>OU015463.1:24039460-24604460 GCA_907164805.1 Brachyptera putata | reverse complement strand
AAAAACCCGATGATATCTCAAGGTCCAGATTGTCGATGCTGTCATTTTCGATCGCCGGCCTAGAATCGTCTGCGTACTGGATCACATTTCGTTTGAATTTATTACAGGAAATATTCAGTGCCAGATCATTCACTAGTATGCAGAACAACAAAGGACCTAATATGGACATCACTATCAGAGTCCTGAAGTCAGATATGGTATGAAATTATGTCTTTATTTGTCACTGTATGGTGTACAATCAAAAGGGCAAGGTTTGACGAACAAAATCAGGGTGCTGTAGTAGCAACAACTTCCTACCATTTTAGCTTAGGCCTACTGAAGTATTTTGTAGTCCAGGGAGTCAAAAGCCTTGGACAAATCACACTGGTAGACACCCGCTTTGCTCTTGTTTTCCAATGCATGCGTGATACTGAGCATTACCTGAATCATCGCTGAGGTCGTCATATGATCCTCACGGACGCATGTTCGCTATGCGATAGTCTGCTATTGGCTGGCAGATGCTCTATAAGTTTACGATTAACTATTTTCTCCATTACTATTGAGAAGGAAGTAAGGAGCGAGATTGGACAAAAGTCTGAACGGATGTGTGAATCTCCTTTCTTGAGTATCGGGTAAAACGATGATGAATTTTCATTTTTTTCAGGAATGATACCAGTATGAAATAAATGGTATACGTCATCCCAGCCAGCAGAGTCTTTAGGTTTGAGATTGTCCAGAGTCACGATGATGCCAAGTGCAGAAATTGCATAAAGATTAAAGATGGGGCTTTTTTGGGGCCATGCCGACTCAACATGTCATTACATAACTAAGATGTAACGAGAGATGCTATTCCGCGATTACCAGCATACAAACCAGTTGATATAAAATGCGTAATATATGAATATAACTCTAACATACCGTGAGATAATAACATGTCTTACCGAGATAAAGAGGAGTAAGGCCTTTCCCATCTTTATAGTTAGGTGACGCGCCTAATTCAAGCAGCGTGGTCACAGCTTCCAAGCTGTTTCTCTCGACCGCCCGATGCAGAGCCGTCGAACCGTCGCGCGTGCGGTAATCCAAGATGGCGCCACCGTTCACCAATGCCATGAGCACCTTGCACGACTTCTTAATGCTCGTGCCCAGAGTTAGAGGTGTTTCTACATATACAAATACACCTGTATTAGTATTACTCGTTACATGCATCCTCACACAGAAATAATCATTTTCTACATTGTTTTCTCATGTAGGATTCAATGAACTTGATTGGATTTAAATCCAGTTGGAAAATGCTGGGCAATATCTAATAAAGATTTAATAAGAAACAGTTAGCATACAACTATTTTCATCCCACTATGGTAAAGAATTGTACATGTTTTGTATGTTTATTTGTTGTTATTGTACGTTTGTTTGTCACCAAAATTAACTATTCATTAGGGCTATCCAATCAAAAATAGAAAACTTCTTGTATTGAAACTCATGAATAATTGAAGTTGGTCAGCTGAAAATGTAATAGATTTAATTATTCCAACAGAGAGAAAAATTACACAATTACCAAGTTAGTCATAGGTACATGTAATAAAGTCGCATTGCTTAAATATTTCAACTATGTTCTATTCAAGTACGGTACATGTTTCAACTGAAAATTTTACCTGTCATACTAAAGCCAACCCTCCATTAACAATAGAGGCTATTGTTAAAAATGGTTGACTTGGTAAAATAGGTCCTTTTCAGTCCAAACATATGATTGAAGTATAGGTTACATTAACCTACATATTAAAAACGGGAACTAGAGCTTATTTGTAATACTTTCCACTCAACAAATACTGTAAAATGATACTATCAGTAATCAAAAACCGATTAACATAGAATGTTGATGAACATCTCCAACTCCGAGCATTTGAAGTTTCGAGTTTCTCACCTCCCGTTTCATGGCAATGGAAGTTTGGATCTAGCCCCTTGGAACACATTTTGGTTATCTTCTCCACCTGACCATTGGCCACGTAATCGAGAAGTCTTCGAAGATTTGCCCTCGTGTGCAATGCCTTCAACTGTTTCTCGTCGAGATTCAACATCTTGTATACACGTCGTTTGTACTTTAACTAGAAGACAATCAAACAGGAACAGGTAACGGTACGGTATAGACAAGTCTTTGGTAGAAACCTTTTCAAGTACTATTCTCCAATACCACTAACGACAGGAGTAAATACTGATTTCATTTTTAAATTATTCATTTAGCAGAGTCTGATATTTCAATAACAATGTCATAAATGTGTAGTGATTGAAATTTCATGGAGAGCAAAATTTGTGAAGAGTTTGCTGAAAAGTTTACTCAAGTTTTTCTTAGCCAAGTGAAAAGTTCAAGAAAATGTATTTTCACTCGTTTCACGCCAAAATGTATTCACAATCATTTTCTGAGACTGGTGGATCAGTCGCTAGCTCGCCAAACCGTCACTTAGGAAATAGGTCAAATTTCCGCCAGGGTACACCATCTGAACAGGTTTTCCGTGGTTTTGCTCACGTTATTCACGCTAATACTTGTGGAGCTAATGGTATGGATCCCAATTATAAGGAGAATTCACTTTTCAATCTAAAACTCAGTGCCAACTCAATTTCTGTGGATATCATATTATTACCACCTGCTGATTCAAACTTTTCCAACTTTTCATTGAAAACTTTTTGCCATAACATCACTAAAAATTGAGTTGGTAAATAAATTCAGACTCTTTATCAAGGAAGCAACCACTACTATTGGGAAGTAACATATTTTATCATTGCTACCTAAAAACTACGAACACATTTTATTTCTTGTAATGCACTAACTTGCATCATATTATCTAGTTACTTGAACACTACGACCAGCATCTACAGGTACATATTTCAATCGCATGATTCCGAATAAACTTTTACAATACAAGCATACAAGCATGAGTCCTTCAGTGATTTTCGAGAAGCAACTTTGATCATACTTTCACACTCATCCATCCAAAAGCTTTCAAATTGGAGTTTAATTCAAAATATCAACTATGATTCCACAGAAATGGATGTATGGATGGATTGATTGATTGATTGCTGGGAACATATTGTAATAGCAAGCATGTTTTATTCTAAAAAGCAATCTCCACACCACACTGACCACTAAAGGTCAGCGTGGAGAGTGTAATGAACAGAATATTTACCTCCAGATATCCTACAGGGCCACTGAAAGGGTAATCTCCCAGCCTTCTTTCTTCGTCCAGGAACTTGCCAGCTTTGCCGTTCACGGGTGGACAAAACAGGCCATAGTTGAAGCTCTCCTTCAACTCCTGAAACGGAAAGATGACAATTGTCAAGTTGAACTTGAAGCTACCTTCTAGTTCCATGCAATAGGATGCAATGCGAGTAGCAGCACAAGTACACAACATATTGGGGACATTCTGAACTTTATGCTGATGTTAGGCCAAACAGTGACCATCAGTTGATCAATCAGTTTCAACATTCCAAACTATTTAGGATGAGATAGGAAACAGAACACAAAATGTGAAAAATATCTCATTATGCTTACTTCAGACAAGATTTCTTAGTCAAGCAGAGAACAGTCACGTTAATCACTAAATCCATTCAAGGGAAGGAACATCCAATTGGTTTTGACAATATGATACTTCATGATAATATGGGATACCCATACTTAACAAAGAGATTTCATACATCAATCAATTATTATTTAATAAATAACACATATGTCTACAAGACATGAATGTAAAAATATACGTTGGCATTTTTCTGATTGATGAGTTAATAGAGTAGGATGTCAACTAGTTGTAATCATTAAAACTCATTTTTATGAAATACGTTCAATTAAACGCATGAGTGTATGTTCACATTCAACAGCGTGCATTCAAATATGCTACCAAACCAGTAGCCTATATTATGAAGATTGTTTACAGCCACACCTACATTAATTAAATGACTCTTTCAAAGTTAAGCCAGGTTATCAATGCTTCTATTGACAATCATTAGAAAAATTGATTTATGAATATAATATTTTCACGCGATCTTACAAGTTATGTATGTACCAGCACAAGCAGCGCTCGCTTCATGTAATCCAGAAGACGAGGGGAATTTCGAACCCGATTCGATCCCCGCCGCCGTTCATCTTTGCAGGTTTTTTTTCGTGGTTTCGCTCTGTAGTCTAGGTAATTGCCGGGATGGTTCTCACAACATATGCCACGACAGCTTCCTTCCCACTATCCTTCCCATTACCCAAGAAACCTTCATCCCATCATCCCATCATCTGATTAATCATCCATCCGACGCCAATAGATCTCCGCTATCATTACAGTGCGTCGTTAAACCCAATATTTATATTTAAAAAAAAGTTATGTACGCCTATGTATTGCAGGTGAATCTGGCAATTTCCCCCCCCCCCCCCACAAAAAATAAAAATAAAGCGCCAATTGTGGCCTACACTCACTATTTTGAGTCGAATTAGTGCTACTGAGTGATACCAGTTCGATGATTAGTACTCGATTACATTCGAAGATAATATCACTTGGAAAACTATGTGGGGTGCTAACTTCACGCTTACCTCCCAAGTAAGAAATCAATTCGAACAAAAGGCAGTTACTTAGTGGTTAATTAGTGCTATTGAACGACTCTTACCCCCACAAGAGTCACTCCATATTTTCCGAGCTATACACATTTCTAGAGGTTTCCGTGAGAGGGGGTGCGGCACCTCCCACATATAGGTTTTGTTTACGAACAAATCTCGGAAAATACCGGAGCACTAATTGTGCTGCAAGTGCCATTAAATAGCTCTAATTTAGGCACTACATACGCAATTTTTTAAATTTGAATCGATTCTGTTCATGGGGTGTGCAGCGTGATTTTCGAGTGTTGCTAACAACCTTACCAAGAGCTATGCCCTAGACTATACGGAGGTACAAACGAGCGCATGATAAGAAAACGGTGAGGTAATGAATGATAAGTGAAAGCATGGTGAAAAAGGACCATGTCTACAGCGGGACTCGAACCCGAGCCCGTCCGACTTCAGATTTCAAAGCAGCGTCAGATCACCACACTCCGCCGACAAACGATCTTCGACATAACAAGAGCACTAATCATCGAACTGCTATCGATTAGTAGTATTAATTCTGCTCTAAATGGTGGGATGTATCATGAGTGTTGTGATTAGCGCTTGGATGGGGGGAGGGGCGGGGGTTGATTCACGGACAATTGTATTTTGCATACTCCATTGAGATGACAATAATAGGGTTGGAAGATCATCATACCATATTATACTACTGCTAATACCCACTAACACTTCCGATATATCCTGGAGTCTTGGAGATCAAACAACTAATTGAACGTTTGATAATGGCTTACTGAACCACTAATGAAAACTTCAAAGGCTGACTGGGCGCCAACAGAGTTAATAGAATCGAGTAGACAACTACAGACTGGCATACATTATGTAGGCCCATGACAAAAATCTTGATAGGTATTGTTACGCAACAAAATATGCATTTACTTAGGAAATTCAACAATATTTCACAATAGTAAGACAATTATTTCATAATGGTAAAACATAAATTTACTTTTATTTCAGTCTGTAACGAACGACTGACCCATTAGTGTCATGCTGTCTTTTTAAAACTTTTAACAAGGCTTAATTAATTATTCCCAATTGTTAAGAAGGCCGGCGATTATTTTACTCTTTACTCGAAGTACAATAGAAGTATTACGACGCACTTCGCGTAGGAGTACTTGATAGTTGACTTCCATTTCGAGTAGCATAAATTTTACCGGTATTAAAGACGATGTGAATAATGCCGGTAATAACACATAAAATACACGTCTCAAGGAAATTATTTTGAATACGAAACGGCCCAGTGTTGGAAATAGAACACGATCGACGGAAAGAAAATGGGGTATAACATTTTAAATTACAGTATTAGTTACAGCTATTTTAAATAGTCAACACAAGACAGATAGAAGCCCCACTGTTGGGGCGCATTCCATTACGATTTAATCCGCTTTTAGCGGGGTACTTCCGGTTTATCAGTACGTACACGTTTAGCACAGGTTTAAACTTGGGTTATGTCAAGACTGGGTTTATCTTGTACAGAACTGCGCCCCAGGCTAGGGTATAATAATATCAAGTCGCCCATGCTACAGAACATGACACACATAGTTCCGGTGCATACAAAATACACGTCACCATGCATAAGTCGGGAGGAAAATGAGTAAAACATGTGTAAACAAGAATCCCGAGTGGTGCAGGTCAAATAGTCATTTACTCCATTTCTGGAGTCTGGAGTCATGGGAGTCGATTTAGCGAAATATTAGTTGTTTAGTGATAACTTTGGCATGGTATGACATCCACGGAAAACAAAGATATTCCAAAGCGGCATACGTTTGAACTATTCAACTGATATCGCCTAATTGTCAAATGTATAGGCCTATAGGCAGGCCCTATACAGCTAAAAAACATATTTGTATACGTTTGACAATTATGCGATTCAAGTGAATAGTTTTTACTTATACCATCCTGAAGGCATTAACAATATTTATTCCCTCCGTTTCATAATGTTGATATCGACTAAATCGACTCCCATACACTCTTAACGACAGTTGACACGCCACAATGTCATTTGATCCTTCTAGTCATTTGATCATCAGGTATCTTTGGTTGAGGACTTGTGGTGGCCCTTCAGACAGGAGGTCATTCTCGACTTGGCACTCAACTTGACCACTGTCAGGAAGGCTTTTGATCAAATCACTATTATCGAACGAAGTGGCTATATAGACACGATTCTTCGTGTCACGAAAATCTTGATTTTTACGGTTCCTAGGTAAAGAAAAACTATATACACGAACATTCCACGCTGAAAGTCAAGTTTAGTTTGGTTAGGTTAGGTTGATTAGGTCAGTTGGATGGGATGAATTTAGGTTATTGTCTTGCTCTCGCACACGAGCACCAGTGTCATATATTGCAAAAATTTGTGGCTGTAGGTGCTGCCATTACCGAAGGTGTGAAATGGTATAAAAATAATAATACATACTCACAATTCAATTCACAAAGACATTGATATGGATCTAAATTCTATCAATATAATCAAATTGATGCAGCAAACAAAGAGCTAGAGAGCGTGTAGCACGCACGATTTCGGTCATGTTACTTACTATCGAAACTTGAGAACATTCCGTAATTAATACAATTATTTATTCGAACTTCCATTCCAATCACTTAATACGTTCGACAATGTGACCGTTAAAAATCGAACATGTCCAAATTCCAACTGACTCAATCAAATTAAACTACAAACGATTCTACTTTAGACTTTGCAATCCTAGTACAAGACTGTACACGCGTTTAATAACAATTTGCTAATAGTATGAACGAAGCAGCTGTTTCACACAATTATTGTCACAGATAATTCACGAATTTCCTGGGAAAACTATTATTTTCGTTGATCATCGTCAGCTTCCGAGCAGTCTCTGTGCCCTCGCCTCCTCCCCCTCAACAAAAGCCCTTAAGACAGGTTCGGTTAGGTTCTAGGCTCAACAATGTACGTCTCCAGCGCCGGCGAGAGGACGTTGCTCCTGAGAGGCTGCGATCAGAAGACAACGGGTTCCAAGTATGGGCATCGTATTCACAACAGTCAGATGACAGAGCGGGATAGTCGTATTAGAATAACGAGGAAAACACTATAGTGGAGCTGCGAGAAGCGGCAACAAGACGTAAGGAACGGGCGACAGGCAGATGGGAGGACAGACGGTCTTTTTCAGATTATTGCATGTAGTCACGTGGTTTAGGTTGTATAGATCAGCCGTGATGTACAAAAATCAAAGTATTCCACATTGGGCCGGAGGGAGTTTGAAAGTTTGAACTTCAACTATGAAACAATAGATTAATTGACCCTGCAACGGTTCAACCTATGATAATCTAACCGTTGGACCGCATCTAGCAGCCTGTCAAGACCGGTGTAGAGATATCAATTTCTATCCTGTTTCTTACTCTCCAGTATTGATATTAATAATAAGTATACTCCCCAGTAATAGTACCACATAAGAATACGCCCCAGTAATAATATTACATAAGATCGAAGCACTTGGTGCTACACTACTATTAATTATTACTATTTGATGCCTCATATTTCTTAACCACTCTATCATTAACGTATAATTCGTAGGCGTGTGAATATTAGGCCTACATGTAATATACACACTCGATCCCTTCTCCATTTCACATGTTATCGGGGGAGTAAAAATATTTAATAATATTTATACTGCACGAGCATACTTAATGAATAGTACTCGTACAGCGGAGTACCGCTTGAACCAAAAGTAAAAGTCCATTTCTACCTATCTAAACCAGTCACCCTTGTGATATTGTACAGTCGAACAGGTAACAGTCGCTCAGAAAACGGACTTTCATTTTTAGTTAAAGCTGTACACTTGTTAGGACAAATATTCTGTTAAAACACCGGCACTATCTGTCTAGTACGGCACTTAGACCCCCACATGGGAGTGGAACAACTTTCCAATCATGGGGGTCATTATACAACGTGTGGGCGAAATGCAGAAATAGATGCGTGCACTCCTCTCCTCTCCACTAGTCATCGACACAATCAGAGGGATTCAGAGGTAAAATGTCATGCTATATTCAAGGAAACGAAATTCCACAGAATTAGAAAACGTGCAATGCGAGTATCGGCTGGTCACTTTCAACATTAAATAAACATCAATAAAACTTATAAAACGAATTGTAAAAAAAATAGTCTAGTTTTTGATTGGTAGACTTACTGGTAAAAGACGGCCATATGTTAAATATCGGTAACGTCTCTTAGATTGATACATAAGTAATGTTTTATGGACAAAAAGTACGCGTGTAATCTGTCCATGAGGTAGATTGAGTAGAAACCAGATTGGTACATGCCCTAATTTTAATTTAAACTGAAAATAATTAGATTCCAATGAGTCACGCAACAACTCATGGCTCGCTACAGTAATGTAATGACGCTTGAACAACCAGCCACTATTACACGAATCCACACTAGATTATCTACTCTACAGAAGGAAATAATAAGCACACAGCAAGCTTTTGCGTAATTCCATCAATACCAGCGACAATGCTTAGAATATAATAATAATAATAATTTTATTGCATAACCCAAGGAACAGTGATAAACAACAAACATGTTGAAACCTACCCTGAACCAAGAAGCCACCTGGTGAAGGCGAAACAAAACAAACAACACAGTGAGTATTAGTATTTTTTTTAAAAGCAAACAACGACAGAAAAAACGGGCAAGTACTCGCAGTAGGGTGCAGTAATTGAATGGTATGATCTTTTGTAGTTGTCGACCAGTGGGCAGTATTCACTGACGTCGGGAGGAGCCGTTAATAATTTACTCTTTCAAGCAACGGAGGAATAGCATCAGTTGGAAAACACCATCTAACAAAAGTGACCGTGATGCCTGGGAGGCAAATATACAAATACATTCATTTGTATGGACGGGTGAAGAGCATGGCCAAATTTTAGAAAGAATTGTATCAAAATTTCAAATAGAATGGGCTGGGCTAATGCATAAAATGAAAAGATAATCGAAATATGTGTATACACTTCGAGTCTGATCTTTTCGAACTGAAGATCTTTCAAGTTTCACGTAACATTTGAAAAGACAAATATCTTTGTAGGCCTAGAAAAAATTGGAAACAATTCTTCATTGCATTAGTGAAAGCTACTGAAACGGTAGCCAGTGATGATTTTTAGGCGTCTACCTAATACCTATCCCAAGGCGAGGGCAACGCACGAGATCCTTCCTCTGGAGGTAATCATTGTTAAAAAATGATTTATTTGATGTAAACACTTGGTTTAAACAATCACAAATTGAATGACAACATTTGAGAAGCATCAACTTATAATTGACGCAAAGCCCCCTTAAAATATATATATATATATAAACCAACACTTAACTCGAATACGTGCTATAAAAGAAATGTTTCCCGATACTGGCAATTGATAGAAGAACTGAAAGTATGAACCGTTTCGACGGGGAACCACATGCGTAAAATCTAATATCAAGTGTGAACTTTCCATGAAAAAAAACGGGGCAGTAGAAATTTTTGGATTAACAATTATTGTTCGATTCTGTATGGAAAGGTATTAGGATAAGTATATTCAAATGTTAGGACTCAAGGGTAGGGATATGATATTAGGACTATCCCACACTAGACAGTTTCCACTTGAAGCAGAATATAATAGAGCAATAACTACATGAACAAGCAAGCGATCGTCCCCGACAATTGTTTCTTGACTTTGAAACAGCATTGGTACATCGACAATTGACATTAGTAGCATTGGTAACATATTAAACTACGGTCGACACCACGAACTAGCACCTACCCGATTATAATGGATGCCTCGATTCACGCGCCCTCATGCACACTAATCGCACTTACGCGGTAGTATCGAGCCCCCAGTGGGTTGGTTCTTATTCGTGCGATGGTATCAAGTGAGTCCCCAGTTGGTTGGTTCTTATTCGCGCGGTAGTGACGTCATATTGACAACAGAAACTCGAGTAAAAATGAAATGAAAAACAATTTCAATATCAGTAGCAAAAACTCCTGTCCTAACACATTAAAAAAGTGGTGTCAAGTTGTGAGAATCATATATTATCGGTGCACGAATAATCAACAGTCGCTTGGAGGGGGGGGGGGGGCTGCCGTCGGTGCACACATAAGAAACAGCCGCGCGAATAAGAAACGATTCCCGCAAATAACTACCTCGGATTGTAATATTATTTTCTTCCAACGACTCACGACGAGAGTTTTACAAGCAAAATCCTTACTTGGGATCTAATGGCAATCATGAATCTATTACCCAAAGTATTTTTCACACTTAAAACAAATACATCCAGAGGCGGGGATTATACCCAATTACCCATTAACACGATTAAATCGAATAGCACAATTCCAAGTTGAAGACAAACATAATACTATATTAGAGATCATTTCAACCACAGAAGAGAGGCCACATTTTGTTAATATCTCGGTTAATACCTCGATTAATCCGTGTCTTGGTTAATGGTTCACCGTTCGACAGTGAGTGCAACGAAATGTGATTATTTTTCATCTTTTATTTTTCATTTTCAAACTGCAAATCGATTCTCCTAGCTGTAACAATAGGCATGTCCGTCTGGCCACCTCTTCACTGGCAGGAGTTGTAATAAAAACCGTCGAACCTACACCACGGCTTCTGGCGAGTCTGGCGAGTCTGGCGGTCTGGCGAGGCAGTGGAAGAAATGGAAGTCACAACGAGCGAAGCTGCAGCACGACGGTGATCTCTGCATTGTGCTCGGTCTACCTCTGTCCTTGGACGCGGACAATTTCTAGGCCTAGACCTACACATTGTGTAGCCATTTGACAATGCAGACGCATATTATATGCAATATATTATACGTTTCGATCGAACCAATAAAAGGTATATCCGATCATTTAGTTGGGCTTGGCTAAAAGAGATGGACAAGATCGAATTACAAACAAACTCTCCGCATTAATAACCGTGTTGTTTCAATGAACTGTCGAAACTGAAATGTTAAAAAAAGGAGATTATTTTTTTATGAAATTTTATTACGGGAACCAATGAATAAATCTATATTGTCAATTTCTTGCAAGTTGTACTTCTGCGTGAAATATTGAATAAAACTTATAATAAATGAATAATAATAATAAGAATATATAAGAATATATATATATATATATATATATATATATATATATATATATATATATATATATATATATATATATATATAATTTGTAGACCTATATTTATATTTATAAATTATCAACATACGCATTTTTTTGTACATACACGCTTGCCTACTTTCATAAATGCTTCGGTTGAAAAAAAAATGACTAGTCAAATAAATTATATAATCATTCCCAGTTCGATCACATCTGGACCTAATGCATTGGCTCAACAACAATGATGTTACAAAATGCATGATGCGAAAAGGAGAAAGGGACCTTTAGATAGTACAGCCAAAATGTACGATCACTTATGCAAGAACTTGACTCTTCCCAGTACGGACTATACACTCACAGAAATGTATTTATAATCCACATGTGACAATCTGTTTGACAATAGCACTGCGTAATAATGTATTGAACACAATACCTAATTCCACCCTGTTGACTGTCCTACTTCTGTTGACCGAAATAAGAATATCTTGTCAGCAGCCATCGAGTGATCACTCTAAAATAGGAGGTCTTTAATCGCGCGCGGATGCGGGGTAACCCAGTTCCTACCCACTCATGTTCAATCAGTTGTAATCATTTTTAAATTGGAAAGTTTGGAAAATCACCGTAAAATATAGCATTCCAAGACATTCAATGTTTAAATTCAAACCTATTAAAATGAAATATTCAGAGGTTATAATATTTATCAACATTGTTCCAGGACACACAGAAAAAATGTTTTGTTGGAACAAAATATACATTTGTAACCAAAATTGATTTCCCAATCGTTGAGGCTTTAGAAAATCAGTACGCATTCATCCTCCCGTTTTCCTAGTTGAATATACTTTCAACCACGAGGGTACGTTTACAGTTGAGCGTTGAGGCAAACGCAACTTGCAGCACGCATTGACCAATCAGCGAGCGAGTTTCTCGCGATTTCGCAACACAGCGTTGCGTTAATTGTGGCGTTGAAAGATAAACTCGATACATCTTTCTAGTTGATACGACGCGAGGCTGATAGACGAGCGCCAGCTAGAGGTGTGTGTTTGGAATTCAAGTAAATGAACACAGTTAGCCTAATTACAGTTTGAACCTGTAATTAGGCCTATATATCGAAACGATAGCAAAATTTATCTGTCACTTGAAAATAATGAAATAAAACTTCTCATTTTTCGTTATTTCTATACAGGTTATGTTCGATAGTATAACAGAAATAACATCAATGTCTATGTCAATATCACACGTGGCTGCCTGACTCTTTTCAGGGAGGTCGAGGGTTCATATCACCGCAAGAGCTTCTCCTTGTTATTTCTCTAATAAGAGGGTTACCTCAAAAAAGGTGTATATGAGGGTATTTTTTTGTGAACTATAAGATTACAATATGATGGATACAATATAATATATATATATAGTATAATAAATTACAATAGATACAATCAATATATGGTCTATAATATTGTTAATGAAAACAAATGGAAATTAAAAGTGTGATAAGATTGTGAAAAACTCTTTTCTAGTTTTTTCCTAGTGAATTGTTGATGAAACTATGGTAACGTCTGTACACGCTTGATCTCCTTGTGATCGTGGGTTTTACATGCCGTTTTTTCAATATGGTGCCTTATGATGGCTCCTGAAACGTTCGCGAGCCGCGCCAGGCCTACAGAATACTCGGAGAGCATCGTTCATGACTTGGGAAACAGAATATATATATAGGGTTTAACGACGCACTGTTATGATGGCGCAGATCTAATGGCGTCGGATGAATGATTAATGAGATGATGGGATGATGGGATGAAGGTTCTTGGGTAATGGGAAGGATAGTAGGAAGGAAGCGGTCATGGCCGACTTATTGTAGGAACCATCCCGGCATTAGCCTAGACTAGACACAGAATATAGAAATAGACAGAAATTCAACTCGACTGACACGTAAAATTTCCAGTCTAAACATAAGTAGTAACATTTCAAAGTAAGGGCGGTCACACAGACTGGTCGATAAAGCTACATTAAAATGTATGCTGGAAAAAATCGACTGATAAACGCACTAAAACTAGAAGGCACGCACTCCACGCACTATCAATCACATAAATAGTGCAAGGTTGAATGCAAGAAGATTTTATTAAAATTAAATTTAGGATCAAACCATTTAGCCTATGTGACCGAGAGTGTACTTGATAATATAAAGTTCTTCCAGAATCGTCTGACCTAATTCCAGACGAATATCAGGATGAGGACCTCCGATGCCATTTCAAGCTACTCCGACACTAGCCTATATCTACACTTGGTCAGATACCCAGGCTGGAACTAGAATAGGGAACACTACATTGGTAAACAGCTAATTATCTATGTCATTATTATGTATTACGTTGACCTACCTTATTATATAAATCAATGTAGTGACAAAAGAAATCCTGATTCATTTCGTTAATAAAATAATTCAACACGGGGCCTATTAACAATATACTACTAATTAGTATCACTGGCCGTGCCAAGAAATAGTCCTTTGTTTCAATAATAAACAATTCGTTTGTATTAATACATCAATTAGGCATACTAATATTTTAAAAATAATTACAGCGTGAAATGTGACTCGATTACGCCCGCTTAGCCATCATTTACTGATTATTCATTATACAATGAAAGTGTTGATAATCTGAACCTCGGTCACCCTGAGAGCCAATACTAGTCAATGCGCGCATTACACTATCTACCAGTTTCACCGTTCACGTCACACATCGGTAGGCCCTACATTACCTATCGCCAACGATCCAACCGACCGATATGACACACACTTACAAGTTGTGTTGGTATTCGCATCAAGTATATTATTACTTCATTATTTATGTTATACTAAATATAATGACATTTATTTATATTATTCATTTATATTTATAATAATATTCATATTATTCAATTATTCATTATTATCATTCAAGTTTTTGATTTCATTACCATAATTTTATCACTCATTTATACTTTCGGCAATTATAATTCCAAGTTTATAGTAAACTGGATCTTTACGGTCATTAATCTTGAAGATAAGCAGCTACCATGAATACATGATTTCTTTACAGTTTACCGTGCGCTTAAGAGCCCAGATCTGCAATTGGGTTCGAAAACCCACAACGTCTGTATAACTCCGGAAGCAAGTTAATCGTTTTGAAACGAACAGATCACAGAATTGCTAACTTATTACACCCAATTCTGTGAACCCATACGACACATGAACCGGAAGATGTGTAGGGAAACGAGTGCCAAAAGACATGCCCTCAAGAACGACCGGACGTGTGTTCAACAATACAATCAACATTAAATTGACATTGTCATGGCGATGATGAATGACAGAAGAGAACGCAGTCGTACGCAGGACCTTTCAATACGTACGGCCCATTACCAAATATTGGAAATACCTCTTTTTAGCAAAGCTTCATATCAGTTCAAAATATACACGATTAGGTGTTATCACATTGTTATCCCAATTGCTCTAGTTTGAGCACTATCACAGACTGAAGATATAGAAAGACAGTTCGCCCACGGTGGGGGGGGGGGGGGGGGGGGGGGAGACTTAAGAGAAGGTCGCTAGGCACGCGGGGGAGGGTTGCTATAGAGATAACTCATAGCGAAGAAGGCGATGAGACAACAAAGGGTTGATGGCCGGAAACGGTCAAGTGTGTGCAAACTTTCTAGTGTTAACGTTATTTTCTGGTAAATTTAATCATATTCATATTAACTGTTAGTGCAGTTCTTGTCACTTACTAGGCATGTATCTATCACCAGAAGTGTCAGTTCACAACCACTCATACGTGTACAAAAGACACACGAATTTCACAAAGAAAAATATATTGGTTGAACTAAAGCAGCACTAATATACAAATTGCCTCTATCTTATATATATAACTTAATTGGTTACCAGTAAAACACATCATGCATAATAATTAATCAATTTGTTCTATTTAAGGAAGGTTCAACGACGCAATGTAATGATAACTAAGATCTATTGGCGTTGGATGA
This sequence comes from Brachyptera putata, assembly GCA_907164805.1. Taxonomy (NCBI): domain Eukaryota; kingdom Metazoa; phylum Arthropoda; class Insecta; order Plecoptera; family Taeniopterygidae; genus Brachyptera; species Brachyptera putata. The sequence continues at coordinate 24,588,746 of OU015463.1, read as the reverse complement.
ATGATTAATGGGATGATGAGATGAAGGTTTCTTCTAGGTAATGGAAAGCATAGTGAGAAGGAAGCGGTCGTGGCCTATATTGTAGGAACCATCCCGACATTAGCCTATGACTACAGACAGGGCCGGCTCGTGATGTTTTTGCGCCCTGGGCGACATTTGAGTAGATTTTATAAATTCGAGGGCGAAGCTTGAGACGATACGCGATCCTAGTTTTCCCATCGCGATGGTGATGGAAGGGGGAGGGAATATTAGTGGAAAAGAAAATGTCATATACGAACAGTGGTGCAAAGACCCGTTGATGTGAAGCCGGCGACCCGCGGGGGGGGGGGGGGGTAAGGCCCCCTTCTGGCCCCGCAGGGATTTTTTTAAAATTACACCTTTTTTAATATGGTTTAACGTGTTTCAGATGAGATTTAGATGTCCAAATTAATTTTTTAATATAACTAGAGATGTCTAACTGATATTTGCCAATCACAGGTAGGCCTACTGTTACTACAGAGTCCCATTCCCCGGGCAAGGACTCAATTGTGAGCCCCCAAGCTAGGTGTGCATAGTGAAAGTGAATGCAAGTGAAGAAGGTATGAAGCCCCGCAGGGAAATTTTTGAAATGTTCTCTTTTTATATAGGCCTACGACTCTACGAATTTGAGAACTACACGAAATTTCTGGAAGTCATAGATTCTTTAGTGTGTGAACGCAATGTGGAAAACGTCCTAGATAGCGCTAGTTCGCGCTAAGCAACTATAATCTTCTATTGATGTGGAGAGATTATTCAAATCGATAGTCGTATTTAATTCATATATAATTCAAGAACGTATTTTGCCATTAAAGCGCCAGTATATTTTTGCGCCCCTGGAAATGTTGCGCCCTGGGCAGCCGCCCAGGTCGCCCAGCCCACGGGCCGGCCCTGACTACAGAGGGAAACTACGAAAAAGAAACTGTACTGTAAAGATGGATGGTGGCGGGGATCGAACCGAGGTTCTATATGTCCCTCACCTCCCGGATCACATGAAACGAGCGTGCTAGCAACTGAGATCAATGTGCCGGTCATAATAATTAATATGGTACAGAATATAGATTAATCTCGAACAAATAGTAGGGATTAAATTAAATTTAGGAAAGAAAGAGAAACTAGTAACATAACATGAATGACAAACAATGGTGGTAAAATGTCAGTAATTAAATAAAATGATTGTGAACATTTAATTCATTAAATATGATGACTATATAAAAAGTACTACATGTTGAAGTATGAAAAGTGGTGGTTCAGTAGCATAAACACCGAGCAACCAACTGTATATGTCGGACAGAATACAACATCAAAGTGATAAAATAAAATTGAAATTTGACAGTTGAATTTCAGCCAGACCGGCACAAGTCTTCATACGACCGGGAGTGAGAGTAGATCGGTCATCGTTTCGATCCCCGCCACCGCTCATTTTCACATTTTTTTTTATGGTTTCCCTACCATCTAGGCCCTGAGTTCCGACCGCTTCCTTCACACTATCCGAGGGCTTGACACCAACTGCCCAAGAAATCAACGGTTCGCAAAACAAAGTGCCTGAAAAAATTCCCGAAAAAAACTCTCCCAAACATAAATTAGTCTGTTAATTTTCCCGAGTTTCTTCAGAGACTCGGTTTTTAGAGCTTATACCCTAACCTAACTTAAATGTGGCGTCTTCAAAATTCCGAATATAATCACCAACGCAATAGCTAAATTTGCTTCATTTTTTGCAAAATCAACAGTGGATAAAACTTTGTTTTTGAAAAACACAGTTTAAATCTCCTTCAACGATACCTAAGCAAAATACAAGAAGCACATTCAAGAAGATTACAAAAAAAAAACAATACAGCCTATCCATTGATTCTACAAAATAATAAATCTCACGGCAATATTAGCTTTTATTATAATATTGTACTTCGGAAAACGATGTTGAGTATGAGAATGTTATGAAGAATATTGTTTCATAAAAACTAGTGCGACTACTAGCGTAACTCTATCCGATATTAGCAGAAATGAGGTAAACTTGAAATGATGTGAGAAATGTTGGAGCCTAGACGAGTTCGTAAAGACGCGACTGTCCAGTACCGCTTGCAGAGACATTTCACAAGAGCTTCATAACACCAATACGATTGCAACACTGACCAGAAGCCATGCACCTGTGTCAGCGTGAAGTCATCAACACGTTGCAGTGAGGCCTACAGCGAAATCACCCTACTTACCGGCAATATTACCAATCAAGGAAAATACAACCGACATTTTTATTATAAGACAAAATAAGACATTTCGAAAGATTGATAGAAGCAAAATGGACTGAGTGTATATATAATCGAGTGACATGCCCTGGTTAACACTGATAATCTTTCTATTCTTATAAAATCAATAAGTTTTTTTTTAATGCTGCTTAACGATCCCACCAACAGCTAGGTTATACGGAGGTACGAATGAGCGGGTGATAATGAAACGATGAAGTAATGTTAGGTGAAAGGACGTTTACAAAAACCCATGCCTTATGCGCAGGGCCGGCTCGTGATGTTTTTGCGCCCTGGGCGACATATGAGTAGATTTTATAAATTCGAGGGCGAAGCTTGAGACGATACGCTATCCTAGTTTGCCGATCGCGATGGTGATGGAAGGGGACAGGGGATAATAGTGGAAAAGAAAATGTCATATACGAACAGTGGTGCAAAGGCCCGTTGATGCGAAGCCGCCGACCCGCGGGGGGCAAGAAGGAAAGACCCCCTTCTGGCCCCGCAGGGATTTTTTGAAAATTACACCTTTTTTAATATGGTTTAACGTGTTTCAGATGAGATTTATATGTCCAAATTAATATTTTAATAGAACTAGAGATGTCTAACTGATATTTGCCAATCACAGGTACGTTACTACAGAGTCCCATTTTCCGGGCAACTGGGCAAGGACTCAATTGTGAGCCCCCAAACTAGGTGTGCATAGTGAAAGTGAATGCAAGTGAAGAAGGTATGAAGCCCCGCAGAGAAAATTTTGAAATGTTCTCTTTTTATACACGACTCTACGAGTTTTGAGAACCACACGAAATTTCTGGAAGTCATGGATTCTTTAGTGTGAACGCAATGTGGAAAACGTCATAGATAGCGCTAGTTCGCGCTAAGCAACTATAATCTTCTATTGATGTGGAGAGATCATTCAAATCGATACTCGTATTTAATTCATATATAATTCAAGAACGTATTTTGCCATTAAGGCGCCAGTATATTTTTGCGCCCCTGGAAATGTTGCGCCCTGGGCAGGCGCCCAGGTCGCCCAGCCCACGGGCCGGCCCTGCTTATGCGGAACTCGAACCCATGCACGCCCTACGGTGACTTCAGTTACTACCGCTAGCGACAATTGACAGTCACCGGGGTGGCTATCAATTAAGTTTTAGATAACACACGCGAGTGGATTCGATGACAAAAGTGAAATGTCGATAACACGAACTTCCGTCGATTGAACAATGTTGAAATATTGACTGGACTGGAGATTGACTGGAGATTGACTCGGCGAACACACGGGATAAATAAATCAATCACACGAGGTGTAAGAACAATGTCTGATATTGACGTTATTAACGCGTGATTTTCAGGTCTTGAACTGCGAAAAACGGTCACTCCACACTATATTTCGCTAACGACAAGAATTGAAAAATATAAATGTATTTCAATCTACAATAGGCCAACCGTAGGTTATATAATAAGGTCTTTGGTCTAGACTCTCTTATCAATATTTTTATCCAGGATGCATTTTGATATAGCCTACCTTGATCGACAACTTTATGTGACGGCAACAGTACCATATCAAACACTTAGACCAACAAAACATATCAGATCACTTATACATTGATACACTGATACGGGTGGACCAAAGGTTAGCACGCTGAACCGTCATTCAGGAGGCCGGCTTCGATTCCCGCCATGGTCGACCATCCTTATAGAGGTACATCGTGGTTTCCGTCTGACGATCAGGTGAATACCTGGTACGTCTCTTTCCTGTCATTCCACACAGACTAAAGAGGACCATTCACTAGCCCTACATTGGTCCATAAACTACAAATTAAAATAATTAAGAACGGACACACCAGTGGAGCGACAATTAGGGCCTATCCCGTGTTCGAAACAAACTCAATCGTTCAAGTAGTCATCACGCGCGGCGTTCAAAGTATACGTGCATTTGATCAACATTTTTCATAACGGCGATCGTATTTCTTTTACTTTTTTTTTAATAAAATGAGAAAAATCCAATTTTCACCTTAAAACTAAGTGTGTGAGAATTCACGACGTGAAAGCTTGCATTCCTGGGCTCCGAAGGGAAACCAAACGAACGAATGGTCGTGTGGTTATTCACACGCCGAGATCAGTACATGTATTTTATCGAAATTCTGCACTGGCGTTTACCGAGCATAATTCTTTAGAGAAAGAAAAAAACAGAAATCAAATTGATATTTTAAAATCGACTGTCGTGAGAGCCCTGTCGATAAGGCATCTTGAATGCAAGAGTGCATGGGAGTCGATTTGGCGCAATATCAGTTATTTTGGTGATGTCTTTCGAACAGTATGATACATCAAAACTAAAATACGGGGGAAACACAGATATTTTGAATACCTTTATGACTAGTTCAACTTCTATCGCATAACTGTCAAGGGTATGCACTAAAAATATGTATATGTTCGACAATTATGCGATATGAGTTGAATAGTCATAACTTATACTATCTTGATGATATTAATATGTATTTCTCTACTATCAGAATTTTGATACCTCATATCGTTCAAAAGTGATCACCAAAAAACTGATACTTATATTTAATTCGCTAAAGCGACTCCCATGCACTCGTACCGTCACTCGGCTCGTCCACTGATTCGGCTTACAGGGGTTGTACTTCGTAACGAATGCTATCTGAAGAAAGAAGGTACCTTGGGCAGAGCGGCTAGGCATTGTTGCTTCACGTCCCACACGAGTTGGTCGCGTGGAAACTGCAAGCATTTCTGCACGTTCAGTTCGGGCACATGGATCCTGACTAGAATGTACCCTTCTTCTGGAGCCGTCGCCTCCTCGCATTCCAGCATTGTGAAGCAAGGCACACGCCCGATCGTCCAGCAGCCTTCACATCTGGAATAACAAACAGACGGACAGATTAGTGACAAGCGGATACCAGATACCAATACAATTGCTGACGCGTAAAGAGAAAAGAAGAGGTCAGTTTGTTGGGGGAAGCTGAAGAGCGTATATCGGAATAAAGTCGACTCGGTCGTGTGACATGGGCTTCGGGCTACTTGCGGTTAGGGTTTGGGTAAGGTTGTACCTACACCCACACTCATATCCCACAACCGAGTCGACTTTATTCCGGTATACAGGCCAATGCTTTTCAGGTGCCCCATTTGTTGTACTCAACCATTCGGATTTTGACAGATTACATATTAAACATTAACGAACAAACGAGAATTTCGGCTACACTGATATTATAGGCCTATGTACTAAAACTAGCACTTCACGCATAGTCTGTGACAAAATTAGTGGTTAATAAGCGTAAATACTAATTTGAATTTCTAAAAAGCATTTCATGTGACCGCAAGTGTAGCCCCTCTATAATGCTGTATAGCCTATGTAGTTCGTTCAGTAATGGTTAGGGTTAGATAGGGTGCAGTTCGTGTTGAATGGACAAAGAGACTACAAGGTTTAAATCTTACCCAGCATCTATAAGATAACCCTAAAAACGCCGGGTTACAGATACGGCATATTTACATCATTTTATTATAATTTTATTTATTGGGTTTAATGACGCTTTTACTGAAGATTAACATCTATTGGTGTCGGTTTTTCATCATGATAGTTTTTATATTTGCTTAATAACGCCCCCATCAGAGACTACATTACTTGGCGGTATGAGTGAGTGCAGTACGCGGGAACTGAGCGCACGCCTAAAGGCAAACATCCTCAACCACTCTAGCTTGTTTCATTAGTTCTTCCACTATCTATGGTTCTTTCTTTGAATGAAATTCACAATGCTAACCAATATCATTCAAGAGTTGATTCGAAAACACCGTCACTGGCCCACTGAGAAACTCATTACTGGCCAGGAAATGATTCGTTACATTTTCAGCGGTTAAGCCCAACATTCAACATATCAGACGGTAGGTAACATAATTATGTTATTGTTTGTATACATGCGAACACAATACAACTTCCAGGTAATTTATGGCAATATATATATATATATATATATATATATATATATATATATATATATATATATATATATATATATATATATATGTGTGTATCCACGATATATGAAAATTCCGAACGACCGTCCCCCCTATCCCACACCACTAGCTGACGGGTGGTTCGCGCCTTCACCTATCGTGGATACAAACATGTGTATCACACATAACTATTGTATGTGGTGCCAAACGAGCTAATCTTGTTGTTGTTGATGATGAGAAGTTGTCCCACCAGCAGGCAAAGCTCACAGTATTGTTCCAACGGAGAGAATGGTGTCAGTGAGTGGATGCGAGCGTAGGCGCTCCGCAGAGCCACCTCTGTTGCACACCAATCACAATTCAACATCGATCTTAGTTATTTTAGTAAATGCAGCTGAAGATAATGTCTGCAGTTAGTGAAATCTGAGATAAAATATCATAATGGTTCAATTAATTTTTGTTTATTATTCGAGTATGTCTGCCATTTTCTAGCATATACTAGTGTAGTGTATATGCTAGAAAAGGACTGTTGCCATTGCGGAATTATAAAATGTGATGCGGGAGGTAAGGGGCATATCGGGTCTTGGTTCGATCCCCGCCACCGTCCATGCATCTTCAAATTTTGTTTTCGTGGTTTCGTGTAGCCTAAGCTAATGCCGGGATGGTTCCTACAATATAGACCACGACAGCTTCCTTCCCATTACCTCAGAAACCCCCATCTCATCACACTATCACTAATTAATTATCCATCCGATCAATATAGATCTTAATTATCATTACAGTGCGTCGTTAAACCCAAAATAAATGAATAACAAATCGAAATGTTGATTAGGTATACCGTTACGTTACTACTAGTATATTATCTATGGAGTGACGTGTACGCTGGAAGCCCAGAGGAATTCTGTTCATTATACTACGAGCACCGGACCGGAACAGAAAGACGCGTGGTAGCAATATGCAAGTACAAGAATCACTCGAATTATTAGTTTTGAGCCAGAAGTCAATGATATGTCGTTTGAACATGTGTGACTCTCGATATGTATTCGTAATGATCGTATCCATGTAAGTACGTATTGACCTGAGTTCGTCGCAAAACCACAGAGACATATTTGCAATTAAATTAACGTAATCATATCTTGAATTTGATCGCTCCAAAACTCATTTCCTTTCGGAAGTTGAAATCTACCTCCTCCGTAACTCACTTGACAGTGTCGAAGAATGCCTACTCTCCTAGTTCTGCTGAGAACTGTTTTGTAGACAATAATTTAAAATTTTCTAAAAATCTTATGTTGATTACTATAAAATATTTTATGCTTTTCATTTAATTTCATTTTCATTATTCATTTTACGGTATTTTTAGCATTAGTATCTAGTTTTAACATTTCCTATATGATCATATACAAATCTACAGAAATAAATAAATAAATACAATACAATATATTTTTTCATAAAACCTGAACACTCTTCGATGATAAATTCTATTTTACTTCCACTGGTTCACTGATTTTAGTGTAAGTTAATGGTTTCTCACTTCTCTATGGCATAAAATCTTTGGCTTCTATACTTCCGCAATGGTTCGATCATTCGACCGCTGATTGGTAGTTCAAACTAGTTATTAGCATGAACAGTGCATTTCCAGTCGGGCCACCGCCAACAGTCGCGACATCAAGTATATAGCAAGACGGCGGCGGACGTCGACGAGACCCCGACAAGAGGCGTCTTACGGCAAAGAACAGAGTTCCTAGACCTAGGCATGGGGGGGGGGGCTTGGGTTTGCACTTGTTCCTCCCGGGATTCAAGTACAGAAATGTTTGAGGAGAACTAAATACTGAAAGCCAATAAAACCAGACTCTCAATCCTAAACATAAAAACGCATGCATATTGAATATTCATTATAGTATCATTACTGTTCCAGCTGAAAGTGAGTTAGCTTACAATATACTTTAAAATATTGTGTCATACGGACTTATCTATCAACTCACTTTGACCGTTTTGTAAACAAATTTTTCAGACTGGGATGTTATGCATTGGATGTTATCGTCATTCCATGCACATTGTCATTCAGTCAAGGTATACATCTTTCCCAAAATAAAATGTTGTAAGTCTGACACAACTGTGTACAATGTATAGATTGTAGTCACATTGTACTGCTACATGTGTTGTATGTTTGGTAAGTGCGACGTGTTTAGATTAGGCGTAATTGGGGACGAATATAGAAGTAGTTATATAAACAATCAAGGAATTAAGAAAATACCTTAATGGATGACAAATAAAATAAACATGTTGCATTTACAGCACTTACATTCATTTATTTTATATTGGATTTAATGACGCACAGTAATGATGGCTAAGATTTATTGTCGTTGAATGAGGTAATGGAAAGATGAGATGAAATAATATTTTAATTTTCGACAGTGGGGAAGGAAGCGGCCGTGGCCTGCTTAGAAACCATCTTGTTATTTGCATTTTTTGATGACAAAGAGGGAAAAACGCTGCACCTGTAAGGATGGCCGATTAGGGCGGGAATCGAAGCACGACCTCCTGAAAAACGGTTCGGCGTGCTAGCTACTGGTCCAACGTATCGGCAGAACCTACTAAATGGTACTCACATCCCCCAGAGATCATTCACGCATATTATGAACAGCACAATCACTCATGAGAAAATCTTTCTGCAGTATGCATTCCAGTTGCCGTTTTTAACCACTTCACATAGCTTTAGGAAGTAGGAATTATACCAGAAACCATAACAATCTCTAATGATAGTGACAAACAGGGACAATGAGTAGAGGCTATAGTAGAGTGAAGTAGTATTATGCGTAGTAGACGGCATATTAGAGAGAATAAAGAACAGAGGAAGTTTTGTAATAATTTATTCGTCAAGTTGAGTATCATTGGCTCCCACGCACAGTTCCAACTGTGGGACTAGGTTGGGTCTCGATGAAGAAGCCTCCGCGTCGAGTCAAAGGGGGAAATGGGGTAATACTACAGTAAACTAATAATAATAAACAGAATAGGGTTCATCCGGCACTAGAGCTACATTCAGTTCTAGAAATAGGAGCAAGTAAATTACACTCCAGCTATTCAATGTGATTTCTTTCTCCTGGTTCGAAAATAATGTCATGCTCCACAACCCCATCAACAGTTAGGTTATTTGGGTCCGTTTCTTTCGCTCTACGACTCTTGGTCTATACGAGATATATGTCTATCTTGGGGATTAAAGTCATTGTTGTTCTATCGTAATAGGCGGACATTTCAGTAGGACCCAAGTATAAGACCCATTACGAAAAATTAAAAACTGATTTTCTAGTAAAGCTATATACATCTATGCAACATATACATGGTTAGGCGTTATCCCATTGTTATCCCCACTTGTGCTGACTTTGTCAGTGGAAATATGAACACAAAATGTGAGCTGAAAACCCAAAAACATGCATTATTAAAATATTAAAATACTACCACCGCTGATGAAAATGATTGCTCTGCATAATATTCATGGCTAGATTGAATTGAAAATGGAACGGCATGATATTGGATTCGAGTCATTCTGGAATAAGGTCTTTTGCTAAATCAAAAAAGGAACAGGATCAATCGAAGGATCATTGGAAAAGGATCAAATATGAATCTGAGTGTTATCACCCAAGCAGGAGCAACTGCTATTCGAAATGAGTTCAGCCTGGAGAAGGATATATTTTGAAATATCATATTTTTGGAATACGTTCACTTTGAAAACATTGCACTTTGGACAAGCACTGGAAAGAGAAATTTTAAATGATACATTTCTGCAATCGAATTGTTTAGGAATGATAGATTTCTGGAATCAAGTTTCCGGAATCGAGTGTTTTCAGAATGAGATATATGTTTGGTTTAGTGATGCCTTCGGGTAACAGATTAGGAACCGGGTACCCGCCGAAATTACCCGGGTATTACCCGGGTAATTCAAAAAACTAAATAAAACTAAAAACTAAAAACTATATGACTATATATGCTTCTCAGTTCTCGGTAAAGAATAGTATTTGGCGAGGCAACTAAATAGCGGTTGACAGGAGAGGGATTCAGTACACTGCACGTGTGACCACAGATAACGGTAGGTGGTGCGACTAGATTTGACGAGCGCATTATGACAAGTTGAGGGAGGTCTGGGAAGGTAGGTGAAAAAACTTATGTAGAATGCGAAGTTGAATTTCTCTCGGTAGCTTGAGTGATTTATGAAAGTTATTTTCTATATTATAGGTACTGGTTAGCACAATTACCCGGAACCTAGACGGGTACCCGGGTACCCGAAGGCATCACTAGTTTGGTTACAAGTCTTTCGGAATCGCACATTTTCGGTATGAATTCAATTTGGATAGCTATTACTTTGCTTGTCGTTCGTCGTAGTGTGTGTTTGTGTTCGAGTAGCGTACAACTTCTGCATGTAGATATCATTATGCCAAAAAGTAACGTTATAATATGAAGCAATTATTGTATATGTCTCCAATGATTCATTATTCTCGAGGATCACTGGTGGCATTCAAACATCCGTTAGTCAAATGTACTACTCATCGAGTAGCCATATTGTATCACGAAAAACAATATAATAGTTTACCTTTTTCATGTTTGTAAATTTATTGGACTTGATCAAAACATTGAAACACACGGAGAAATGAAGGTGCTATTATGCAATCAATACTTAACCTTCATTTCAAGTCAAAACAGAGATGTATTTAATTACTTTTTCGGCTTGGAAAAAACTGTATTATAATACCCCAAGGCCGTTTCCAAACGTCGCAGCGAGAACATTAGCTTATTCTTATTGTAAACACTCGCACCTTTGTGTGCTATTATCATGTGAACTAATTAGTTAATCTCCAGAGGTTAGTTCCAGCTGCAATAAGTGGGTCTTTAATCAAGTGGCAACGTTTCACGACTTGAAGCAGGCGAGTTGTAAGAACAGTTCTCTAATATGGGCTGCTGGGGACGCTGAAGAGTGTATACCGGAATAAAGTCGACGCGGTAGTGTGACATGGGCTTTGGGGTACTTTTCAATGGATGGTTGTAAAATGTGGTTAGGGCTCAGGTAAGGTTGGATTTGGTACCCAAAGCCAAGTGGTGGTTCGTCAGCATCCTATTATAGCCACTGGTCCACCCGTCTGAATAACAGTTTGATGCATTTATGCTAACGACCTGCAGCGTTCTACGTACACTTGCGGTCACATAAAATGGATTTTCCCGAGAATAAAATTGTAATTTAAACAAATCTACGCATATTAAACCGACAAGTGCAGTTTCACACACTATAGACGATGTGCGTATACGTCTTTGAGTTTTAGTACGTAGATAATGTCAGTACATTTTCTCCAGGATGCACTATAATATGACTTAATCTACCATTTTAGTTAGGTGGGCGCAAGTGCACACTCTACACAAATCACTGCACTAGATCGTTCGAAAGGTTCACGGGAAAAAATATCGGATCGCAATAACTATTTCGAATCAACTTGCTCACAGCAAGAACAAAAAAGCAAAAACAGCAAAGCCAGAACATCGTGAGTGCGAACAAGACAGCTACGTGTAGTTTCATTCCAGCAACAATGTGCTCAAGTCGAAAATATTTGCAGCATCACTAACACATAAGACGAATCCAATCCTAATCCGTGCCAACCACCTAATAGCTATTAGCTTATCCACATAATAATTGTTCCCGTATCACATACCGTAGAGTAGTGAATTGTGGTCGGGCACTTTCATTTTTTCCATACTTTTGAGTTGAACTCTAGTCACGACACGAGCACTTCGAGCCAGCATCTCGGCAGCCGATCAAGTTGTTGTGTCCCGAGCCGGGCGGGCAGCGGGCGGAGTCAATATTGTGATGATTGACCAGGAGGATCGTGGGGGGGGGGGGGGGGGGGTGTGGTTCAATGAACAACACTCGCACAAGTTGCACAACACTCGCCATGGACTGATAGGAGGTTCTTTCCGTGCTAGTGCAAATAAAGACAGACACGCTAGATTACAGGAAACTTTGTGGTATGCGGACATTCAAAACTGCTTCAATTCAGAATGTAGCCACTTTCTGACAACACGCTGATTGGGTGATAATAATGTGCTGCTAATCAGAAGGATTTAGCACCGATTTGACTGCTAGGTCTACCAAAACAGGGTGAACCTTTCTAGTCCTTGAAAATGTTAAATACGAACATTTAGTTTCTTTTTATCAACCATTCCTTGACCAGATCCTTGGCTATGGGACACGATCTTCGATAGTCGACACGATCTACAACTAATTGTTCAATCAAAGATTAAGGAAGTGATGATGGCAAACATCATTCATAGCGTATCGAAGATCGATAATTATTACATCATGGACAAAAAGCTGTGCTGCGAACAACTGAAATGTTCTTTTCATTTCGACTCGCTTATATCGTTAGGTCCGTCAAGATGAGGTGAGAATGAGGAAGGATTTAAAGCTACGTACAATACAATCACTCTTACCGATGTGAGCGTTTCTATCAAATCAAGAGAACGATTTCTATAACATGTAGCTTATAAGCACTGTTTACAGTCAGAATGTACGTAGTTATTACTTGTTGTCTTGTTTGGCGAGCATCAGAAATAAGGTACCGGTATTAGATATAACTGGTTGGAAAAGTAATTCTATTTTATACTATGAAACTATTAAAGCATCAACTATCACTACAACCATCATGCGAGGTACGAAATGCAAACATAATGAAAAATGAAAAATAAACAACTGCATGTACCCTACGTTTTACACTGCATGGAATGGCCTTATCCTTAAGTTGATAAAACCGTATACGGTATACCGAAAGTGTTCGAACAGAAAAAAAATATATTATCAAAAATTGTTTATACAAAAAGTGTCCGAAAAAATAATTGAATGTTCGAAATATGTACGAAGATGTAGCATATCGTTGGGTCGTCGGACGCATACATAATGTGTCTTAATTACACTGTCCCTATGTATGACAGATCGCTGGCTAGAAAGGAAAAGTCTTGGCTACGTAGCATTGTTAACGACAGGGTGGCAGAGTGAAGGGATGAGGAAGGAGCAAGGACGAAAACGGAATGAGGATATAATTGATGGAATAGCTAACGTATTTGTTATGGCCATATAAACTGAAATGTCAGTCCTACACGAGAGAGTGACAGAATGAAGAATGCAGTGATGAGAAAAAAGCAAAGGACGAAATAAGGATATAATTGATGGAATAGCTAACGTAGGCCTACTTGTACTGGTATAGCTAACGTACACTGTTGTCCTCGTCTAGAATGTAGTTCTGCACTTTACATCAGGAATGAACCAATCAATCACACAGATTCAATGGGGCGGAACTGCTCGTCTACATGTACTGTTATACAAACATTATAGTCGTATTCTTTACGGGGACGCTGAAGAGCATATACCGGAATAACATATGCTCGACTATGTGACATGGGCTCGACGGTATACTTATGAACGTATGGTTGTAAAATGTAGTTAGGGTTCAGATGAGGTTTGACACCCAAGCCCATGTCACACAACTGAGTACACTTTATTCCGGTATACGCTCTTCAGGCGCTCCTTATTCACAACGACGACAGCTGGCCTGTGAAATGACATTAGTCTCCTGTAATGAGATTCATATCTGGAGATGAATTTAGCAGACGTCAACCCCACATTTTTTAAGTATAAGGAAGATAACATTTTCGTAGGTAATCAATAAGCATTAAGCTTGCGCAAATATGCCACTGCTTCCAGCCGTTCCATATTCAAACAATGAGAAAACTGCGGTTCCCTAATAAAACATGTTCCAATTGTCTGTACCAACAGCTCGACTCATGGGATAAGAGGTTAGGAAGAAACTATTCCGCGCAATTCTACTTCGATACTTTTGAGAAATCTATAGGCCCTATATACCGTATGTATATTTGCTGATAGTAAATGAATTACCATCGATCAATATAAGCAGCCGAAGATTCGGGGGACAGACATTTCCGAAGGCAGTGATCTGCGTGTGGCCACAACCTTACGAGTTCCAAGTAAACCAACACCTCTGTGCGACTCGTGGCAGTGATTCACGATGGCAGAGATGAAGATGCTGCGGCCCCATGCCTTGCGTGAATCGTGATCGCCAAGTGGATACAAGCCGCTCACATTCGGGTACTGATACGATTGATAGATAATTGTACGCCGCGCACATCGTCATCACGAGAGGAAAAGTTGCCGTCATGAACTCGCCACATACGGGAAACGAACATAGCAGTTGTGTGGTATAATTCTATATATTTTAAAACATGCCCGCCAGAAGAAATCATAGACATCTTACTATTCTAATATAAGAGGTGTAGAAAAATTACTGTTCAAATCGGAAGATGGTGTACTTCTCAGTTAGATGAAGATAACAACACAATCATACAATCAAAATCAGGACACACAATCAAATTTATGGAGTCTTCAGTCGTTTTTTCACTCACGAGACCTGAATATTTTCGTATACCAAATACTAGTGGAGTCAAAACACTTTGAAGTTGGGGGGGGGGGGGGGGGGTTGCAAGACCAACCAAAGCGTCAAGCGGGAGAGGGTGAGAGGTATCGGGTGCCGGAAAGACATTTCTTTAGCGCCACATTTTATAATTGGTGTTGTTTCAAAGGTTTTTTATGTGCTTCAAAAATAGCCAGGTTTTATTGAAAAAAAATGTCATTATCATTGAAGATTTTTAATACATTCACTGAGAAGTGTCAAGGAGATGTGCAGGTTATGATCAGTGATGTTTATTTTCATGTTATCTGTTTCCTCGTGCAAAATTTCATGATAAATATGAACAGAATTAATTCCGAGTAAAAACTGGACTTGAAACATTATGCAATTCGTAATTTCGGAAAATATAAAATATTCAGCAAGCAATTCAAGGAGAGCATGTATCGTACGACATGAAGTACGCCTACCACCCTTCGGTATACCTGTTATACACAAAGAACATTGCATTGTTGAAAATGGCTGAAAATTGAGAAGCGATCGAGCGACGAAATTGCCGAAATGATCATCTTGGAAAAGTTGAAAACTACATAGGATCATTATTGATCTCAATATATAAAAATGTCATTTTTATATACTTGAACCAACATTTCTATTTGAGACCTTTTCGCGTTGTTTTCATTCATATGTTTTCGGAAACGCTCAAGTATGGCACTCTAATTTGTAACTATACTTACTGCAACAAGAACTATATCTAGGGCCTAAATATATTATATAATACGAAATACCACTCTTCGACGTGCCCGACTGTGAAGGGTATAGCTTTCGTACACTTGTGGTCACTCAATTTTTCCATTTATTTTTAATTAAAACTTGAATTCAATTAAAATCTGCGCACACACATTCAACCACTAATTTTTTCATAGATTGTGCGTGGAGTGATTATGCACATAGTCTTCTAGTTCCAGTGCGTATAATATCAGTGTATTTTCTTCAGTATGCAGCTTGATCGACCACTATGTGACACCGTGTAAAGATAATCGTAAATATTCGTTTTTTGATGCGAATTCTATGTTGTTGATGATTCTAAGTGAGCTAAAAACATCATATTTGCAAAACACATCCGTCTTGAAGATGTCATTACTGATTATCTCTCGTCCGAAAGATGGCTTCTATACAATAAAAGCCGACGAAGACGCGTCAGAGTGAAAGGGAAAACGTTCAGCAGCTTAAAGTTGACGTGCATTGCGAAGGCGTCGTCGATTGAAAACACATAAAAGCCAACCCCAGAACGGTGTTGCCTAATATGGATCGAGGAAAATCGTGAAAAATACTGGCTTGAATGACGCATCGAATATCTGTCATTTTCTACTGTCTGCGGAGTAAGCAGTTAAATCAGTAACTACTTATCTTACTGCGGGTTGATCTGTATGCCCACTCTAACGTTTACTGTTCTACACTTGAGCATTCATTATTACATACTTAGGAGAAAAAGTATCACCAATTTGTCACTCAACTTTTGAATTACCAACTTGGTTTACTACTGCACACTTCTTTCATTGTGGACAACCTTCACATTGTATAAAAGTGTCCTATGAAGACATGTGGAAACTGAAACTCGATTGAAATAAGATAGACTGTACCGGGTCTCTCCTTCGCAAGTTATAAATAATATGAAATAACAAAGCGTATTTTCCATTTATACTGGACTGGGTTTAACGACGCACTGTACTAAACGAATGCCTTGATTAGGATGAAAGCTAATGTCATGACGTGTTTTTGGATTGTAGGAAGCATGTTGGTCGTTGTGTTGTTGAAGAACCATCCCAAAATGAAATATAAACAACAGAGGGAAACCACAAAAAAACCGCGACAGAATGGTCGACCATGGCATGAATCGAACCCCGATATCCTGAATGACGATTCACAGCGCGTTGCTAGCCACTGGTCCACCCGTCTCAGTAATAATAATGAAGCCTCAACAGAGCTAATGCTCTGTGAACTTGTGGTTGTGACTGAGCGACAGCATCTCATGGAATTCTTGTATCTGTGCACTCAGCAATACGCTTACAGTCCGCGACGTCTGGTATATTAGATAGTCGTTCCACTAGTTCAACTTCGCAACGCAAGATTGCACAAAAAGCGCACGACTGCCATGGCATGAGGAAGTGCATTCTCATAAATATTAGCAACTCAGTTCTCAGTTTTATAGCAAGACTGCAAGAATATTTATTGCCTTGCTGGCCGGTATAGGCCTACTGCTGCTGCATGATATAGTGAAGGAGTGATATATCCCATTTACACGCTGGCTGGCTGCAGATCGACAGATATCACCAATTCACAACTACTATCAACTATCACGATCACAACCAGTGGTTGATCTGTGCTGGAACGCACCGGAACGGCGTTCCGGTTCCTTTTTTGAAACCGTTCCGGTTTCACGTTCCAGTTTCAACATGATAAATATCAGTGATAGGGTGGACATTTATTCATTCACTACCTTTTGCGTTGCATTTATAATTATTACTTTTCTGACAGGCCAAATTAATCAATCTGTTGTATTTTTTCATGATATTTTTGTAGTGGTGGGGGGGGGGGGGGGGGGTGAAAGAAGGGATGGTTCACTTTGAGGTGCATTTCTATTTACCAATTAGGCTCTGATCACAACTATCGTAACATGGCTTGAAAGACTTACAAATCTGTGTAGATTTGGAAGCACATATTCTGCGTGGTAAGATTGGTAATTGGTAAATTATGACAAGATGTACTAGAGAACGCGACAAATAGCAGAGCCATTACACGAAAGTAGAATGCCACATGATGCGTCATCATCGATGCTGCTCATCGTACATGAACAGAGTACAAGCAAATGCCACGAGCAGAAAACGTTTTCAATTCTTGTCCTGACGAAAATAGAGTGAATTAAACGTATAAATGAACCCAGGATTATCCTAGACTATTCAAGAATTAGCATTTTAAGAGCACATGGGAGTCGATTACGCGAAATATCAGTTTTTTGGTGATAACTTCCGAACGGAAGTCAAAATCAAAATGATAACACGGGGAAACACATTTATTTTTGATACCTACAAGAAAGTAGGCCCAAATTGTAGCTATTCAACACGGGGGAAACACATTTATTTTTGATACCTTCAAGAAAAAAGGCCCAAATTGTAGCTATTCAACTAATATCGCATAATTGTCAAACGTATACAGCGAAAAAAACATTTTTGAACTGTATACCTTTGACAATATTATGCGATATACGTTGAATCTAGTCGAGCGGTAGCTCGACGGGAGCCAAGTCCGCGCAAAGTCAGCTACACGCTTACACTGTTTACACGAAGTACTTACAGGCGGTTTTGAGCATACTGTATCTCCGAAACTAATGAACTTAGATACCTCTAGTTTGTTGTACTGGAATGAGGCGCCATACACGACACGGGATATCAAATTTCAGCTATATCGGACCAAACGTCTGGAAGTTATAGCACTGCGAATAGCGTACTTTTTTCGTTTTCTTCTTCTCCTCCTCCTCCTCCTCCTCCTTCCGTCGTCACATACGAAATGGGCTACAGGCCAAACGAACCGATTTGTCTGATTTTTTCAGGGAATATGTGAACCCATATGGAGATGTGCCTTTTGTATGATTTAACCGGAAGTTAGTTTTAGAAACCGGAAGTAATGCCATTTTACACTCCTTTTTCAAGTTTTCATTATTTTTAAAAATCATGTTACAACATATTTCAATGAAATTTCAATGATATATTTGTATAGATATACCAAATCGATTGTGTGTGAGAGATTTGTCAATTGATAGTTTGCAATTGGAAAGGTTGAAATAATAACGTACAGAAAATGTAGAATACTGTCGTATCGACGATTAAATCACGGCCACTAATGAACCATCGAAAACTTTGGTCGCCTCCGCCCACCAGACACAACTGAATGTCAAATGAAACAGCTGATACTTACAAATTATCTCATTGATAGCTCTTTGCCGTATTTAATTTGGTATCCTGTAAATTTGGTAAACTGCTATGGAAACGGAAGGTAAGTCCAAGATGCGGGGCTAATCGAAGTAGCTGAATATTATTAATTCGTATGCAAGGCCTATAATTATTGTTTGTATACGATATAGTAGGCCTGCCTAGGCCCATGTGTTGTAAATATTCTAGCAAATGTTCATAACTTACATTAATTCAGTTATAGTGGCATTAGAACAACTAGTAGGCCTAGGCCTATTACATAATAATGTGTTATAGATTGTATGCCTATGGGCCATACTATGTCTAGACTATAGGCAAGACACGTCATTATGTTATCTGAACGACAATATTAATTGAAAAAACATAATCAACAACATTCAATAAAGACATACTAGGCGTACCACGATATAGTGATACCAACAGACTGCATTATAATATGACGGTTTACCGACTCCCATACTAATAACAAGGCAGGCATGTGTGGTTTCTTGTGGACAAATCAGACCCAGAGATCCTATTTGTCAGTCATGATTTAGCAGATTCCCATTTAAACTAGTTGTAGATAAGAGTGGCTACGGTACTGGTGAACTGTTGACTGTACTGTTTGACGGTTCTGTTGAACTTACAAAATCTATCATTTTCATGAAAAACAGATGCCACCTCTAATAATAATTCTATCTATGACGTAGTTATACCATTACCAACATATTTAATTATAATATAAAGAAGGTGTACCGACTCCTATACTGAAAAATGTAGATCGTTCTTCCTCCTCTCCGAAAAGAGATGTTCTACAAAATCTCTGCTTATTTTAGTAATACATATATTTCAAGTACCGGTATTTAAAGAATATTCCAACTGGACCATGTTGAATCAATAATGGTATACGATTAGGTAGGAAATAAATTAAAATATTGTATTTATTCGAACGAAAATTTGATAACACAAAAAAAAAATTCTGATGCTATTTTGGTCGAGCAAATCATTTTGAAGCAACAAAAATTACTGATATCCCACCAAAAGCCCTGACGGGTAAAAACTTGGAGCCAAGGCCTGAAATATTTCAACAACTACAAAAACTTCTTCATATAAAAGGTGTGAAATCAAAACTGTATGCCAAGTGCAACTTATTATTTACCAATACGGCATGGAAAATAACAGGAAACACTTGGCTCATTGCCCCCCACGTCCCCTCATATAACACCAAGCAGAATTGAAGTGAAGTGCATGATGCTATGAAATGGGTAACTTCACGTTCCTGACACAGGGTAATATGATTCAAGAAACTTGCCCTTCCGTCTATTTTCTATTATAAAATTTCGGTTTCCATCAACTTGGTACGTGTCATTTTGTAGGTAGTGATTGAGAAAACTCAGATTTAAAGCCTACATTTCTATCTACATTTATAGGCTATCTGAAGAAAAGAAACAATTATGGAATTATTTTCTCAAAGACGGTTGATCCGAATTGCATACAAATTCGTATACGTGTATCAAAACATGCATCATACAAATTAGTATACTTCATGTGTTAACATTCAGTGACAATTTAAAGCTATTTGGAGAGATTTTATTTCTCAAATTTTCCTGCTCACCCTGATCTCATGATGTTTTCAGATAGTTTCAGATAATGTTTCTCAAAATTAGTCCAACCGATTTGACTCAAAAACTATACAGTTCCAAGTTGGATGAGTCTGCATGCATAAAAAGTTCATATTCATCAGTCAAAACCTGCGACCTGTGCAGCATAAGTTACTTACAAACAAACAGAAACAAAAACACACAGACAAAGCTCTAGAAGAGTGGGATGGATGTCTTCGCTATCGCTCATCTAATTATATAAATAAATATTAGGTAACAGAATGCCTTAAGCACGGAATGAATAGACTTGAATAACAAAAGTATCTTGTAATTATTGTTAATCTACCTCATCTCAATATCAAGGTCATAAAACCCAACTTACGAATATCGTGTGAGATTTCGTAATTTGGGTTATATGAATATAACAAAAATACTAAAATTACTTTCCAATTCAAAGTATAATTTCAAATTGTTTTTATATTATTTTTATTTTTATTTGAAATAATTTATTATACTCCGACGAAGAAATGTATGTCCTGGTCAAAGTCAGTATTTGCCTTATCTCGAGCTACAAATGCAACATTGAAAAAGGTCGATATTTTGATAATTTAATACCAAACAAGAAAATTACAAATTTTCTTGAATCATATTACGTTTCCCTGTGTCAGGAACGTGAAGTTACCCATTTCATAGCATCATGCACTTCACTTCAATTCTGCTTGGTGTTATATGAGGGGACGTGGGGGGCAATGAGCCAAGTGTTTCCTGTTATTTTCCATGCCGTATTGATTAATAATAAGTTGCACTTGGCATACAGTTTTGATTTCACACCTTTTATATGAAGAAGTTTTTGTAGTTGTTGAAATATTTCAGGCCTTGGCTCCAAGTTTTTACCCGTCAGGGTTTTTGGTGGGATAGTTTTTACTCACACCATATTGAAGGCAATAAGAATATCTGTTTCACCAATAGTAGCATTTTGGTATCTCATACCGTTCGAAAGTCATCACACAATAAATGATATTTCGCTAAATTGACTCCCATGCACTTTAAAGCTTACATACCAATAACTCAATCTTTCGTCGTTCATCTCTGCATACCTACCACGCTACCTCTCTCTGTACATTCTACGCAGAAGAGTTGCTACAAATTCATTGCAACTTCTTCCGAGTGCTTTAACCTGTACACGGCGTATACGATTGAACAAATAAAACCACAATTGGTCCACGCAGGCAGCCGAGCGCCTTTGAGTATCATGGATCGCAGACAAGTGGCCTGAAGAGCGTATACCGGAATAAAGTTGACTCGGTTGTGTGACATGGGTTTGGGTGTACAACCGTACCTGAACCCTAACCACATTTCATTGAAAAGTGCACCGAAGCCTATGTCACACGACCGAGTCGACTTTATTCCGGTATACGCTCTTCAGCGCCCCCGTCCGAGCAGCACTACAAGTCAGTAGCTTCAATCGCAATACCAAAAAGGTTGGTAACTAATATTCAGCATAAGAGTTGAACCGACATGACATCAAGTGATCTCTAATGGGGATTGGTTTTGGCATGGCAACTCTTCGTGCAGGCAGGCAGGCAGGCGTCGCATGGCAACCCGAGAAAACAGACGCCGGGTTGCGGGCGTCGGGGGCGTCGAGAGAGAGAGAGAGAGAGAGCGAGAGCGTTGTATAGCGGCCGGGCATCGCGACGCTCTCATACAATCAATAGTTACATCCGTACTACACGAGCCACAGAAATCAGCCCTATAGCTTCACGCGGGGCACTGCAATGGACCAAGCACGGTCTGCAATGATTCATCAGGCCTAGCTTGGGCACTGCAATGGACCAAGCACGGTCTGCAATGATTCATCAGGCCTAGCTTGGGCACTGCAATGGACCAAGCACGGTCTGCAATGATTCATCAGGCCTGGCTTGGGCACTGCAATGGACCAAGCACGGTCTGCAATGATTCATCAGGCCTGGCTTGGGCACTGCAATGGACCAAGCACGGTCTGCAATGATTCATCAGGCCTAGCTTGGGCACTGCAATGGACCAAGCACGGTCTGCAATGATTCATCAGGCCTAGCTTGGGCACTGCAATGGACCAAGCACGGTCTGCAATGATTCATCAGCCCTGGCTTGGGCACTCCAATGGACCAAGCACTTTCTGCAATGATTCATCAGGCCTGGCTTGGGCACTGCAATGGACCAAGCACGGTCTGCAATGATTCATCAGCCCTGGCTTGGGCACTCCAATGGACCAAGCACGGTCTGCAATGATTCATCAGGCCTGGCTTGGACACTGCAATGGACCAAGCACGGTCTGCAATGATTCATCAGGCCTGGCTTGGGCACTGCAATGGACCAAGCACGGTCTGCAATGATTCATCAGGCCTGGCTTGGACACTGCAATGGACCAAGCACGGTCTGCAATGATTCATCAGGCCTAGCTTGGGCACTGCAATGGACCAAGCACGGTCTGCAATGATTCATCAGGCCTAGCTTGGGCACTGCAATGGACCAAGCACGGTCTGCAATGATTCATCAGCCCTGGCTTGGGCACTCCAATGGACCAAGCACGGTCTGCAATGATTCATCAGGCCTGGCTTGGGCACTGCAATGGACCAAGCACGGTCTGCAATGATTCATCAGGCCTAGCTTGGGCACTGCAATGGACCAAGCACGGTCTGCAATGATTCATCAGGCCTGACATGGACACTGCAATGGACCAAGCACGGTCTGCAATGATTCATCAGGCCTGGCTTGGGCACTACAATGAACCAAGCACGGTCTGCAATGATTCAACAGGCCTGGCTTGGGCACTGCAATGGACCAAGCACGGTCCGCAATGATTCATCAGGCCTGGCTTGGGCACTGCAATGAACCAAGCACGGTCTGCAATGATTCATCAGGCCTAGCTTGGGCACTGCAATGGACCAACCACGGTCTGCAATGATGCATCAGCCCTGGCTTGGGCACTCCAATGGACCAAGCACGGTCTACAATGATGCATCAGCCCTGGCTTGGGCACTCCAATGGACCAAGCACGGTCTGCAATGATGCATCAGCCCTGGCTTGGGCACTGCAATGGACCAATCACGGTCTGCAATGGACCAACCACGGACTGCAATGATTCATCAGCCCTGGCTTGGGGACTGCAATGGACCAAGCACAGTCTGCAATGATGCATCAGCCCTAGCTTGGTCACTGCAATGGACCAACCACGGACTGCAATGATTCATTAGCCCTGGCTTGGGCACTGCAATGGACCAAGCACGGTCTGCAATGATGCATCAGCCCTAGCTTGGTCACTGCAATGGACCAACTACGGACTGCAATGATTCATCAGCCCTGGTTTGGGCACTGCAATGGACCAAGCACGGTCTGCAATGATTCATCAGCCCTGGCTTGGGCACTGCAATGGACCAACCACGGTCTGCAATGGACCAAGCACGGTCTGCAATGATTCATCAGCCCTGGCTTGGGCACTGCAATGGACCAACCACGGACTGCAATGATTCATCAGCCCTAGCTTGGGCACTGCAATGGACCAACCACGCGGTCCAGGAGTATAACAACAGATTCAGTTTCATAGTGGTTGACGCACAGGTTGAAGATGCACACCTTTCCTGTTCAATGGCAAGATGTATGGTCCTTACCCATTCGCCGCGATGACGTGCCATATGGTGGAATTCCATTGAATTTTATTGCATGCAAATTAGTTATCAACTTAGATACAGTTCCAACACGAATTTCGTAAATGTGTTTTCATTTTGAATTTTTATTGCTATAGGAACGACTTTGTTTACATTCACTATACTACACGATCGCCCTTGTGACCAACTATAATTATAGCCTAGCTGATACAAGGTCTATAATTAATTCAATTAAGTATTCAATCACTTCATATTATATCCGAACGATGAGGAAAAATAAATAATTAAATATTAAAATGTATGCAATTGATTATAAACGACAAGAAAAGTGAGGAAAATGATCGAATACAAAATATATAATGACAATTAAAACATAAAAAAGCACATCATCTTTAGGTTGGGGGGAAGGTAGGTAAGGGTACTAAAAAGTTGTACGGCTCATCGCGTGCTTCTCAAAGAGAAGCGAATAATTATTCTAAATTTTCATGAAATTTTCACTATAATTGAATAGAAAGTTTGACATTATTTATTCTTCTCGACTCGAGTAAAAAGATCTTCTAAAAAACCAACAATGTTATATATAATGAACTCGACTCGACTCATCTCTCCAGCCATACATATCTAATTTGCAAGTATATTAACAGCTTCTACAAATGACAATAAACGTCATGTTGACACAGGTTGACAACTGCAATGTGCACAGCAGCCTATCGTAAGCCGCCTACATCAAGAATGATGTGTTTTAGCAAATATTTCACATATTCGATTCACTACTACGTTCCATCGTTTTATAATCAAATGCTACGATGACAATTTGTGAGGCCGCCTCCGTGGCTGTCATTGATCGTTAGCAGTATATAAACTTAAGTCACGTCGGGCGTGGGTTCGAGTCCCGCATAAGACATGGGTTTTTGTAGACGTCCTTTCACCCATCATCACTCCCACGTTTCAGTATCACCCGTCTATTTGTACCCCTGTATAACCTAGCTGTTGGTTGGGTCGTTAAACAGCATTGAAATGGAAAAAAAGTAAGCCGCCCCCCAGGCACCATCAACTAATATGGCACGTTGGTTTAGAAACTGAAGTACCCGACCCGAGGTACCCGACCTGGGTATGGGTTCAAACCCCGCACAAGCTATGGGTTTTTGCAAACGTCTTTCCACTTCATAGTTCCATTACCACCTGCTTATTCGTACACCAATATCTCTATTTGGGATGAGCGTTCTCGTCTGGTATCTAACGGTATATGTAATTCGGCCTTCACCATGTACCATTGTTAAAGCTCTCGGATACGGTACAGTAAGAAGATGAATAAACATGCTAGCTCTCACATCATACACAACTACACGTAAAAAAGCAGCTTAGGTTTACTGTAAAAGATAACACGAAAACGGAGCGTCAAATTGTAGCTATACCATGAACGTGCTTTCCAAATATAAATAAACAAATCTTTATTACAGGTGTCAATTTCCTCGTTTGATAAGAGCAACGAAATAATAATAATTCATGTCTGATGTTATATGCACTAGTGAATGATGGTAGAAATACATCCAACAATTTGATAACTTCTTGTGAAGACCAATAGATTATGAAATCGGCTAGATGGCTATAATTTTAGCCATGGTATTAAAATAGCAGTTGTTGCTAAACCCTACATAATCCGCTGCACACGTATATAACTAGGAAAACGCAACACTTGCGTCGTAAGATGAGCCAGATATTATTTTTATTAACATTGAAATCTTGACCTACAATAATTGCTTCCCAATTAAAGCTAAGAATACATCGTTATGCAGCGGAACCTCTCGGTTGTTTTAAGACTTCCGAGGCGGTCTTGTCACTAATATAAATAATCATTCATAGACTATTTTGAATTGAAAACATAAACTGTGATACCAGGACTGCACTATCTCATATTTTGTGATATATCAAGACATTAACACAAGAATGTTGAACCAAGTCTCTCAGATAATGTTCACTTCTTTCCCTCAACAGCAATTGTAAAGTTATCATTATGCCATGAAAAAATTGAAAAACATTGGTGATATGCCTATATTGGTATAATTACGCTTGTCACTCAACCAATTGAATGTCGTGGCCAATTAGTACTTCATCCAAGCATTTATTTCGCAGACTGTGGGAAACTACGAAAAACTAAGCCAGGATGGATGAAAAGTGTTTGTAATTGTTTTGAATTATGCATTCAATCAAGCGATTCAATTCTTAATTCTTCTCTTCCTTCCCCAAAATGTTTATATTTCTTGAATGTTCATCGGTCTTAAATTAGACACTTCCACGATTCAAATCTTCTTCTCTTCTTGTCTTGTAACATTGATTGTTGTGAGCACACGCATGCAGAAGCCACCAAGTGGCAGTGAAATGTCTTGTTCCTTCATAGCCCTGTTGACGTTAATGACATCCTGAGGCCGTAATGTTTCTTCCAAGGTACCTGAATTCTATTGTTGATACAAATAACTCTCAGACTTTTAAGACTCAAGTATTTTGAAAAACCTAAAAATAGGTAGGCCCAATGTGCTTACACAAATCTATTCCAAAATACCACACATTAAAACGACACATCTCCAAGTCAGAAAAACCCTGTGTGATCACTACACTTCAATTAGCTATAAAATATATATTCGAGATGTAAGTTATTGCAAACTTTGTTTTCCAAGTAGCTTAGGTGTGTATTTGCTTGAATAAATTGGTTTTAGGTTCACGTTTTTCGTGATGCCTGCATTGGTATAGGCCCCTAGTGTTCAAAGAAGGACTCAATACGCAACACTAAAATCGGAGGTGTCATTCCATTCATTTATAGTAAAAAGTTGAGATATTGTAGTACAATTAAGCCTCTTGAAGTGTTCATTATTCATAATTGCCCATGCCATCTTCAGTTCCAACTTTTATTACAAAGTTCTGGTTTGAAAAGAAAAAACATCATTTGCCATCTATAATAAATCTGTACGTAGACGTGAAATAAAATCAAGTATCAGCCATGGACTTACACAGAAAAACAAACTTGAACATAAATGCATAGTGACAAATCCATATTACTCACAATCGTAAAATGTTGCATATATACATAATTATATAAATACTAATCATCACATTAAAACGCTAACTGCAAGCAGAATATTTCAGTTCTTACCTCAATAAAAATTAATTACCTGCTATTTTTCTATATTGCATAACCCAATACTGTCGCTCCTATACTCAGCATTGTAGCCGATATTACTGGTCGTAGATCCGAGTTACCTGACCACATGTATGCTCTGCATTGCAAGCAGAACACGTCAGGAAGGTATTTTTTCTTCTGTTTTTTCCTAGCCAGCCAGACAATAGCAGACAATACGACGATCGGGTTTCGATAGTCAAGGGCATTTTACGCTACAGAAATGGAATCCGTGTGACGGAACTGACGTAATAGATAAGGTTAGATAATTATCACACACGGTGACATAAAGTAGATAAAAAACATGCTGATTACAGGTTTCAATTATAGACACTGGTGTCTGTGTAATTGGAGACAGCTGTCCTAATGGAGAAGGCAGTCACATCAGACATACACAAACTGTAGATTCGATTACTTGATCGATTTTTTTGATTACTTGATCAGACGGGCAATTGGCGCAATTATTCTGGCCGCTCAGATTCACTTCTGGTGAATTGATACGCGGTAACACAGCGTCATGTCCTCTGCGGGGACACTGCCGGTACACTCCATATCAACTACGCGTCGACTAGAAATTTGGTGTATATAGACTATAGCTCTCTAGTTCGAAGATTGTAGCCAATAGGCCATTTGCATAAATTTGATTTAGTTTGAATTTACATCAATGATATTTTGACCAGATGCAATAATACGACAGTCAACAAAGTTTGGAAAAATTAACGATGGAATTAAAGTGACACTGCAACTACGTAATTTATACAAAACATGGTGAATAGATTGAAACACGTGCTTTTGAGAGACTCCATCTTTTTTTGTAAACGACTGTCACGGCCCATACGATTAAGCAGGGAGACGTTCCCGCCGTATGACATACCAAAACTTCGTATCCGATTTTATACAAAACCGAGACATGTCCATGTTGAAAAGGGTTTTCTTTGAAAATCAAAGAAAAAACGGATGCAGTGATTTTTGGTTGCTGATTATACCATATCCAATAATACAAACGTTTCATGCACGTTGCTGCGTATTGATCCGTATATATATACAGACACTTCGGTTTGTTTTCGTAGATTAACCAAACCAGCCGAATGACAGTTGTACTGCGTAACTTTTTCTTGTTCATATCTGACACAACCTGGTTGAAACATGTATAATAATATGTTGACGACATTTTATACGCGGTCAATATTGAGTTGGGCGTACAGAATTGCTCTCGAGCTATTAGCTTCGAATTCGCACTTATTGGATTTTGTTCATGTAAATAATTATGCATGCCAGAAATTAGTTCTAATGCATAATTGAGTACATCCCAATGAACCAGCTAAATCGCTTTTGAAAAGAATATTGGCATTTTCAAAATATAGGCCTACCATCCAGAATATCCCCAGCCGCCAGTTTGAAAAAAAAATGAAACGTATTTTGAAAATACTGACATTGTAACCGAACCTGAGGATGAACCTGTAATGGGTCCATCATTCAACACCTAACCTGGAGATCTGAAATCTATGGCCTCAATTATCTGCTCTAGCTTCCAGCAGCCAATCACCTGGTTTTGATGAAATCAAGTTAAATTATGCGTACAGAGAAAGAAGAGCAATTGGCCATTACTTTCATCAAAAAGCGTAATCGCCGCGTCAGTGACTTGGGGGTAGGCCTATACGATGAAGAGCGTATACCGGAATAAAGTCGAATCAGTCGTGTGACATGGGCTTCGGAATGGATGGTTGAAAATGTGGTTAGGGTTCAGGTGAGGTTGGACACCCAAAACCCACGTCACACAACCGAGTCGACGTTATTCCTGTATATGCTCTTGTGTGCCCAGTGACTTGTTTCAATGGACTCACTTATAAGTGCGTGGTAATGTCGGCGATCAGATCGCCAACAATGCCCGACATGCACGACCCAACACCTACACCACGTTTCAACTGATAACGTTTTATTGGTTTGTTGACTTCCAAAATAATACGTCAACAGGTAAATATCATGTCATTGATAAGTAGTCAAATAAGCCCACAATGCATACCGATGTTAGGAATGGCTTATCATAGACAATAAGCAATAACTATAAGCATAAGTAATCTGTTTTATCTCATAGTGAGTCGTACTACCACGATATACGATGCAGCATTATCAGCAGTCATTTGCATACGCTTGGTTCCTTCCATACACACACGAACATTCAGTGGCGTAACTTCAACACAGGGGTAGTTGGGCCCGTGTAGTATTATCGAAAATACGTATAGAGGATCCTCTGAAAAATAAATATGAAATTGCATACTATTTATATATGATTTCGAAAACAATTGTTAATATTTGTCTGGAATTATTTACAAATTTACTTTATAATATTCATGGCACCAATCATGGAAACGACGAATGAAGAATGAGGAAGGGGGGGGGGGGGGGGGGGGAGGAGGCTGCAAACGATGTAAATGTAAAACTAAAAAGTTTGGATGTGGTAACTGCTATGGGCATATATGTAACACAATTATAACTTATGTTTGCTTAAAAAACGTAAAACAAAAAATGTATAATCCTTTTGTGAGTCTTTGCCCTACGGCCCGTAATTTCTAGTTACGCCACTGCGAACAATAACTTGCAGGACTTACAATGTTTGCAATACTGAGATATTTGATCCCATTAACTAACGCATGACATGAAAATAAGCAATTAGGACTATTATGACTTCTTCAAATACACATAATGACGCCAAATTAATTGATGGACTCGTTCGACCGCTACAGACGAGTTTGGGAATAACACGTTCACGATAACGAATACCATCGAGTGCTCTCGAGTAAGACCGTACAGCTAGAACGACCAATCACAAATTCACAGTCAATTAGAGATACCCCAACTACAAGCATAGTCGGCTATTAAAACGGTATCTTGTGTAGTGTATTGGTCTCAAACGTATTTATACGAGTAAAACGCTCTAGACAAAATGTTCACTTCCACACCTTGTCGAGTTAGCTATTGGTCTGACCTGGGCAATGACATGCAGTTACGGTGTGCATCGAGGCGCCTGAAGAGCATATACCAGAATAACGTCGACTCGGTTGTGTGACATGGAAATACCTGAACCCAACCACATTTTACAACCATTCATTCATAAGTAACCCCAAGTCCATGTGACACGGCCGAGTCGACTTTATTCCGGTATATGCTCTTCAGCGCCCTCTGTTCATCACAGTATATATATACATGCAATATACAGCATTCATATGGAAATCCTAAATTTGCTTCAAAAAATTATCACGTAACAAAATGTTCACCACATTACGAGTGATAAATTTGAAAACAAACGACAATCCTATCAAGTATTAACAAGGCTATTTAATGGTTGGTTTGTTTATTCAATTAACACCTTTTTTCTCTTCTTTTCTGCTTCACCAACGATGTGGAAAATTCGTTATATAAATATAATCAGAATCAATATTATAGCCGCCCTAGCCTTCAGTATATGTCAACACTTCGATTGGAATCCTCACTGGATAAAAATTACAATTCCACTGAATATTGACATATGTCCTACGTTTATTTGATTTTCTTATTTGCTATACGAGTACGAAGATTTAGCATAGTATGCCTAGTTTGCAACAAACTGGGATAAAACAATTTTGCATGCGAAACATAACTATGGGGGATTGTTTTAGTTTGAACGGCGATTCACCTATACCAGGGGTGCCCAGACTTTCTGGAGGAAAGATTTACTTTCTCATCAAAAAAATGTTCATGATCGACCAAGCTATAATATTGTTTTCCTCAAAACTAAGGGGTAAGTGTGTAAAAGACCACCTATAACAAATTCACAGAACCAAATATGACACATCATACAAAATTGATCAATAGCCCCCTATAGGTTTTTAGTTCGATGTCTGGTTAATAGTTTTTGTGAATGGGCTTACAATTGAATTGTTTGACGATTTGCACTGCATATTAACTTCGAATTTGGGATAATCTGGCGAATAGTTGGTAGCAGCTAACCGCATACAATCATCTAAGAGTGCATCTGTCATTTTAGATCTGTATTTTGATATCAGAGAAATCTGATTCACACAGGTATGTTGACCCAAACAACGACTTCACTCGGAGTGCAAGACACGACAAATTTGTAGATGTCTCCGTACGATTTTGGACATCAAGATTTGGTCGAAAATCAACATTTCAAAAACAAAAGATTTCAAAGATTTTTCAATGAAATATATATTGATATTCCAACAATTGTCAATACAAAATTGTATAATAGATTGAGTGGATCGACTAGAAAAGACGTCGCGATCGACGCAATGGGCACCCCTGACCTATACTATACTAGGAAAACGCTACATGTACCGCTTTGTTCAGACATGATGCACCATTTGTATACTTGCTGATTTTCCTACCCGATATTTTCTAGAATCCATTTTTCATTCGTTTCTCCTAAAAAAGCTAGTCCAAATACAAATTTGTGATTATGTGAACCACCGGTGTGTTCAAGTACAGTAAAAGTTTGAAACATTCCAGAATTTTGTTTTTGAATATCTGCAATATTTGAACTGATCATCCTCCAAAAAAGTATGAGAAAAACACGGTATGCCCACTGAAATATCATGGATACGAAAAAACTTCTACCTACGTAGCAAGTAATAATAATAATAGAGGAAGTGTTTAAGAGTTCAATGGAGTCACGAGCTGACGTCCGTCCAATAATGTCCCGGTTTCAAAAAACGAGAACTCTCCGGTCTGGGGCAGGTACAGCAATAACTCTAGTCTATATTTTGTACCATGAAATTCAACTACCAATTTTAGTGAACTACATTGAAGAATAAATCAACGATTTTTTTCTTTGTAAAAATAACGTCTATGCTCCGTATGTTTTATGAAGTAACCCGTTCGCTTGATTGAAAAAAAATTACTACACCTCGAAGTATATATAACTATAGATTTACTATCAAGTTATAGTAAACTGCAGGTACTATAACTTAGATACGATGTTTACCATCACTTATCCCGACTCCAAGCCTAGTTCCCAGATCCTTGCACGCACAAAGATAAGTAGAGAGGTCGTGGTTACGAGATGCGACATTGTCGCAAGTAGGCCTACTAAGCCTGTCTTCGCCCTTGGTCACAATTTCCTTAGTACACGCGAGCTCAAAACAATCTATCTTACAAGCACAATAATCCTTTAATTCCGTTATTGTTGTTAGAACGAGCCATAAATCAAGATAACGCACACAGAAGATTGCGTTAAACACACCGGATCAAAGTGAAACGAGTTATTGAAATAACGCATTATAGGTTTTAAATTTGGCAATTTGATGAAGCAACATATACGACGTGTACATTATCTGCTCTTATGATAATGTATTTAGGCATTGAACACAATGTAACGTAAGATCCGATGCTGAACATATTCCTTCTAGTATCCTCTTTTATAAATCACTGAAAAAAATATCCCTGAAAATAATACCAGCTTTGTGGTGGAAAAAATATCCCATGTAAATAATTTTTGAACGGACAAGTATAAGACTCGACAGGCAACTCCACGGACCTAACCTGACCCTAACCGAATCATAGACGAAATAAACAAGACATGTCACGCAATGTTAAAATAAAACTGACCCACACTTATTCATCATCACTATCTCCTAATCCCCTCACACCTGTATGCGTAACAATACTGCTAGAAAGCACTACAGGCATGCTGGATTGTGCTGTTACCGAGCGGTCACCAAGGACCCTTCCTTCAGTGGCGAGTATAGGTACTAATTGTAGACGTAGGCGAGGGGAATGAAGGTGTGCACGGGGAATTATACTAGTTTAGCCAAAAGTGTCACATGTGGGCCTAGGCACAATTAAAATGACGATCAGCACCTGTATGTTGTTACTCTGTGATGAAGTAACAAATAGAATTTCAATTTACCTTCAAGATCTGACTTCTAAATTGATTTCAATAAGCCTATGAACCTTTGATCAAATTCAACCAAACCTTATTTATTCCGAGTTCCCACGGGATATTTTTTTCGTGGATATGTTTTCCATAGAACATTTTTTCGTGAGATATTTTCTGGTATAATTTTTTCTACGGAACGTTTTTTCGCTTTCATACTCAGTAAGTCCTAATCCTCGGACCATGCACATACACTGTGTTTACATCATTATGGCGACAACATTTGTTTTATCAACATTGAAAACTTGACATTGTTTCCCAATATGGCGAAGGATGAAATTTGAGATCGTTTCAACGGGGCACCACATGGGCGATCTTACCACCCCAAAAACAACGTTACAAGGAACAATAATGTAATAAATATTACTTACTAAGTCGAAATGCACACATGCTCAAAAATCAGCACGCGTCAAATAATAAAAAAAAAACATGTAGTATATAGAACAAACACACAAACGACAGAAGTAACACCGATAAATGGAAGTCAATTGCAGAAACTATGTATATACACAAAGTCTAGAGACGCCGTTGAGTGCTTAAATGGTGCTACAAGTAACACATTTGTATGAATGAGTATTCACTTGAAATCTAGATTTTTCGTAGTTTTCAGACAACTATATGTAAAGTAAATGAATATAGCAACTACGAAACAAGACGGTCAGCTATCAACTAAATAATTGTAAACACTTCTGTAGTTGTGGAAAAACTGGCTGCAGCTTTGAACATTTGGAACTTTTGATAGATGTGGTTGTATTTTCAATCTTGAATCTCATTCTTGAAAATCATCGACTATTAAAATACCACAGCTATACAAATGTACAAAAAGCATTACTTGTGTTTGTTATGTTGGTAGATAGCCTTCTTCCGTAGATACAAGTAACCACTTCTGGTCACGATATATAGATAAGACTAGTTGTATATTGGGTCATGTATCGTTGGATTGCGGGTAAAACTGTTGTCACAAGTCAAACGGTAGGGGCGGCACTAATACAGATCCGAAGTCCTGTCACGTGGGCTCCCGAATGTACACGTTTTCTCCACTCCAACCATAGAAAGAAGAGGACATTCAACTCGTAATGCTTGTTGTATCCTCTAGTGGAGCATCAGACAAGGCGTCTGTTCTCAATGATAGGGAAACTAAGTTCGAATACTGCCAGTGTGATTTTTTTTGTATTTCAAATATTATATAAAAGCTTTTTGTGATAGGTTATGGTTCAGGTCATTTTTTTATCCTCGAACGTTCGAACTAGTATCATAAAGTCGATAATTCCCGAGAAAATATTCGGATAGCTATACGACTCCACTTCGGCTCTGCCTTACCGCTTGCCTTGTGACAACATGCGCGCCATTGGATTGCAATGAACACTTTTGACAGTACACAACTGTGCGTGAAATGCAAGTCCCATCCATGCAAATCCCCAACTACTAATGTCCTTCTACAGTCGACTCGTTGTTATTCGCACGTGGGCTTACAGTATAGCCGTGTATACGCAGTCGTCAGTAGTATTTTCAAAAACTAGGATTGCTGTTCAAAATCTATATTTTCGATCGATTCGTTATTCTAGGTCTTCACCAGATTGGAATATTCGATATTTGATCAATTCTATGTCGATTCACTGATCGATATCGATTGAAAACTAATTGTAACATACTGATATAAGAAATATCTATAAGTAGCAACATACAGTCCTGAAACGAATAAAATTATACCTACATATAACTAACCATAATGCATGGTCAATACTTATGTCTTCCTTCGATTCGATAACGATTGGAAATTGAAAATAACGATATATTTCGATCAATATTCAAAACTAGAGTTTCAGTATTGTTTGCAAATAGATCGATTGATATATCGAAGGGAAACCCATCAAAAACGTAAACGTATCCTAACTAGGAATGACGGCGTACGGCGCAGACCAAAACAACGTGACCATAAGTCCATAATATATAATGACAACATCAGGTTATCAGTGACTAATTCTCACACTTCAATAGCGTTACACTAATGATAACCATTTTCCACTCACCATTCAATACTATGTGTCATAGTTCCAGATCACACATTATAGTTCTAGCAAGACCCCACCACGATCCCTTGCAGGCTATTAATAGAGCGCCAGCATTCAGCTGAGACTGAACACACTGTCACTGGACCACTCTGTGTTGATAAGGGGTGTCAAGGTACGTCCGTACTGTACCCAACACCACACTGTACTAACAAGCAATGGCTGCGTGCCTGTGGGTTGCGCCTGTCTAGCTAGGCTGCCCGCTCAACGCCACCTATCCCGACCCAATAGCGAGCGACGTCGTAGCGAATAGCTTCACATTCGGAACATTCGTTCAGCCGATTATTCATTACGGTAGGTCTCCTAGTTAAATTGGAAAAAAGTCAAATTATAGATGTAATTAATTATCAAGGATACGCATGTTTTGTACTTCCATCATGTTCATGATTTGACATTCAATTCAGCTGGGTCGATTCTAGTTTCAAAATATTTTCCTATGCTTATTTATATATTATTACATCCAGGTGCAATAAGAGTGGAAGTAATACTTCGTAATGACGTCGTTTCGTCCACGCCAAGATCACAGTTAATGTGCTGTATGTGCTGCGCTCGAAATGTAATTCTTATTTACACTTATTTGTAACTTCCTCGTTATAAATGATGGAAAAAGGATGAAACGGTGCAAATCAGGAGAAGCTCGGACTCGCGTCTTGTCATTAAGAAGACTGTTGTAATATTCCCTATTCCAGTTTAGTTTCAATAAAGCACAATATCATCGTCAAACTCCACCAGAAAAAAAATGAGTTTCACTTGAAGTGGATTATACCATGAATCATGCATTTCTTATGATTACAGAATCTGACAGTGGAGCAATTCCAAGCTCCCATCGAGAGGGATGTACGGTGAAAAAAAGTCCAGGCAGCGTAGTGGGAGGGTGAGGGGTGAGGGATGCAAAGTTATGCAACTCCATCAGTGTTAATAATTAAGGACCATCTTCATTGCAACCCTGGTCTGATGAACCATCTCGGCGTACTCTCCACGCACAGCTACTGAAGAGTAGAGAGCCATGCAGGCTTGGCAGTAGGGTGTAGCCGAGAGCCGGGGTGTATCTGCGGTGGGGCAGAGCGAGGGGGAGGAGATATTGATCGGTCTCCAGATGAGATGGGGTACAGACAGGGGCGCCAACTTGCAACAGCCACAACAAAGTACCAAACAGTCACTTTTCTCCCTAAATCACCCGAAATCGTCGATATGGTCGCCCGCATTGACACTTATATTAGGTGACCACATCGTCACATTTGGAACCAATGGAAGGCAATTCAGACTGTTACAGTAAGGAGACATATACAGCTCGACGCATACTTATACATCTAGACAGTAGACATGCACTGAGATATTGTTACAAAGCGGACCAATAAGATACGATGGAAATGTGATAAGAAGCCAGCGTAATTGAATATACAAGAGGAAAACGGAACTGAGGATTAGCAATATATTGTTCGTTGGTTAATTCGTAGCAATCGCATAAGTATATATATAACTTCCCAACATATTCATTCAATAACATATTCACCTGAAATATTCACGATTATGGGAGACCAATAATTCTATTGATGAGGTAACCATCAACCATATTATATTCGAGATCAAATACACACAAGACAGTGAAATGAAGCAAGCGCCCGTAGCTCACGCAGCTAAGACACGTATTAAAAATTAAGTCAAGGCGGGCGTAGGCAATACAATTTTCAACATCATGCAGCTATCATACTTACCCCCAAACAATCTATAGCTGTTGGTGGGATCATTCAGCAAACAATAATAATCACCATCAATATATGATGAGAACTATACTGACAGATCCCACCAAAATGTCTTGGCTACGCACGATTTCTGTGTAATTGCTCTCACTATTCAGGTTAGTCAATCAATTACCTTTTGTGGGTTATTCGAGTTTAAACACACAACTTGTAATACCGAGAAGAGCAAGATTATTTAATGAACCGATCAGGAATTAGAATACTGGACTGATAAGAGCCGTACACATGTATATATCACACACAATACACACGAGTGCCTCAATGATTATTACAATTCGACCTTTATCATTATTTCTTTCACACACATTGATTGTAATTTGGTTAATTCTATGAACAATTATCACGAATTATACAATAGTATCTCAATATTATAATAGTAATTCAATGAGACTTTGTACTTGAAAGATATGTATATTGATTTTTGATCGATATTCAACTAACTCGCAATTAAAACGAAAAGTATACGAACATTATTTCTACAATTTTACAATTTCGAATTGATCTCGAAAGATAATCTATATATCAACTTTTAAGCAGACGTAAGAAAAAGATGATTATATAAGGGGGAGGGGGGGGGGAGCTTTTTTTAATTTCGCGGGAGCCCCTAGAATGACAGTTACGCCACTCTGATTATAGAATATGTGAAACTGAGCCTCGAATATCATTCGAGTCTAAATAGGTCGTAACTGGAGCCTACTTAGCCGAATATGACCCCTTTATGACACCGAGGCAGGAAATATTAATATAAAAATGAAATATAGGGTTGACTCGAAGTCTATTTACACGAAATAGGGCCACTATCAATTCCCATCCACTTGGGACACTAGAACAATATGTGATGAGAGTTCCTGCGTTACAACTATACAGGGAGATAGCTCCTCCTGTTAGGCCTATATTACATCCTATAGTAATTATAATACGTATTTATAAAGAGCATGTACATAATGATTATAATTATACTATAATAACGCGATTGTTTTTCTATTTCATTCAGATTCATTAACCTACAAATATAGTAGGGTAGTCTATATACTTGTGATTCCGTTCGCTTTCGATATTTTCGATTGATTCGATATTTCAGGACTTTATTCGATAGCGAATTGGAATATTAAGTCTAAAATTGATACAGTATCCCCACTTCACACAATATACTACAAAATAAAAATCAATCTAAAAGAAATGTACTCGAAATTATGGATGTTCTCTACTCTCTAGTAGGCCTAATAATAATCAGATAAGTTGGTGAAACGGTATTTATCAGTCGCACTTGAACTATCAAGTACGCGGCAAAATTGATAACAAATTGGGATTATTCGAAACTATTTACGAACGTGAGAGCACAGAGGTTCCACACCATGATAACGAGATGTTTATTAGGCACGCTGTCACAATACGGAGTAGAAGTAAACTTGAAAATTGACATTTGTTGATCCGTCCCGAAAGCTTGAGAAACCTCCGATATTTATAGTCAATGATATCGACTACTAGTAAATAAATACCTCCGCTTAATCCCTGAATCATTGACAACATTATATTACCGTATCAGTTAATCTCTGAAAAACCCTAAATATTTACAATTACAGTGTGCATTTTCACTGAGCATAACATCTTTAAAATGAGTAATCTGGCTTTTCGTGAGGGATTATTGACTATTGCCTGACAAATGTTATCGGCCACTGTCAACTATCTCCAGAGTATAATGGGGCACGCATGAAACCACCTGGAACTTGTACCAGGTAATGATAATCCAGTCCTAGCAATCCAGCCACAGTCGGTCTCAGACCTTGGTTGAAGTACGTTCACGTCGCTCCTCGTACATCTACACCTTCCCAAGACAAGTCAATCATCTTACTCAGTTTTTTACTATTTCGGTGGCGCGGTGTTGAATACCGTTCCTTGGGCGCTAGCGGCTTCGATCGACCGTTTCCGCTATCCAATACCACAAACGATTAGATGGTTCGAGCCACGAAGGAGACATTAGACTTCACCATATTCAAAAATTCACCGGCACATGCAGCGGCGCGCCCGCTTCATGTGATCCGGGAGACGAGGGGTTTTCGGACCCGGTTCGATCCCCGTCGCCGTCCATCTTTACAGGGGTTTTCGTGGTTTACCTCTGTAGTCTAGGCTAATGCCGGGATGAATCCCACAATATAGGCCACGACCACTTCCTTCATAATACCCTTTCCACTACCCACTAAACCTTCATCTCATCATCCCATCATCTCATTAATCATTCATACGACGCCAATAGATCTTCGCTGTCATTACAGTGCATCATTAAAAACCCAATATAAATTAAATTGAAAAATTCGAAAGGATTTTCATTATTATTTCATGTTCTGTAATCGTGTAATGACAACAAGATGCTTATTTCAGATGAAAAGAAATTAATCATTATATAGAATGTATGCATTCAACAGAAGATGAACAGCTCTCTCTGACTTCACAATGGTAGACTGCATGCAGGTTTACGGTTTTTTTACACTCTAAATCAACTGAACGTACATATAGGCCCTACATATGATACACATTATTACACATTTTCACTGGGATTGGACAAGCCGTTTTGCAGAAAATAATTATTCAATGAATACATTTTCATCAATTAGCTTATTTCCGTATTTAGTATCTTGCGCATGGTGATCACGGTTTTGTAGACTTCATAGTTTTCACCAGCGGTGTGTAGAATTCGTGAGTATATTTCATACTAGTCAAGGTGTGTAGAGTTTTACAGTAGATTTCATACAAATATCTCGCTAATCTTATACAACGCATATGCTGCAAACTAAGATCATGACTAAGATCTCTTGGCTTCGGACGAATGATTAATGAGAGAAAGGATTCTTAGGTTATGAGAAGGATAGGAAGGATATGGGAAGGAAGCGGTCGTGTCCTATATTGTGAGAACCACTCCGGCATTAGCCTAGGCTACACAGGAAAAACCAAGATGAAACCCTGTAACTATGAACGGTGGTGGGGATCGAACCAAGATCCAATACATATGAAGCAAGCGAGTTGGCACTGAGAAACTATAAACTAGAATAATAAACTGGAAACTATAATCTTATTCCTAATACGATCATGAGAACTGACACTACAAAGAGCATGTTATTTGATTCACAAATCGTAGAGAAGACTATATATTTC
Organism: Brachyptera putata; assembly: GCA_907164805.1. Taxonomy (NCBI): domain Eukaryota; kingdom Metazoa; phylum Arthropoda; class Insecta; order Plecoptera; family Taeniopterygidae; genus Brachyptera; species Brachyptera putata. The sequence goes on along the minus strand of OU015463.1, from coordinate 24,548,779 downwards.
AATAATTTGCTCCTTTCAATAATGTCCACATAAACACATAGCTACCGCCACGTTATATTTACAATAATCGAACATGAAACTATTATAAATCACTTGATACTGTGAACCAGTTCACTGCAGTCGCAACTCGCTAAAAACAGACGATCTCCAGTCGGAACAACTTGCCGGTGAATGCGAGAACCAAGACACGATCGCCTCCTTCAGCCCAAATTGCCAATTAGTATGCACGTTTTATACCAAACAAAAACACTCTACTATTATCTTAAATCATGCTCGGACTAGACCATTCATTATCTTCAATATTATTCACATATTTATACTTTTTTCTTGGTGCCTATACATATAGGTATCGCCCCCAATAAACAAATCGCATATATCCTTCCTATCTTTTTCTATATGTGTACATGGCTATAGAGAAGAATGAAAGTTGAAAATTAACAGATTTTCCTTTGTTCCTATTCTTCATTTTGTAGTTTGTTTCAACTTTCAAGTACTTTTTAAAATATTTTGAATAATCTACGCAAATGAACTGTCATTGATTATTAGTGAACTACCTGCAAGACTATAAAACCTGCAGAATGTTTCCGTTTGAACTTATATTCCTTTTTTTTTGTATTAATAAACAAAGATTAAGCCGTTCACAAAACATGTTGTCTCAGTCACTGAATAACACGAAGGGCCTACCCTATAAGTCTAAGTGAATTGGACACACTAGATAAAAACTGATTAAACGATATTGAATTTGAATAAGACTTATTACAGCAGTAATCATAGTGCCATTTACAATTCAAGTGATATGAAAGTGATATGTGATATGAATTGATAATAATTAAGGGGGTTCCTGAAAAGTACTTACACCGGAATAAAGGCGAATCCGTTGAATGCCATGAGTTTGGGTGTTCATAACCTTAGCTGACTGAACCCCTGAATGACCACATTTACAACTATCCATTGAAAAGTACTCCGAAGCCCATGTCACACGACCGAGTCGACTTATTCCGATATACGCTCTTCAGCGTCCCCTAAGTAAGAAGTATTCACTCTACTTCACGCCAAGCCCAGAAATAAAATGTGGAAGCACTAAACAAATTATCAAGACATATACAAAATGTTACTTATCACTTACCGATGACAGTCAAATATCGCTATTTGTAACATCAAATAATCGATACTCAGAGTAGGCTTATAGACACCATGCAAGAATGATAAAAGCGAAACCCCCATCCCTCCTCCGCAATGTGCCATACACTGCTCTCCTATCACATTAGTTAGCTATATTCAACACGTTCTATAGGCCCAGTTGGTGGTTGTGGGAACACTCGGAACTATCATCTCACTGTCGTGTGCATCACATCCCTTTCGATTCAACCCAGGACAATAATAAGTGAACGGTGAACAAGATATCAAACTTGTATACATCCGGGGCAAGCACAGATATTTCCAATACATTTCAAGATGGAACAAGTAGAAATTATTCAGCTTATATCGCATATTGTCCTAGGTATCCACAGCTGAAAGTTGTGTTATTTTAGCTGTATATACGTTTGACAATGCTATACGAGTTAAATATACGTTGTAGGCCTACCACCTTGAAGGTATTACAAATATCTATCCTTAGTTCCCTCGCATTATAATTTTGATATCTCATACTGCTCAAAAGTTATCACCAGAAAGTGTTATTTCGCTAAATCGACTTCCATGCGCTCCTATAAGGTACCGCTCAGATGCTGTGATCCAACTCTGGCACAGCCTCCGGGCGAACGCTGTCATCACACCACCATGCAGCGAACTCTCACTTTCCATGGTTTGTACGGCCATGCACGCTCAGGTTCCGACGACCAGCACTCGAAAAGTTGTCCTCTCGAGTACGTGCAATACTTTCTTTATATTGTTTTCAATGCCACAGTACGCGGTTTCTATTATAGTCAATTAGGAGAACACAAAAACTACCCGCGTGCACGAAATATTCTGGCGGGCGCACCATTTGAAAGTAAGCATTTATAAACGATATATTGGCTGAAAGTACATACCCGTGCACCTCCATTGGTAACAACGTGAAAGTACACCAGCAAATATATGAAAATGCGATGTGGAAACTAGACGAAGAAAATGTAATATTGCAAAACCCGGCGCTACCACCAGCACAAATGTCTACTAGATTCAACATGTAAAGTAGAAGTTCTCGTGAATACAAGTTACAACTACTAATACGCACTACTGCTTTTCAATCTATATACTATCGGCCTTATTAAAAACCTCACTCGTCAGAAAGAAAGAAATGGCACAAATGTAAGATAGAATGACAATTACCATACAACGTAAATTAATAGCATAATTATCACTGCTAAGACAATTGAAATAATGTTATCTAAATAATTGAATTGTATTTCTTTTTTCAGTGTCAATTGACTGAATTGTCTGCCCATCTAGGTCAATATGTGTTTTTTCCTAATGTATACATATATATATGCTTGTGCTACCGGTAATGATATCTGAACCATATTCATATCATCAGATAAAAATCAAGTGAAGGATTGTTCTGGTTCTAAAGAGAACAATGGTCTGACGAATAAGCTGGTAAATACAATAAAAAGCCGGTTTTGATACATTTTCTTCCTAATGACTGGATGAAAATAATCAATTAGCATATTCATTTCGGGATAGATGCCAAAGCAGGATAGTTGCCAACTTCTACTAGTTATAGAAGTATACGTTGTAGCGCAGCACAGGTACCACTATTCGACGCGGATAGACGAGACGTTACCATCGATACAAATTGCAAAGCGGTCCGACCAAAATTGAGGAAAAGACCAGAACGCGCGAGGACAATAGACCCTACGCTTCAAGAATGGTGGCCGATCTCGAAAACGATAGGTTTTTGCCTGATGATGAAAGTTGTTTGAAAAATGAAAACCATTCATAATTTTAAACAATACGATACCAAGTTAATATATTTCACACAATTTATTTCTGTGGAAATACATTTTTAATTGAATTTCAATTGATATCTCGAATTAATTTGCTCACCAAGATCTTCTCGGCTTGTGGCCACGAATTCTCGTACTTCTCGGAGTCAAATTAGTATGCTGGGAACGATTCCTGCTTTAGTCAGTAATTGCATGATTCTAGGCTATAACAAACGCGTCAATGCTATATTTCTGGTCAATAACGGGCAGCCTGCACACCATGTATGCACCACAGTTGTGTGATACCTCAAGAGTCTAGACTAATAACAGCTAATAAGGTTTATATGGAGTCAAGTTTTTGACAGTATTTGTTCGTGGCTATATTGTGATAATTTAGTAGTAGAAGATTGATCATTTCAGATGAAGTATTTGACCTTGCTATCATTAAGTAAACACAATCTCATATGTAAAACGTAAGAATTCGGCTCGCAAAACTTCGCACGGAATAAGACAGCAGAAATTGTAAATGTTCCTGAACCTGATGACGTGAACTGAAGTACAGTACACCTTGTACATACTACATACACTATTCCTAATAAGCTCAAAGTAGACAAGAATGAGATAACGCCTAGTCACTCGTTAATAGTTTTGTAAGAACCTACTTGCATCTATCAACAAATTATATATTTGAAGCATAGCTGAATGAAACGTGAGTTGAAACAACGCACAACTTGGTGCTATTGCATCCGGGTATGAGCTTGTTATTTATCAGTCGAGGAAACCTAGCTGACGTCCCGGGTTCATAGGCGGCGGAGACCTAACACTTTTGAGGGGATTGATCAAGTTGTCACGTTTGTTATAGATCTTTGTTTAGAATAGAATAATTAGGCCAACCACATGATTATTGGGGTAGGGGGGGGGGGCAGCCAACCCCCTAATCCTACGGCTCCGCCGCCCGTGGTTGGATTAACTATGGGACAAGAAACGTTTCGGTTACAAACGTCCGACAAGAATAACACACACAGAAACTATCAGTAACTATCAGAATAACTATCAATCAGTACAGAACCTCTCCCCCTCACACACTAGCACGAGATTTTGAAATCCCCCTTCTCTTATACATGTACTGTTCATCTGTTTTATCTTCGCATATGTCTATCCTATTCAATTACAACTGCTAAAGAGTCAAGTATCTGCAAACCTCACCATGACGGGTATCCCCACTGAATTGTAAGTCCAAATTTATAAGAAGACAAGACCACATCATCATATTCCTTGTTCTGTGGTTTAATTAAAAATAGATTTTGGTAAGTTTCAACTTCGTTTGAATTCAAACGGAAAAAATTGGTGAAAAAATGTGTACATCATTCTGTTTAGTTTGTAAGTTGTTGAATATTAATCAAATTCATATTTTTCCAACAAGTCTTAATTTTGGTCCCCGGCCGCCACTATTATTTCAACAAACAGCTTGAACACTATGCAGACAATGAAAATATTATTAATGTAACTATTGAGTATTTTAAATTGTGTCTCGAGCATGGGGTTATGCAGATAATACATCTTATTTATGATAGCTAACACAAACCAAATAATATGAATAATATGTAGTTCAACTCTTAAACAAATCAAAAGAAAACAACAAAAACCATCATCACCAGTTGTATAACATGGCTAAATGTCCCCAAAGACCTAGTCAATATAGCAATCAATGACAAAGTATAGCGACTCGAGCAGACGAGCATACCTTTCAGACTAATGTATTGATGTATGTTCTAGTTTTGTTCTGACTGGTTACAACAGAGCTAAGAAAAGTTATCGTTCGCACACTCTACATACTATTTAATCATTCAGAATACATGCGAAACACACCAACTGCAACGAAATTTGATGAACACTTTCAACCGAAGAACTTCATTATGAACGAAAACTATTAAAAACGTTTGTTTGCACAGATAAGCTCTAATTGATCGAACATGCGAAGAAAGTAAATTTCTAATTGTTTCTATAAACCACTTTATTATACCTATACAATGGATATCAGTGACTCTTCATAATAGAAGTAAACGAAGGGTATATTAATAATATATACATTTCTTATCCTCCGCTTGATTCTACTCGCGTACTTTCCTAATGTGGCCTTCTTATACGGTTTCAAATAACAATATTCAACGAGACTATACTTATAACAACTAGCAGACACCTACACGACCAAAGGTTCGCCATAAAGGTTCATACAGCACGATCCGATTCTGTTATTAGCAGCAATGGAAACAAAGTGATTATTGACAAATAGGAGCCATAAGCCATCGAATAATAACAATAACAAACAACAATAGCATTAGTGTTTTCACGATCGATAACAATTGAAACAACAGAGTATAACATAAGTACAGTAAAAATACTCCGGTGAAAACAATACGATTATTAAGAAATATAATAATGTTCCAATTGGTAATTAGCTCTATAATGGTGTTTTGTCGAAAGGAAGCAATCGAATCTGCACAGAGAAAACAAGGACGACTGCCGAGGATTTGTACAGGAAACTAATGCGAACTCGATATTGAAGAAATTATGACTACGTTGATCACACAGCTGGACAACGGTTTAGTCAAATCGTTGTGGCCTTAAAAGGTTCGAATACTTAACGTAATTAGGCCTATCACGATACCCTGGATCGTTTCGGTCCGAACAGTTTTGAAATCGAGAAGTGCCTACCACAATTGTTCACACCACCTGCAGGTATTGACCCACAGTTGCGAGCATGCCACTCCAAACAGTTTTTGGCATTCACCACATATGTCACATGCGATTTGATGGTGTCACATCGCATCTTAAACCGAGTTGGAACTGGATCGTGTATCGTCAAAATCCGATACTTAGGCCTATATCAGCATATTTAAATCGTTTCAGACTGTATCGATTCGGCCGAACCGTTTCCCAGCTGTGTGATGACTGACAAGTGTTTTAATAGTCATTCACCCCTACCAACATTTACAAGTCACTCATTATTACTGGATACAGTAGAGAGAAAACGATCAAGTATTGAAGATGTCACCCGAAAAACACCACGATTTGTAAAAACAGATTACGGGCCTTATTTGACAGCAAAGGACACAAGGGATATGGTGAATGATATCGCGAGTGGTAAGTTATGCCCATTAGCGAAATCGAGACAACTTCAACGTGCAGCTTTTATTTCGAACTGTTAAGGCCCATTCACAACCGAAATTAGCAGTAACATTAGCATTAGCAGCAATATTTGTCTTATGGCACTCATGCATACCGTTCACAATGCGACGCATTAGCCGTAACGATTTAGCAGTAAGCGCAAGGTTTGCAAACTCCAAACCTTGCTGTTAATTCTTACAACTTGGCGTAAGCAGTGACCAATCAGATTCGAGTAAACTTGAGTCCTAGCTTATACACACACCCCTTCAATGTACTATTTTGAAGCAAATATGTGCATGCTAGCATGACTGTGACACAGAATTGGAAGTTTGAATTGTATCAATGATATTGCAATTTGTTTTAGAGGAAATTAATGATATTAGGTCTACTACATGTGTCCCTAACTAAAATCTATGCAAAAATTGTACAAATGAAGATGGCGGTTGATCTAGTGAAACCAGATGAACAGCTGATGCAAACAAGCCATCTCATTGGCTGTTTTTTAATGCTAAATTGTTGTTGTGAATGGATACTAAATAATTGCGTTACTGCTAATGCTAAGTTTACTTCTAATTTCGGTTGTGAATGGGCCTTTACGCTTCGAGCGATGTGCCGCTATTGCGCGACTAAATGCAATTGGTAGTGTCTAGTGTGGTTCAACCATGGAGTTGTATATATGGAGGTCTATCTCAGCGACGAGCCGTGTACCAGATCCCATACTTCCGGTTACTTCGATACGGCGGACATGTTCTTTTTTCAACTGCCAGTTGGAGCTGCTTCACATTGGTAACTCAGCACAGCCTTCTTTATTATCACAAATTATGTAATAATATAGAAGGCAAGGCCTTCTGTATTATTACATTATGTTATATTATAGAAGGCCTGAATTCAGACACTAAATATAAAACAAGTTTCGGTCGGCCTACACCTGACAACAATCAGATTGAGCAGGGAACATGGCCGTCGTAACCCACTATTTATTGTGATCAAGTGGGTCGAGTTTTTAGCACGGAGTTATACCTCCAGTACAATACAACTCCATGGTTCAACCATATTGTTCCTTGTCGAGCTTTCGATTGATGGTTTCTGGTTTACCGAATACAGCCACCGGGCCCACTTGACGTTCTGTTCCTGTATACCGCGTGCGTGCGTGTCGTCCAGGCCCACTAGAGCCACGGTATAGAACGTAGAAACAAGAGATTGTTAGTGGTATCCAGTCTCTTTACTGATTGCACATTATATCGTAACACATTATACATTAACAGCGATAATAGCTTTTCTCTTATTTGTGCCATATGATTAAATGAACGTTAGCGAAGATTTCCATCCTACACTCATGGAGCTTTGACTATTTGTTTTTTTGTATATGTTTGTTTGTGGGCACTGCACAGGGCACAGAGTGTGACCGATCGACATGAAACTTTTTCTGTATACGCAAACTTATCCAAATTAGAACTGTATAGTTTTTGGATCGAATCGGTTGGACCATTTTTGAGAAACATATCTCAAAGTTTCTAAAAATCCCATAAGATTAGGCTGGGCGGAAAAAAATTGAAAAATAAAATCTCTCCCAATATAGTTCAAATTTTCCTCAAATGTGAACAGGAAAATGATGCACATTATTAAAATTTTGTATGCAATTCGGACCAGCCGTTTTGAAGAAAATAATGTGACAAACGTTTTTTATTCATCAAATAGATAGATATAATAGCAGAAAAATGTTGCAGTGATAGATGAACGGCTCCCTAGATTCGTTGGTATCGAATGAAATATATTTTACATGATCAAGGTGTGTAGAGTTTTCGATTATACTTTATATAGATATCTTGCTCATCTTACAACGCATATTCTACGTTTGTCTAGTAATAATGTATTTGAATGGTAATAGCGTAGGACTGGAACAAATTGCAGGCGAAGGACGAATCTCGAGAAGCTATAATATAGGCCTAGGGCCTACTGAATGTAGGTCTATTCATGAACGCTTATAAACAAATCTATTAAATAGCTGAATAGAAATCATGACCCAAAGAAGTACATCTTGAAAAATCGTTTATATCAGACAACAATGACCTACAAGACCCACGACAGCGGTTTTTCGCGGTTTCCCTCTGTCATGTGACGTATGAGGTAATGGGAAGATTGCTAAAGGGTTATTTTACTAAAAGTATCGGATATGGGTAACAAAACGGTCGTGGCCTGTTGCTTGCCCTGTTGTTAATTAACCATTTCAGTATTCACCTTATAAAGGTGACTTATTAGATGAATATACTGATAAGATGAATACTGAAATGGTGAATACTGAAATGGATAATCAACAACAGGCCAGGCCACGACCGTTTCGTTACCCATATCCGATACACCTAGTAAAATAACCCTTCAGCGATCTTCCCATTACCTTATACATCATTCCACGAAGCCAATTATATATGTTATTCATTAGTTCAGTGCGTCGTTAAACCCAATATAAAATGAATACAAACAAAATAGTTGATACAATCGAATAAATTAGTATTAAGGAAACAATATCATATATGTAAAGGCCCGATTCAACATTTCCAACTTCTAGAATCAGACAAATCAGACAAAAATCAGACTAAGATCAGACACTGTATGACCTAATGAAGGGTGGCTCTGCCTTACACTTGCTGCATTAAACAAATAAAATTGATATAATCATGTTCAATTTTGGGTTCAAAGACGTGCACACTGTATACTGATGTCTCTGTTGGCGTAGATGAATAAAGAATGAGGTGATAGGCAGATGAGACGATAGTTTATTTTATTACAAGTTTTTGGATAGTGTGAGGGAAACGGTTGTGGCCATCCCCGTATTCACTTAAACGACGTACGGAAATCGCGAGAAAAAAAACGTCAGGACGGTCGACCATGGCAGGAATCGAAGACAGATTTCCTGAATGACGGTTCAGCGTTTTACCCCCTGACCTATCCGTCTCAGTACACTTGCTGTATAGACTGTGATAAAATGCACGGAACATCAACTACGTATGTGTGCCTCACACATACACAGTGAAATATTTCAAAAGAAAATAGAATAACTGACGCGTTACTTCGATCACGAAGATAGGCGCGTACAAGGACGAGTCAAGTGTTACGGTATAAAATATTATGATAATATGACCTTATATCTTGATTTGAACAATGCATTAGAGCTCAACATAATATTACGAACATCGAAAAATAGAACGTTCTCATTGAAATTCAGTAGATGAACTGGTATTGCATTCCATAAGGGATACTCTATTTATAACCACGCCGAAACAGGGCAAGAGCCTACAAAGCTTTCGATGACAATAACAACTGAAATCGTCAGATTCATGGAAAATTAGAGGTAGAGAGAGAGATAGAGAGACTTGACGCGGTCTTGACCAAGCTTTTAGGCCTTTAACCTTTCGTAGCCGATGAGAATCAAAATGTCACTGGCATTTGCGATCCTCCCGCTACTAGCAATCAATTTCACCATCGTGAAGGTATCAAGAAAGCGGGAAATCCACAAAATGTTCATCCCACCTCAGTCCTAATGTTTACGACTATACTAACAGAGCATGCATCATCATGTACACCCACCTACTCGCATATAATTAAAAACAATGCTAGCGAACAATTAATTAAGACAACAAATTTTAATTAATGTTGTTCAAACACGAAGATTTAGATGACTACAAACAATAGCCTTGATAATATCTAATAACAATTAATAGCATGATACATATCAAGTCAAAAACACTCTTTAGTTTCGCGTTGACGTTCTCACTTTGGTATACTCAGAACTTACTATATATATATATATATATATATATATATATATATATATATATATATATATATATATATATATATATATATATATATATATATATATATATATATATATATATATATACATAGTGATTCCATTATTCTTCACAACCAAAAGAGATGATATTATTATATAATTTTTCAATATAACCTTCACAAATGGAAGTGTATATTACGTGATCGAGCTGAAATGTGCATGGGCCCATTCGGCCTACTTTTTTTTTGTTCACAATTAGTGAATACCAGATTCAAAAAAAATATTCATTTGAATGGACATGTTTATAGAAAAAGCTAAAAGCACATATAGTTGATCATTACAACAGACAATTGCTGGCAAAGTGACATATATTGTTCAAAATGAAACCTCACTAGCACCTGAGGATAAGTGAACTACCGAAACAGCTATATAATTAAAATAAGTTATGGAACAACTATACCTAATTTTGAGATGGCAAAATTATAAAACCTTACTATCGCATGTGAAGATAAAGAGAATGGTGAAATAAAAACCTCTTATACAACTGCTTCATACATAACAACCACTTTTACACGCTTATACATTGAACGAGTAAATATTGAAAACGGCAACTATATTCTAAAAGTTCCGTTGAATACCTCTCTATCTACTATTGTAAGCTATACATATAAAGATCTGGCTCTACAGGCATGCTAGATTGTGTTGCTGCCGAGCGGTCACCAGGGCCGTTCCTATACAGTCGCGAGCATGGACACTAATTGCAGACGTAGGGGATGGGAATGGAGGTGTGCATGAGGACTTGATCTTGTTGAGCCATAGGACTGAACTGTCTTGGTAGTAAATCTTTAATCCATGACTAGATGCCAAACAGAAGCATGTGACGGACCACACTAGTGCTTGGGAGCTGTTCAGTTTTCAATAGGAAATGAAAGAGTGTTGTAAAAAGTGTATTGAACATTAATATTGGATACAATGATCAATTTTCAAGAATATATATAATATATTCAAGAATATATATATATATATATATATATATATATATATATATATATATATATATATATATATATATATATATAAATGTGAACATATAGGCCTACGTATTTGTTTGATATGACAGTCAACCCCTAAAACCCCCAGAAAAACAAAATTATTACTCTCATTATTCTTACATTTTGCTCTAGTTCTACTGATTGCTTGTGCTAGCCAAGAAACAAAGAAAGCTTCAAGATGGGCGGTCAAGTCATCTTCAGGCGAAGAACTGAGTGTGAGAGGTAGGTGGTGGTGTTCCACGCAACCGACAGTTCTGAGTGGATTAAACGAGTAATTACATAAGGAACAACAAGACGGTGAGGCTGGCAAGAGGTGGCGGGGGGGGGGGGGGGGGGGGGGGGGTTGAACAATAGTAGTACACACAATACTTTCACTCGGAAGTTGTACATATAGTAGCGCTAGCACGTGATAAAACAGCCTCTCATAAGCCATACAGAGTAAATACGAAACACCCGGCCAACGATTCTAGAAACACTGTGAGACGAACGATCACGAGTTCTTAGCTTGATTCTTTCAGATTAGTTAATAAGATTGTTAAGCAATACTAAAGAAAAATCAAAATCTGTTTCGACGGTATACTTTCACGATTAGTGAATTTGATCGCGTCGTGTATGTTACAGCGTTTAGCGCTAAATATACGCATTTGCAACACAACTATTATAATGTATAATCGATTGTTAATTTGCAAGAAATAGGAAATACTAATATCAATTTGAAATTGGCAAGAGCCCTGATTCCTGAGAGATATGAGAAATGAGTGAAAGCATTTTCTTATTGTCACATTTTTCTCAGCATTAAAATATCATGAGAAAAAAATGATATATAAGAGTGAAAGTGAGGACCACTGATTCAGGAATAATAGGAATTGCCCATTTTGTATGAAATAATCGTTTTCTCACTTATTTCGATTTGTCACATATCTCATAAAACGGATAAGCCCATCTCAGGAATTTACGGGTCTGGCAAAAGTGGTGTTCAATCATGTATACATTTTACATGTACAGCCGCCGAATATTCGCACGTGGAAGGGGGGGGGGGGGGGGCACCTATTATTCTAGTGGTATTTTCGTTTCTTCGGGATTTTAACAATCGTTTTCTCCCTTTTTTGCTTCTTTGTTAATGCTGCTTAACGACCCCACCAAAATTGCAAAATGGTTCGCAGTTCGCAAATACCTCAATTCACTCAAAATTTTTCATGTCCATGTATTTGCTAAAGCGGTTTGGCCAGTGCAAGGACGACCTGTCTTTCACTTGAATTGCATACTGTCCATTTTTAGACCCTTGAATATTCAAGATTGTTAGGTCACAGTCCAGAAGAATTTCTCTATAATATAGATTTAATATAATAATCGATTAAGAGCAATCACCTTTTCTTCAGGATAGGATAGAAGATATACCACACTATAGTTGATCTAAACATTTTTCAAGCACCAATTGACATATAAATATTTCGCATGTAGAGATTTATAGAATACGATGTCATTCATTTGACTTTCATCGAGTAACTGAATAAACCTATCTTGTACTATATATATTTGTATCAACATATTTGTGTCGATCGCTTGAACTACATCCAATTTCCAACTAGCATTTTTATTCGATTCGATTTCGATTGAAATTTGCATAATCGAGATATTTCGATCGATATTCGACATCAAAGTTTCGGTATCGTTTACAATTTATATATCGAACGGCGAACCTAACCAACAGAATCTCAATACAATCAGCTATTACAACATATTTCCAGTCCTGTCGTCACCTGTCCTGTCAACCTGTCATGGTCGATTGACAATCTTCTCACCGAATTCTCATTTAGTTCTGGCGATGATTCAAAAACTGTCGATTTAACACCGCTTATGAGAAAACGACATAGAAATCCAACAAGCGGGGGAAACACGGGAAATAGCCCTCTCGTTCTGAATTCGAAGTGACTGTCAGCGCCCACGCTGTAAATCATATTACAACACGAATCAATACAAGTGCCGCACTGGAAATACTAAACTACACGCAGCTGTTGGTTCATTTCTCGACTGAAATACAACAAAAATACAATCCATGCATTCTAGCTATAGTAGCTATAAAGAGGTGCTTATTCCTCGTGCCGACCAAAACACGCCTAATGTTATACCAGCGCAATGTGAAGATACAGCGTTTTCTAGTCCATTCCAATTGCACTGAATTGATAAGACAAAACAAGCAATTACGTACATAAAAAGTAGGCTACAGCAGACCTACAACAATCACACTCTCTAGCTCTCTAGCTCTCCTTTCCATTGAGCTAGAACGAACTGCGAAGAATGGCTCGAGACACAATATGGATTATTATCGCACGTACGATCAGCTGTTCCGAGTTGACAATTACCCGCTCAGTACACGGTGGTGTGTGCATAGGTGTGTATCTAATTACAATAAATCATTATGGATAGAACTACAATTAATGAGAAAATAGCAATTTACGCACACGGTAATTTGACAAATAATGGCGAAAGGTATCATCGTTCATTCTAATGAATACATACATACCTCCAACATTATACCTAATAACACTATATAAAGTAGATCACTGATTTAATTCATGTATGCTAGAACAAAAAACGGTTACAGAGAAACCACAAGAAAAGATTGAAAGTTCTCACCGTGGTAGGTATATTGAGATCACATTTCAGTTTAATAATAACATTATCTACCAGCCTTTATGATTGAAACAATATTATTATTAGGCACTGTTTCAAGTTTCAAATGGAAATCTTGTTGGACTCGTCTCAAGACCCACCAAGACATTAATTTATTTACGTATTCCTTATTGATTTTAATTCAGTATATCTAGGTATTACACGTGAGAATAGAGCGAGTGTCCCGTAACATGTGCCTCATTATATACCTGCATATACACAAATATATATATATATATATATATATTTAATATATATATATATATATATATATATATATATATATTAATATATATATATATATATATATATATATATATATATATATATATATATATATATATATATATATATATATATATATATATATATATATATATATATATATATATATATATACCGTATATATACATCGTCATTCTCACTTTCAGCAGAACGAGGTAATATTGGAACACATCCAAATCGCATTCAAATTTTCCAGTCAACACCGGAAGGAGAACAGAAACACAATACAGTATCTCGTACGAACTAGATATGTGGGCTTTATCTCATAGCCATATAGGCCTACTAAGCTAACACATTTCCACAATACTTTGCATTTATAATGTAATATTTTAGAACGATGAATATTTTGGAATGTACAGGCTATAGGAAGTGTCTGGTCTTGAATTTTGAGGAGACAGAATAGACGATTGACTATCTGTGCCTAATTTGCATCCAAAACCGATCATACATACAAAATACAGAACAAATCAAACGCAATTCCATACATTTATAATATGTATCAAAGATAATATTATGATTATATATATAATATACCCACATATCACCGTATGGACTCAGAACTGTAAAATATCAAGTGATCGGGTTGCTCTAAGATGCCCTGTTAGATATATCTATATATATATATTAATGCCATTTCTCACGAAAACCAACCCACGAGCATTTTGTCTCTTGTTGAATGCACAGCACACAAGTCTCGGCTTATCTGGGTATTGTTATTTTACTGCTGCGTGTGTGTCAATATACTTATATGAATGTATTATATTTAGTTTGGTTATTTGATGTAATACATGTGTTAGATGTAATGATGAATTGAGAAAAAAATCACGCAGTTAAGCAAGACGAATGTATCACCCACTTGAAGTTTGAGAATCTGCAGTTCTAACTTGTAAGTTAAGAACAAATTTTTAAAAAATCCTCTTTCATATCGACTCTTTCTTATCTGAACCACAGATAAAGAGGTCCGTGAACCTGGCCCCCCAACATGTCACACTAATTCCAAGACTTGGAATATAATTAGTGTGCCGTGACAGGATTTAGTGTGCCAAATCTTAGAATTAGTGTGCCATTAGTTTCTGAGATATGATAGAAATAGAAATGAGGGGCCAAGTTCACGCTGCCCCCCAACATGTCACACTAATTCTGAGACTTGGAATATAATTAGTGTGCCGTGACAGGATTTAGTGTGCCAAATCTCAGAATTAGTGTGCCATAAGTTCCCGAGATACAATCAGAAGAAGAACTGGGGGGCTAAGTTCACGCTTCCCCCTACATGTCACACTAATTCCAGGACTTGGAATATAATTAGTGTGCCGTGACAGGATTTAGTGTGCCAAATCTCAGAATTAGTGTGCCATTAGTTTTTAAGATATGATAGAAATAGAAATGAGGGGCCAAGTTCACGCTGGCCCCCCAACATGTCACACCAATTCTGAGACTTGAAATATAATTAGTGTGCCGTGACAGGATTTAGTGTGCCAAATCTTAGAATTAGTGTGCCATTAGTTTCTGAGATATGATAGAAATAGAAATGAGGGGCTAAGTTCACGCTGCCCTCCAACATGTCACACTAATTCCAGGACTTGGAATATAATTGGTGTCCCGTGACAGGATTTAGTGTGCCAAATCTCAGAATTAGTGTGCCAAAGTTCCCGAGATACAATCGGAAGAAGAATGGGGGGCCAAGTTCACGCTGCCCCCAACATGTCGCACTAATTCCAGGACATGGAATATAATTAGTGTGCCGTGACAGGATTTAGTGTGCCAAATCTCAGAATTAGTGTGCCATTAGTTTCTAAGATACGATAGGAATAGGAATGAGGGGCCAAGTTCACGCTGCCCCCAACATGTCACACTAATTCCACGACTAATTAGTGCTCCAGTTACGGTATCCGTGGGCCAAATCTATGAACTAATTGCATAGTTCTTATATAATAGAAACCATAGCGGTAAAGTAACTTGAGTAGAACTTTTTTTTTTTTGACAACTTTTTCACCTTTTCTTCACCTACTCAGTATGCCACTTAAGTATTTGTTCTAGCTATAATACCAGTGAAGATCTCAGGAAAGATTTTAGGCCTCTGATGGTCAAGGAATGTCAAATCTCAAGCATTTTAACTGAGCAAATGCTTCCGATTGTATCTCGGGAACGTATGGCACACTAATTCTAAGATTTGGCACACTAAATCCTGTCACGGCACACTAATTAAATTCCGAGCCCTGGAATTAGTGTGACATGTTGGGGGGCCAGCGTGAACTTGGCCCCTCATTTGTATTCCTATCGTAACTTAGAAACTAATGGCACACTAATTCTGAGATTTGGCACACTAAATCCTGTCACGGCACACTAATTATATTCCAAGTCTCAGAATTAGTGTGACATGTTGGGGGGCCCCGTGAACTTGGCCCCTCATTTCTATTTCTATCATATTTTAGAAACTAATGGCACACTAATTCTGAGATTTGGCACACTAAATCCTGTCACGGCACACTAATTATATTCCAAGTCTTGGAATTAGTGTGACATGTTGGGGGGCCAGGTTCACAGACCTCAGATAAAGTTTCCTTCATCTGTGTATGAATGTGATAGTTAATTTGCACTTGCCACCACATCTTACTTCGAAGATCAAGATTTTGAGTAGGCGCGTGGGTTTGTGTGGTTTACCTCGCTCGGTCACATGCTAGATTGTGGAGGATAAGGTGATCGCCGACTCCGCGTCCTTGGGGATCGGACTAGGTGATGGTTGTGGGCGCGATCTCAGAGCCTGTAAAGACTCGCGCAGGCAGGCGTGTCCTTGTCGGACCAGAGCATGGGAAGTGCGCAGACACCTCCCCATGCATCTTATTGTAGGTAACACTAGAATATGATATGATACGATATGATATGATAGTTTCGCAAAGGCATATTTCTTATTATGACTGGTAGAACAATCCGAGTTCAATATCTACCAATTTGTTTGTATTTTAATGTTGCTTAACGACCCTATCAACAGCGAATAGAGGTAGGCCTACGACTGAACGAGTGATAATGGATCGATAAAGTGATGATAGGTGAAAGGACGTTTACAAAAAACCCATGCCTTATGCGGGAGTCGAGCCCACGCCCAACGTGAATTCACTTTCGAACACAGTGCGCGTTAGACTGAGCCACGGGGACGGATAGTATCTATCTAATTATTCATGTTGTTTTAACTACGCACAGTACTGATGACTCAAGATCTATTGGTGTCGGTGAGTGATGAATGAGAAGGTCGGGATGATTATTTTATTAGTTGATTTTGGATAGGTGGGTAGGTGCGGTCGTTACCTATTACCTCTGGGTGACTGCATCCTTCATCTCCACGCTTATTGAAAGTGCAAACACGTTCACTGATTAATTCATTACTTGGAAGCGCGATATTGAATTATATGAAGAAAGTCGCATATTTCACGAGGAATTACGTGTGTCTGTAATTAGTATGACCCACGTTTATGTTTTTGACCCTTTAACTGGAGGAATGCATCATTCCCTCCCCCGCTTCTTGTAACGCATATGCCTACATATGTTTCAAGAGCAAATGAAACGACAAATTAACGTCCAAGATCTATTAGGTCGGTGAATGATGAATGAGATGACGGGAAGATGAGACGGAAGGTTATCTTATTATGTGTTTTTGGATGGTGAAAAGGAGTCAGTCGTGGCCTGTTGTTAAAGAACCACTCAAGGGACAGGGTGAAAACACAAAAATCTGTCAGAATGGTAGACCATGGCGGGAATCGAACCCCGACCTTCTGAATGACAGTTCAGCCTGCTAGCCACTGGTCCACCCGTCTCAGTTAACAAAGACATTTTCCCTTCCAAACTGGGACTGACGATAACTCTTAACACAGGCCTCAATATGGACACCGAATTGTCGAGTATTTCTGTCTCACAAGTCGAGACAAACTCGCCCTATGTCCAATACGGAAACATAGCGTGGGTGGAGGCGCCGGTTTTGAAACTTCATGCGGTACCATCAAACATCGGTCGGTACACAACTCCCTTATATGTGATCCTTGTAGGTATACGCGGTTTCACGGAGGTT
Source organism: Brachyptera putata (assembly GCA_907164805.1). Classification (NCBI taxonomy): domain Eukaryota; kingdom Metazoa; phylum Arthropoda; class Insecta; order Plecoptera; family Taeniopterygidae; genus Brachyptera; species Brachyptera putata. Next base: position 24,530,842 of record OU015463.1, on the reverse strand, counting down.
CCACTATCCCGCATAGAACACATCAACAGAGAATTGAAATGACGATAACGATATTGTCTCCTCCCGATTTGTTCCTCTGGTAGCACACCGGAGCGCGAATATTTGTTTGGCAAAGGGATTCTCGGAGAGTACATGGGAGTCGACTCGACGAAATAGACCGAGGTGACTGGGTGATAACATAGCTTTCGAACGGTATGAGATATCACAATTCTGATACCAGGAAAACACACATATTTTCAATACCTTCAAGCTGGTATAAGTTATAACTATTCAGCTGATATCGTATAATTGTCAAACGTATATACAGCTAAAAAAACACTTTGTGCTGTATAGTTTTGACAATTATGCGATATATTGTTTCTACTTGCATGTACCATCTTGAAGGTACCAAAAATATTTGTATTTCCTCCGTATTAGAGTTTGGTTATTTCATACCGTTCGAAAGTTGATGGATATTTCGCTAAATCGACTCCCGTGCACTCTACAATGGAACTAGACATTTTTATGCTAATAAATATGGAATAAAAAATTATTGATTTTCAAATTAGGGCCTATAGTGTGACAATTGGGTTAGGTTGGGTTTGATCATGTTGGACTTGGTGTCATTGTACAGGTTCGCATAATTTTCACCATCGTGTAGCATGGACTTTTCTCTGACTAGACTAACCACCCAGTTAAAATGTGTTAGCTGGAAGGATACTCGCCACCGGTGCATTTCATTTGCCGTGCTCAGTTCTACACTTAAGTGTCTATAACGTCTTAGGAGGACGTAGGCGTCTGCCAGGTGTGTACGCTATCACGCCGCGAACTCTCTTATTAAAACACAATATTTTGTTATTATTATTGGTTCAATTTTTAATAATGGAAAATGCTAGATATACGTCAATACATTATTTCGCTAGATATATACATGTATATTGAACTCGGAGCGAGATTGAATATAATTATTGAATATAAGCGAACGATCATCGACCATGGCGAGAATCGAACCCCGGTTTCCTGAATGACGAGTCAGTGTGCTAGCCACTCGACCATTCCGTCTCAGCTCGTTGCAAAATTCATGACACACTATAGGTCTACAGAACAGTAACAGAATACATACCAAGCGGAGACATTCGACATATTCTAAATAATACCCCGGAATAATCACTGTAGCCGATATTGATCTAACGTTTGAAGCAGCTATAGCGTGAATGTCGGTGGTGGAACCATAGCAACAGACGGCTTCAGCTTGAGTGTTCCTCCAGAACACTACTGAACAACCAACTACCAGAACCCAACTATTGACAAAACATGCGAGTACGCCAAACTGAGACAGACCGGCATATGTCGCCCAGTTGGTAACGCGCTTGCGATCCGGGAGATGAAGGTGAATCGAGCCTCGGTTCTATCCCAACCACAGGTGCCTATTTTCACAGGTTGCTTTACGTGGTTCACTTCTGTGTCCTAGGCTAATAATGCCAGGATGCTTCCTACAAGTCAGGCCACGACCCAAGAAACCTCTATCTCATAATCCCCTTTACCATTCTTCCGACGCCAATAGATCTTGGTTCACATTACAGGCTCAGTCAACTAAGGCACTGCTTTCAAAACATCATTCGTCAACTATCATACACCAATTCGTATTCCCAAAAAACCTAGTTGTTGATGAGGTCGTTACGCAAACAATAACCGTAAATTCACTATCAACTTAGATCGCAGAGATGGCAAGAATTAAAAACCACAGACATATGCTATGAAACACACCCAAGAAAGAAGCCACCCTCGGTAGCTCAAGCCAGCTGAGGCATCGCTTCAGAAACTGAAGTCACCGTTGACCGTGGGTTCAAGTCCCGCATAAGGCATGGGTTTTTGTAAACGTCCATTCACTAATCATCACTTCATAGTTTCATTATCACCTACTCAATCTCACCCCCGTATAACCTAGATGTCGGTGGGGTCTGGGGTCGCTAAGCAAACAGTAATCATCCCAAGAGGGAATCAGTGTAGAACTCAATATTGCACTGGCGAGCCCTGCCTCTTCAGATGTAACCCATCTCCAACTGCAACAGTTTCGCCGAAGATGTACTAGGGAGCATGTACTAAAGTACTAGGGGTCAGTTTTATTCTAGCATTGCGTGACATGCCTTGGTAGTATATCTTTCGTATATGCTTTAAGGCGCGTGATACGACCACCAGCGAAGTGACTGAGAACGGAATTGCGTATGGGGAACCCATCGATAGCGTAACATTTCCAGTGTCAACATAACATATAGACGATCGCAGTGACTACTGATGAACATATTGTAGTGAAACTGCTTCATACCGTGCAGAGAAGAACCTTCTAAAATATAGTCGACCCATAATAAACATTCACAATATGTTACGTCTTATTTGTATGTAACGGTACGCTTTGAGGTAAAACTCGTCGGCAAAATATCGAGTGTTACTATTAAATACAAGTAATCTTTCCACCTTTGTTATTCTAAAATTTGACTCATTAGGATTTTCGACAAATATTATCTGCATCAGACAAAGTAATTGATAATTTTGTACCTGGCACCGTTAAAGCTTTATGATCAATTATATCTGTGAAATCACCCCGGCGGGAAATTTTTGCCCTACGGAGACTGGGAACGCCTTAACCGGAATTAGATCCATGAAATGTTAATTCTATGTCCGATGTAGTCAAAAATTCAAATACAATTCCAAAGAACATCTTTATTGTATTTATAATTTTCAACCGGAAGAAATCGGAATGCAAGCAACACTATTATTCAGCAACAATATTAATAAGCCTACTAATTACTAATTGATTGATAAACATGAGTGGAGTGGAGGTGCGACGATAGGGGTGGTACACAAGCCAACTTCCTGGATCTATCTGATCATACAGAACCGCTTAATATCCGCCTCGTTCAGTCGTTCGCACTGTGATTACCAATCAAGTTTCCCACATATCAAACTATTCTAGATACCTCATCTGGTTAAAGGCATCCAACCCTTAATTTTTCCTCGCCATGCGAATACCTTGGTTCCCGTGGCTTGTTATCGATTGCCAGTCATGGAGTATGCATAGAGCCTTGAGAGCGGGTCTGTACCACACGAATCTGCCCGTGTCAGTGACGTGTCACGACAACGAGTTGAGTCAGCGAGTATACCCGGCCAAAGAACCTGTTCAAGCCGTGTACAGTCACGATGGAAGGTCGATTGTGTGACCACTCTTACTGTTCACCGTGGATGCCCCCAGGGGGTAACTCACTTCTCGTTTCTACAGTACTTATTGCTCTTTCATACCAACATATTTCACTACTCATCACTCATTGCGTTCGCATGGACACCTTAACGGTACTTGCGATACTTTTTACACCAGATTTTCAGTATGGCTGGGTCTTTTTACTACCATGTGGTCACTATTACCGATCTGGCATTCAATGTTATATCAGGAAGCAAGGCGGCACAACATGCGAGTACATTTTTTGCTAAGATTATAATGATACATTTTGTTATGTGGCGTTAATGTGTTATCGCAGCAACACGCATTTCAAATTGATCGTGCAAAAGATATGCAATTGTTTGTCAAAGGTAAAGACACATCTCTCAAGTTTCTTAATTCAAAAGGCACCAAACACTCACTCATCCTTATCTTGACTATTATCATCATTTATCATTGGTAGCCCCATTATAGAAATGAAGAGTTTAATATTAGGGATTCAAATTCTGTCAACGAGCATGCCATTGATAAGATGACTTATCAAATCTTAGCTATTGAATAATGAACAAGGAATTGCTCCATAATCATTTGGTTCCGGAGCAGTCCTGCGCGATCAAATATAGTTAGAGTAGTTGACCCAGCTGTCAACATGCATGCCTTACAGACTTACAGTATAGTGGCGAAATGAGAATTATCCTTCAACAACGACGATCGGAAGTGTCGCTGGGGACTCTTAAAAAAAGATTCGAGAGTAGAACCACAGTGGTAGAACATTCAAGGCATCCCAAATCTCCATAAGGCAAAAAGTTCTCGCCAGGGTGATTCCACACATATCAATGATCATACAACTTCAACAACTAGTACAACTACAAGATACAAAATTAAAAAATCACATCATAAGATACAAACAATACTTGTCGAAAATATTAATGATCCAATACAAATAACATGTAACGTATTGTGAACGTTTATTATGGATCGACAGTATACTGGATTGTAGGAAATACTTCTCTGAATGGTGTGAGGCAGTATCACTACAGTATGTTCATCCATTGAGTCACTGCGATCGTTTATATGCTATGTTGACACTGAAAATGACGTTGAAGTTCTAGTTATACTGCTATAGGCCTACTCTCGCAAGTGAATACAAAACTTCCTAATTTTTCGCATTTAGTAGAATTTCTTATTGCGATACAGTAATAAGTTCACATCGTGCGTGCTACAAGGAAAATATATGTACGGTACGATTAGAATTAGTGCTCCTCAAATCTACACCGTCTGGTTACCATTTAAACATTCCGCAATTTGTTTCCCGCAGCAAACAGAAACACGTTTGATTATGTCACTCGATCACAGAACTATTTCACATGATACCGGACTTGATTAGGGCGACGCCTTCAGATTGCACGGTGCTAGATCGTCAGAGGCCCTTTCTTGAGGTGAGATTCCGCTGCATCTAACACAGACCGAACTACAAAGTCAGGTTTAAGGCGTCCTCAGTCTCCTCTCCATGGGGCAAAAAGCTTCCGCCAGGGTGATTTTGGAGATATTAATAATCAGAAAACTTCAACAGTACAAGATACAAAATTATCGAAGTATACATCATATGATGCAGGCAGTATTTGTCGAAAATGCTTTCGAGTCAAAACTTCTGATATCAAAAGTGGAAAAATCACTTGTACGTAACAATTCGACATTATTGTCAGAGATTTTTACATCTCCGCGTACAGTTACATACAAACCACATGTAACATATTGTGAATATTTATTACGGGTCGACAGTATTTCAGAAGACCTACTTCTCGTCATTCTAGGTCTTTCTACGGCGTGCCAATGCGTCGGAAGGTGTACATGGAACCAGACGATTGAAAAGAGCGCCAGCGAGCAAACGATCAATGAAATGAGCTGACCAAAACTTTAAATAACATTTCATTCGAATTGGATCTTGTACAACAATGGAGCCGATTTATGTGTAAGCCTAATAACAATCTGGCAACCGTGGATATACCTTGAGCACAGTCAATTCCACACGAATTGTTCTTAGGATCAAAAACAAGGATTCGGAAAGCCATACATTAGTTGATTGAATTCAAGTATAAATTAACTCTCGACTTCACGTAGGATAGGTTAGTATGGCATTTTACAAAATATGCAACAAACCCCTAACCCAGTTTCCAGGAATTAATAGCTATCTACACTGTGCATGGTCTATTATATGTAGAGTACAGTCAATGTCGGCGTACGAAGAGTATTAATATAATTATTATGGTATTGTTTGCAATGTATGTAGTAGGTCTCTCGTACGTACACAGAGCATCAGATCTGATTATTTTCTGTCGAGATTACCTAGCCTGTGAAACGGTTTTTTGTGTACATGTGGTGAGAAATTTCAACCAAAGTACAGTTCATTTATTACTCTCACGCTATTTTTACTTCCTGTCTTTTATAAAATAACACTATAAACTAACAGCAGGAAAAAACGTAATATCTACTAAGTGGCCGCTATTGAAGCATGCTAACTCTTCTGTATTTGTTCACATTTGTTGCATGCAAAAAGGCGGTAAAATAAGTGGAAAATGAAATTAGTACGAGACTACGAAGAATGAGTGTCTGCCGAGGAGGATCGTTTGTGATCAGGAGCTGATCGTTTATGTACAACGGTTCAAAGATGCACTTAGGCACTGCGATAGAAATGCTATAGAAAATCAATACAATCCTCTTTGACAAGAAAATTCGAGAGAGTATACTCCTACCCACAAAAATTACCAAAATATTACACAATAGACCTTGTACCGGCTTCTCTCCATCTCGATTGATGTATGTTGTCGACTCTCTTCCGATGACAGTTTCGGCCTATAGCGACTCTCTGTTTTATTATATTAGGTTTAGTGACAATGATCTCTTTGGGTCGATGAATGATGAAGTGATGGGAAGATGAGATGAAAGGCTAGTTTCTCACGTGTTTTGGATAACGGGAAGGAAATGGTCATTGATGACGAGCCGTCCCAGAGGAAAACCTCGAAAAGCCACCATCAGGACGGTCGTCCATGGTGGGAATCGAACTCCGGTCTCCTGAATGACGGTTCAGCGTGATAACCACTGGTTCCCCCATATCAGTGTATATATGGCCAGCTAGAGCTATTACTTTAGATAGCCAATACACATTTACAATTTTATACTATTTTACATTATAAATGGATACATTAGGCCACTTGAAATTAACATATGAATATAAAAATATAATATAATTAATTAATTGAGCGATAGCGAAGCGACGCGGACGTATCCAACTTAGAACTGGATAGTTTTCACCAAGGTATATAGAAGTATATAGTTTCTAAGTCATAAAAGCCAAGGTGGGTCGAGTTTTGGAGATTACTTCATACAAATATCTCGCACATTTACAACACCTATGCTGCGTTTGCCTAGTATAAGTTAATATTTTATATGAATATAATTTTATCTAGAGAATTGTTAGTTCGAAAGTGTTCACCATTGGGGCCTCCACCAGAAGTATATTGGCGTTTGACGAGGAGGTAGAGCTGATATGTTTAGTGACTATAGACAGTACTGGGAATTACTGGGAAGGAGGCGAATATGGCCCGATATGAAGGAACCTTTCCAGCATTTACTTCAACGACTGAGGGAAACCTCACTTCTGACGTTCCGTTGTTTGGTTTCATTATTGATATAGATAGGCCTATATAAAAGATCAACCCTGTCTATGAGCCTACCTACGCTACAAAACACCATTGGATGATAAAATAAGTATCGCTACTTGTTTCATTATTCATCTCTGGCCATGGTACTGCAGCTGTTCGATAAAAAAAAACATAGGGTCTACTCAGGTCATAATAACTAAATCATCTATAGGCGAATCGAGTTACTTACTATATGAAATCTTCAACCAGCTCACAACGAAATGGGGCGGTGGTTGAAGGAAGATAAAATCGCGCTCTCTCGTAAAATGCACTATTGGTGTAATATTAGCTTCGTTATAGAAGGATCATATCCACTTGACATTATAACAAAAATCTTTATATGGCCTACACTGGACCGTAATACCGGAGACTGGGTTCGACTCCCTTCTATGGTCGACCATCCTGACGAGAGGTTTTTCGTGATGCCGTTTAGGTTGTCACGGTATGATTTCTTTACAGCAGGTCACGACCGACTCATTCCCACTATCGGTATCCAAAAACACATAATGGAATAACTTTTCAAATCACCGAATCATTCATCAGTACAGTGCGTCGTTGAACCCAATAGAAATAAAGTGAAAAAAGTTTTCATAATATGTAGGCCTAAACACAAAGTATAAAATAATATGCAGCAGGCTCTATTTTGTATAACTTAATTATGAATTGAGGTAAGTTTACTCAAAATTGTGGTTATTGAGTAGAGGCCTACTGAATACCCTGGGGAGGCAAAGAATTGTCCCGGGACTGAGTTGGGCACATCAATAAGGCCTGTGCCCCCCCCCCCCCCCCCCCGAATATGCCTAAAATCATCACTGCTCAGTTTAAAAGTCCATGACTATAATTTAAAAGTCCTCAATTGGGCATTTGAACGGCATGCAGGGGTGGGCGTAGATACAAGGTCATTTTGACGATTTAATTAGCTAATCTGCGACAGTACATGTATCAGTTTACAATGGGCAAATATTTCTTATCAGAAAGTCTCCACATGCATGAAGGTTTGATAGACTGTCAGATACATCCTCAGGTGGGCCCTATTATGGCAAAAATTTCTTCAGTTGATGTCCACTTCATATAGTACATGCCCCATTACAAATTACATTGCATATCGCAATATTTCAGACTAGAGCCAATAGCTCGATTTGTAATAGGTATAGAGCTTTAGTCTACGAATAATGATAATAATAATAATAATAAAAATACAGTTCATGTCATTTATTCATTTATATTAGGTTAAACGTCACACTGTATTGATGATCAAAATCTATTGGCGTCGGTAATAGTAGTAATAATAATAATGATGGGCAATTGAAAATAATAATCATGAAGTAGGGTAGGAGTAGTGGCCTAACCTAGACCTGGGGGAATGAACTCCCAACCCTGTGGCCTGTCAGGCTTACGTCAGGTTGACTGAGTTGGGCACATCAAAATGACAAAGCTCCTACTACTACAGGTCCCAAACTCATTTGAGCTGCAGAAATTACTTACAATTAATATGCAGATAGTACATACATATAATACTAATTTGATTTATATTCCTAAATCCTGTATTATTTAAAGTATACATATGACACTCACTGACGTTGATCCAATAAGACTGGTTTACGTACTCGATGAATGAACTATATTATGATTTCAGCACATATATTTAACCATCCACATGTGTTTTGTCACTTTGTATCACCTAACCCGGCTATGCTGGCAATGACAAATATGTTCTGATGAATATCAAATTTACCTTGAAATATTAACCCTGCATTGATTTTTGGAGCCAGCATCCCCTGAAGTCCCCCAAAGTGCTGCACTCCTTCAGAAACTGCGACAATATTCCAATGTTTGCAAAAAGACTGATAATACAACACACTTCACTCTATTAATACACAAAAACACACGTTAACTTATTAAGTAAACCAAGAAACACACATTTTTAGGATCGCCAAAAATTACGTGCTGCTGTGCAACTGCGACATTACCTACGTTTAAGACGGCTTCCTCCACACTGAAATTTAAAATCCATTCGAAAACAAGAATGCGGGATACAAAAATATTGGTATATACTCCTGCATACGCTACCTAGCGACCAGAAGTTGAACTGGATGCGATGGATGTGTCAATACGGCATAAACATGAACTACATTATGTTTCATCAATTATATTAAACGCGATTTCTACATTTTTGTAGTCGTGTTTTTTTGGTTTATTCAATGCATGCGGAACTTTTTGCAATCAATTATACTTGACTCGTATTGTAGATGAATTCTACGTTTTTGTTTTACGTAGGTTCTGGCATTGTATGTCGGGAAGCACAGGAGAGCCAAACTATGAGCTTCCCTAGAATTAATAAAATAACAACGTAGTTTCAAGTGCAGAAAATCATGTTCGTTCCTCATAGCACTTACTTTTATCAACTTTCTACACCTTTGCCATTGGCTTTGCCCAACTAATTAATATAGGCACCTACGTATATGGTAGAGCAGTCCCTGTAAGTCCGCTTGCCTACTTTCACACTGAATATCGCCTTTTTTGTAGATAGCGTATGTACCATATTATTGTATCCATGCTATACCTCAAAAATAAAGTCTGTTTATTATTATTATTATTACGTATATTTTCAATCGAATCACCTTATATAGTTTTGTTGTAGTCTATCATACCTTTTTTGTTGACAATCATAGCATTTCAAAGACAAAAAAAATATATATGAGTACAAAATAATTACAAGTAAAATTTAAATTTAAATACAATCGGGTTGTTCGTCCAATTTCAACGCAGGCCTGTAATTTCTCACACTGGGAACAAGTGCTCGTTTGTGTGCAAAAAAAAACTTCAAAATTTAACCAAACATGTGCATCAGGCTTTACTGGAATGGAACTGTCTAGTTTTAGGGAAAACATGCTATGACCACTTTTGAAAAAAATCAATTAGAAAGTTTGAAGAAATCCATACAAATAACTTGGAAGGAAAAAACTGTGGATTCAAACAAAATTACAATAATATAGAATCAAGTTCAACACAACAATTCACGTCATTTCGACATTTTAGTTCATACTGTTAGTGATCAGTATGGACAATAGATATTCTCCTGACAGGTGCAATAAACCACTATTTGGTGGTCAGATCAGACAGATTATTTACGTGAGCCTTATTCGTTTCATACAACATTCTAGTTGATCTTACAACATTGCTCCATTTCCCTGTTTCAAGTTTAGTTAAAGAATAGGCCTACTGTAATAAAATGTAGACTTTTAGATGTGCTAGCATGGCCATAGCCTGTGTGATCAATCAAGTATTGCCTGTGGTGTGACCAGAGCCAGGGTTGCACAAATCGAACCAAACCACGTGAGTTGAGAAAGGTCTGCAAGATTCAAAATTCTAATCCTATTCTAAACATACAGTCAAGCTCTAAATCTGTGCTGTATTGTTCTTGTGTGATGATCGTGGACCCCTAATGATGGTTTGATAAGTTTATTATGTTCGTGTCGTGCAAATCAGTTCATATCATATTCACCAGTTTGTATGGCGATGGGAATTGGGACATTAATAGACATTTTCAAGTCAGGATACATGTCATTTCTTGGATTGATCATTTGATTATAAAAGAATTAGTATGACAGTATTATATTTTTTAATTTTCTTTAAATAACAGTCGGAATCACTCACATACCTTGATGATATTCAACAGCACTCATACACACAAAGAAGTGTTATAACTTATATTACAAAATAATAATTACAGTGCAGTTACATGCCACCATTGACCAATTAAAAATACAATTAAAAATAATATTTAAATAAACAATTACTATGCCTAGATGATCAAGACAAAAATTATGCTATGATTGGAAAATTTAATCAATTAAAAATAGTACAACGGTGGCACAGTATGACCAAATCTTAAAAATAACTGAGGTAGCTTTCATTTCAACCAAACCCTATTGTTACAAAATGTAGGTACAGGCTAAATTGATCCCTATTATTGTATGACAAAAAAAAAAAAAAAATATATAATAAAATGGTGTATGTAATATACGTAATATGCATACTTATTCTATTTTTAATTATTAAATATTATTATACATGTTGATGTCTTATGAAAAATATAATGCTGATATTCTAGACACACTCAGTTTCTAAATAATGTTTGCAAATTAATAAATATCTACAATTGAATAACCAACTGATTCCATTTTAGTTTATCAAAATAATTATATTCCTCTAGAATAGAACACAATTTGTGGATTTCTCAACTCTCACACATTCGGTTCTGTTGCCATCCCCATCCAAGTTGGCTTTGAAACAATCATTATCCATAAAACCTCAAAGATTTATTAATATTTTAATACTCCTATTTGTGGGTGGATGACCATTGTAATTGAATCGACATCCGTAATTGTGTTGTTGGATAACCAAGACAAGCTGATTAAACCATCAAAATACAACCAGTGGTTTAGAATTTGGATTAACAACACCAATGGAAATCCACCAAGATTATAAATAATTCTTCCTGCACTAAGATTATCGTACAACCAAGTGTTTTCTACACACACCTTGGGGCTTTCTAGTTTTTCAAAACAAATATCCTATAATATTGTTAACTTCACACTGATTTCATTTTTATATATTTTTCATTTTGTCTTATTTATGGAAGAGTTTTTTCTAACTACAACCCACAAATTACTTTTTATGTAAAAAATATTAGTTTGGTTCTAAGTAGACCTACTGGTCACTAATTATAATTTCTACTTAACATTTACCAATTATTTGACAGCTGATTTTTACAAAAGGAATTTCTCTTTCTTGTGATTAATCACATGAAGATTTTTAATAGGATCCACTCTATGCTTTGCATAATAATAAATAATCAATAAGATACCATATTACAATGTTCCAAGTTTCAACACTTGTGTGTTGAACCCTCAGGCAACACCAATGCTCAATATTTTACAATCAAATTTGTTGCATTATTATTATTTTTATACATAAATTACAATATGACAATATTATTAGGTAGTTAAAGTAGTAAATACATAGAGGTCTACTATTAACATTTCGAATTCCTTTTTGTTTGAAAACCAGAAAGCCCTTAAACTATCTATTCCTGCTCTTTGACAGCTCAGTAATAAGGTTATCTTCACCTCATTATCACAAATATAATTTTTTTTAACTATTACTGAAATAAGCAGTCTTCAAATTTGCCCATCATATCTTCTTCAAAGTTCCGAAATAGTTACTTATTTCAAACTTTTTTTAGATATACTAAAATAGTATCTTGATCATGATAAAGACACACACTGACAAAACAAACATGATAGTTAAATGATGCATTACAGTAGTGAAATATGCAAGTGATAGATAACAACTAGCGCCATTTAGGGGGTTTTGTTATCAATGGCAAGGCACTTAAGTAGACAACAACAATTTGCAACAATAAAATTAAGTCATTTGTTATGATTTTTTTTTTGCAAATTGTTTGGCATTCTTTTTGCTGTCATTATCCAATGTGGCAAGCCTACCCAGTCCAACCTGTAAACTAAATGGCGTCTATCACAAGAAGACGTACACTAACCAGAGATCAAACAGAAATCTTCTTTCACTGCGACACATAATCAAACATGTTACTATTATACAACCACTGGAACTATGAAAACGTGTTGAATATGAGCCGGATCTTTAAAACATAGTCCCAACAGCAGAACATTATCTTATGATTCTATTACACACCATCAAAACGGGAATCAAAATATACACATTCCCGCATACCAAGACAAAATCACAAATAATATGTTACATGATTCAAAGTATCACTTTGTGAACTCAATTTCTTGTATAACTTTTGCCAATCTGCATGTTGGTTGCATGCCTACGACAGTCACCAATAACTGAATAAGAAAACGGGGTTAGGCCCAGCAGATTTTGGAGATGGTTCTGCAAGAGCTGGGATATTTCAAAATGGTATTACAAAAATTTTAAAAAGTACAACCTAAAATAACACAGAACAATTACAAAGTAGATGTAGAATTAATTGGTTGCTTCACTTAGGAGCTTGATTTACATTCTTTACTATATTTTGAGGAAAACAGAGTGAAATGGAATTGAACTGAATTTGTGACTAGCCAAGTGAGCAGGACAACAATGAAAATACCAAACAACCAAACAGTGTTACTACATTAGAATTTAGAACACACCACTTAAATAATAATAATAATAATAATAATAATAAACATAAAACTAACAACACAAGATAATAATGCAATGTTTCTTGGAGATCAAGTGTGACAGTTTTATTGAGCTTGTAAATCTTAGTTCTCTCTCGATTTGTTCAAACATTTGTGACCACCGATGTTACGACCTAGGTCTCACACCACACTTCCTACTGGCAGCATTCACAGGAACACTTCTCAACTGCAGGCCTAATAGTACAAAGTAGTTTGGCAAACTTTATTCCCTGTTGAAACGTAATCAACAATCACTTGTCTGCTTGCCCGACAAGAGTAGCAAGATCGCAATAATAGACGACAGCAAAAATTAACTGCACACGCGTGAGTTGATCTAACACTGGTGGAAAGTATGTGTGACAACAGCGTGCAAAAGCCATTGCGGTGTTGTTAGGTGGCACCTGCAATTATCCTACTATTGTCAATCAATTGCGCTCCCCCATCCACTCGTTTCCTAAATATCCTTAAAATCACGTCAATGTGGCTTTCTACCCAACACCATTTTCTATGACTTGACAACTTAACCAATCTTGACCCCTCAATAATGTTTGGGCTCTACTGCCTCTGCCTCATGAATACAAAGAGCATTGAACACCACAACTCAAAATTCATTCATCATGTATTTGAAGGTAAATTGCTTTCAACGTAAAGGGGGGTTGGTGTCAATAATTTTCGGACCTAGGAGCGCAAGATGTCTTGACATGGATCTGTACCCATCTTAAAACTCTTCCTTATTATCCCAGTCACGTTCCTACTGTTTGACACTATTAAAGTTGCGACAATTCGTCACACCCTGCTCTCACAAAGCAACGCGGCTGATTTTAGTTCCCTTCACAGAGTGCTGGTAGTTTTTGCTGTCGTCTGTTGTCTGTTGAACATGGCGAAAGGCAATCGGGTCAAATCCTACTCAGTTGAAATTATATGCTGGAAGTGTTTGCCTGTACACGTGATTGGTAAAATAATTAATCCAAAAAAGATATGGCACGGTGATGCTCTAAATATTAAAAAAAAAAAATGTGTGGACCACAAAGAAATTATTAAATATTCTCAAATGTCTGCACATATACTACGGTAATTTAACTGAAAACAAGTATAATCTATCATTTGACTGAAGCAAAAGAAGGGCAGTGATACTTCAGGCAAAAATGCAGTAAGTCTTCAACCAATCATTGGCAGTTAAAATGTGGCAGTGTTACGATACTTACAAAAAAACATGCAATCATTATAATGTGTCCCTTTGCCAAGTTTTGATACATTATTATAAATTAAAATAAATAATCACAGACTTATCATTTATGTTTATATATTGTAAGTTTTTCCTCTGCAATTGCAAACACACAAATGTAAGTATCACAAAAAATTAGAATCTAGATCATTTTTGTCAATTCAATTATACTTGATAAACAAATAATGCTTCAAATGATTTAATAATAGTTTCAAGTCTTGTTATATAAACAATTTAGATAAAACTCATGTACTTCATAAATTAAAATATTAAAATTACATGGTAGATCTGATCAGTTGTTTTCATCATCAAGTCATTAAGAGGCATGGGGAATAAAAATATTCCTAGATCTACAATACCATTATGAGATAACATATAGCTTCCTAAAATTACCAACTTGCTGGAATAATACATCTCTTTATTCCACAATTATCAGAATATAAAAATCAATATCAGTGGAAGGACGATAATCCTCTTTTAGTCTATCAATACTAATAAAAGGGAATACAAATCTGTCCCTACTTTGATTGTTTTGTAATTTATATACAATGCTTTCACATTTTGGCAGTGTGATTTAGAAGCTGGTTGTTTTGGGGGGAATCTCTCCACACCATTCTTTATAGAATATCTCACCTACGGCATTTATTTCACAGCAGTAGTAAGCTACCTAACCCTAGACAATCACTAAACGAAACTCATTCAAGTCCCATTACGTACACCACATCAAGATGACTTGTCCAACACTCGGATACTACGGTACTTCCTAAGTGACGCCACTTAGATTGGGCAACATTGATGGAAACGAAGATATTTGAAAATTGCTAATAATATCACTTGCTTAAAATAACTATTTTACAGAGAAATAAAGACAGACTCTGTTGTTCAAATCTTGTCATGTTTTGATACCCAACATCGATGGGAGACGTCAACTTTATGCATTATATAATCTCAATGTTGCCAAAACTGATCAGGTAACGAACTTGGCCTTCGATCGGACTCTCGTATTTATTAGTCGTTTCCCCCATTAAACAGATAATAGCATGACGACTCTTGCATCATACATTGCTATTATACAAAGGCAGAATAGTAGTAATTGGTTTTTGTTTCATTAGATTTATATCACATTACTCTTAATTTGTTCACCTATTAGATGTAGGTTAACATTGTACATCATCTTTAGGTACTGCATAGTAAGAACAAATAAGGGGTGTTTTGTTAATATTTGGCGCTATCAAGTACTGCTAATAGAGTCAATCTCTTCTTTGTCCACAGCATTATATATACTGTACCAACAATACAATTGTACAGTTTCATGCCATCAGTCAATGCCATGTGATCCAAGGCTCAAGCAGTATGTTCAGTCAACTAATCAAATAAGAGTTATATTGACTTTTTTATACCGCCAGAAATATACTAAATTGAAGGATTTTTCATCAACAAGGTTAATTTAATGTATTTTCATTATGAAACAAAATAGTGGGCAATTATTTTAGCAGTCTTCAATATGACTGATCAATATACTCTACAATAATTCAACCATACAGATCTCTCATTAGTCATTAATAGTACATCAGCAGTATTGCAGGGATGATCACTAGCAAAGGTAAGAGCCGACAAAATTATTTCATGATAAGTTGGCACGATTGATGTGGTCATGAGGGCCTATAGTTTAAACCATTTGTTTTCTGTATGGTATGAAGTATTTCAAGAGAATTGGTCTCAATAGCAACTGGAACATGTAGCCACAATTTGGATTAAATTACATTTTACTGGTTGGACAAAGTCAAGGTTTCATAGTATAATTTCTTACAAAGGGCCATATAGAATTCTAGCATCAAATATTAATCAACTTTGATCGATTGAGTCTTTTTACCAGTACTCCAGTAGCGCCAATCCTAAGCCCACCAAAAGTCTTCACTGTCAACAAATGACTAGCTCAAGTTGGCCATGATGACAAAGGAAATAAAACATTCTTTTAGCAATTCAGCTTGCATTGTTGTGGCAGATATACTCCAAATATACTGAATTATTTGTATGCCCTTTTAGTGAAGTATGAAAAATAGCTTCTCACCAACAGATGTATAAATTCACGTTGACGGCAAAAGCAAGTTATTGAAATCTATTTTCCACAGTTTAAAGCCAAGAGATTTAATGCTGGTGCTCTTGGTGGTTTCAATATCAAACAATTGGTACCTATTACAATAACACCGTATACCATGCTTAGCCATTGGCCAGATAGTTAGTGCCAGTACAATAGCAAACAGCACAAAAGGTGTAATCATTCTGTAACAAGCGATCTGGCAAAAAACAAATCGTAAAAAGGCATTATTCTTTTCAAAACTGGTTCCATTATGCACTGATCAACTTGGATTAGGTTATCTACTATCAAATCGGTCTACACACGTTCCAACAATGATTGGCCTCTTGAACAGTAGTATTTGTCAGTACTTGGTAATAACGTACACGGTGGTGGCAGTCCAAGGGATCCAATCACGTCTGATTGGGTGAAGTAGGCTTGCGGCGGCTTTTTGGTGACCGCAGGTTGGTGGCGAAGAGTGCCGTCTGAAGGGGAGCAGCAGACCGTGTGGAGAGACTCGCTATCGGAACAGTGCGCGTCAACACTATGCCTTCTTCCAGCACCCATTCATCATCCAGCCTGGAAAAACCAATGAGTACATCAGTGTCAATCCGGTACCTTGAAATATGCAGTAGCTTACTGGGCTCAATTGAACTGGAACACTGACAGCACTACCAACAGAAGAAGTCACTGCAGGGCTTACAGTCACATCTGACTGTACAGGGCACAACACGACCTTCATACAAGCAACAGGCAATGTGATGGAAATCCATTATCGAGCGGGGATGATGTCATGATAGTACTTCAAGATTACAATCACAAGCTAAGATTCAGTTTATTTGTCAGAGGAATTCTATATTAAACCATACAAGTGAATGCAATATGTGGCAGTTGAGAGGGGGGGAGTACAGCTAAGGACCGGCACATTTAGCTCGGTGGTAACGTGCTCGCTTCATGTAATCCGTGAGGTAAGAGACATATCCAGGTGAGAGGTAACCTGCCATCATCCAACTATACACGGGTTTTTGTAGTTTCCCTCTGTAGTCTAGGCTAATAACTGGATGGTTCCTACAATATAGGCCACGACCACATCCTTCCCACTATCATTTCCATTACCTAAGAAACCTTCTACCGCATCATCCCATCATCTCATTAATTCGACGCCAATAGATCTTGGTTATCATTATAATGCATCATTAAACTCAATATGAATAAAATATACAGCTAAGGCGAAGATGCGAGATGTAGATGGTAGGCCCTACATCTTCAAGCGCGAGTGAGCCACACAACTGTCTAGTCTCCGGAGTACATGCACCAATATATTATCAACACAACACCGAGCGAAGACTTACACATCCTCCGGAAACCAGTGCAACAGGAACTCTCTTGTTCCGTCGGGAGAGGTTCGACGCGCCAGTACCTAAACCAACAGGACATTCATAATTAGTCAACTTCAAACAAAAATTAATTATTTTCATTATTATTCGCAAGCAAAATAATCAGTCGTAGGTAGAACCACACCAATAAATTTAGCAATGCTTAGAAGAAAATTCATGTCCATTTCGAGAAAATGTTTATTCAAAATCCTGGATTGTCAAAATTTGAAAAAAATTCACCACCAACAGATAGGTCTACGTGTTGGAGGGGCGTAACTTCAACTTGGCTGAGTGTTCATATAAGCAACTCACAGGTCTAGGCCTGTTGCATTTGTGTAGTGTATGCATACATGCAAAAGTGTATGCATAGTGTATATTGTAAAGCACTAGCCTAACTGTATAACAGACACTTGAATCAGCTCTTAAAATGTGGTGCTACAAGTTGACACGAATATTGGTTTTGAACATGGGATAAAGGGAATGCATGGGATAAAGATAAAGGGGGATAAAGGTACCCAAGATAGATACCGTCATTTTTGGACCACTAAAGTCGGGTTGCTTGCTGATCGATCATTGTTTGCGTAACGACCCCACCAACAGCTAAGTTACATGTGGGTGTGAATGAGCAGATGATAATGAACCTATGAGTGATGAGGAGTGAAAGGATGTTTACAAAAACCCATGCTTTATGCGGGATTCGAACCTACGCCCAGCAGTGACTTCGGTTTCTACAGCGGTGCTATAGCCGACTGAGCTATAGAGGGCGGCTAGACTTGTTTGCTTCTCATTCTAGGGTTGAAAGTACGTTTCTGTCCTACCCTGCTACGGAGAACGACCGTGTTTCCAGGGGTGCACTCGATACCGGCCGTCCGTGCTCGGGTCATTCCGACCAGTCGATGCTGTAGGCCTTCCATGATACCAGCATCAAAATAATCAAACATACGAGCTGAAAGAACAATACACACATATAATAACAAGCCGCATATAGTAGCATATGATATATCACACATCATATTTATATATCATGGACATGGTATCTGGACTTCGGTTTTCAAACTTTTCGAACAAGTTGTACACACAGAAATAATGCGAATAATGCTAAGGATGATAAAATAGGATCATTTAAATGGGGCCACACAAGGGTGATCTAACCACCCCAACATATACATAATTCAATGTAATGAATGATAATATAGTCATGTATCTCAAACATAAAAATAATAAGGCAATAGCAAAATACAAGAGGGAGTTTTAAATATACCGTACCGGTACTCAATATTTTAGAAACTGCCAAACCAAGGCATTTTCTCTTCTTTTTTTCTTTTTTTTACAAAAAGCCCTCAAAATTATATTATAAATGAAACTGGGTTAAACGCGTATCACTGGCATACAGCAGAACCTCTTTTATACGATTCGCATTTATACGATTTTCACATATATATACGACTTTTCTAGGCAGTCCCAACCATTCTCCATAAGACTACATGTTAATTTTGTCCTGTTATACGACTCATTTATTTACGACTTTTCGTTTATACGCCTAAATTTCTGTCCCCTTCCTACATTTTCAATAATCCCAGTCAGGTGTTCATCATAAAGTCGTAAAAACCCAAGCTTGGGTACATCCCAAAAACGTAAAAACTACCTGCTGCACACCTGCATTTGTTTAGTGACATTCTATGTTGCTATGCCATCATGGCGCCTAGCGTCATCTCTGGTTAGCCAATCAGACGTGTCATCTCAGTCGACCAATCAGACGCGTCGTAGCGCTTGTATCTGTGCAACAGCTGATAGAAAGTTCACTTTTGTTGTGAACACGCGCGTATTTTCGTCAATGGCGAGTGGTAAAGGATTTTGTGAACAATAACAGTGAAATTATTGAAAGTGAATTAGCATCAGTTGAAGGCATTTTAATGAAAATTACCACAGAGGTGCGCAAGATGGTGACTTGTAGTCATAGATAAAGTAGTAGGCCTATTTATGCAGGCCTACTCAGTGTTGTAGTCGAGATAGCCACTCCCATTTCAATGCTGTGATGGCAGTGTTTGTTTGTTTACAGTCTCATGGGTCAAGCAATAAATTGTGAGCTGTTCAGTATCATGATAACTTATTCAAGTAGTAAGATGATTAACTTGTAGCTGACCCTGGTTTATGTTTTTTTTTTTTTAAATGTTGCTTAACGACCCCACCAACAGCTAGGTTATACGGGGGTACGAATGAGCGGATGATAATGAAACGATGAAGTGATGATAGGTGAAAGGACGTTTACAAAAACCCATGCCTTGTGCGGGACTCGAACCCACGCCCAACGGTGACTTCAGTCCCTACCGCTAGCGATAGTTGACTTACCCACCGGGGCGGCTGTTTTATGTTACATAATTGTTATTATTATTATACTGACATATATGACCTACGTATTTGTTTGTGTCTTAATAAAACCTGATACCTTGTTGAAACATGCCATTTTTTCTATTCATCATATTTCATACGATTATCCATTTATACGATTTTCCGTTTATACGATTTTTTTCTTCAGTCCCCTTAAAATCATATAAAAGAGGTTCTACTGTATTCGCATTCAGAATATGATATTGTGACAGTTCAGAAGTAGGATACTTGGTTGGAAAAAATCAACCAACTGCAAATAGTATTTACTTTCCCAGGAATGCTTTCAGGCAAAAGAGATTCCACTGAGGGTTCTACTGTGTTTCAGACCGTGCAACATCCGAACCGAACGTACCTGACCACGGCTGCTTCCTGTATCTCAGCTTCTTGCCGTTCCTCCTCATCATCTTGCCAGCCGCGCCATCTAGGCTCCTCCTCTGACCCTGACTGTTGGAGCCGCCCACTTCCTGGTCGAAATGCCCGTTGACATGGCGCTCGAGTGCCGTGTTGGAGCCGAACCGCTGTCCGCAGCCGTCGACGATGCAGCGGAACGGCTTGTTGCCGCCGTGGGAGAGCACGTGGCGCTCGAGCCATGACTGGGAGCACGACGTGCGCGAGTATACCTTGCAGCCGACCCATAGGCACACGTAGTGCTCACAGCTAGCCTGCGAGATGACGTGCTTCGTCTGGAACAAGCCGCTCGGTTAGATACACTGCAAGCTCAAGCAATTCTACCGAGCACCATTGCCTGAACCAGTGGCAGGTACAACGGGGAGGGAGAGTGGGAGGGAAGCGAAAGAGGTGATTGCCACTATTGCGGCGTTTGCCAATGAGACGTGATGACTAAAAAAAGGTAGAAAGAAAGAAAAAATGAATCAAGAAGGAAAGACGTATTGTGAAAGGCAATTCTATGAATTCATATTCTCCATTGCACTAAAAATCAAATTGACATACTTTTCAAAATCTGATTTTTAATAACAAGCCTCTCAAGTGCAAATTTACAACACATGCAACAATGGTAGTGTAGTTAATTGGGGAAGGGGAACTTACAATAATTATACTGAATTAGGCAAATTGTATTTGGGCTACCTTCAATTAAAAAAAAAAAACGTTTGTGACAACTTGACCTTATCTTGAACACGTTAAACCCCACTAAAAATGGATAATATCAAACAATTCACTGCGGAGCCAGAAGAGGACTTTTCCTCTTGCTAGCTTCGTGACAAAGGGCCATTGCACAAGAATTGTTTTTATACTGGTACGTCATTTTCTTTCCAAACCAATCTGCTCAATTTCAAATACTGTCAGTATACAAGATGATAAGCTCAATTTTAGTGAAACCAATTTCATATAAAGCCTACACTGAGGACTACGTGCTAGATTAGATATATTACATCCAGTTATTTTTATTCCTAGGACTGCGGGTGATTGTGATCAATCAGCAAGTTTATAATCAAAATCAAATACAGATTTGAAGAAACAACACTTTTTCATAAGTTTCAGAGACTGTATTTTTAATACCAATCTGTTAAATGATGAAAAGATAACAAGTTTATCCTTCCACTTTTGCTCGCTTGCTCCAAATAGTTTGAGACCCGAAAGTATTTCGAGACTCAAAATCGTTCAGTACGTTTCCAAAATAGATCAAATCTGAACCAATTAAAGCTCAAAAAAAAAAAAAAACATAACTAATCTTCAAAAATGTTTCTCTGTAGATATAAAATGAGAAACCAATACTGACAACATTGTCAAGGTCAGCTAGTGATTGCTCCTACTGTAACACCAAGTTTCATCATACAACAGTGACGCAGGCCTAATCAGAAATGATGAATCGTATAGGAAATGTTTGAATAATAAGTTTTTATATCATAGAAGTAATAAGTCAACATTATTTTACTGGTAAGTTAAGTTGTACTACGAGATAAAATATCTCGTCCAAGTTTGTTTGTTATGCGTAGATTATCCAAGTTGTCTCACTTTCTGTTCAGAATGAAGCAACACGCAAGAATGGAGTATTTCAACATTCACCAAGGAACATCTAGTGCAACAGTGAAAAACCAAACTTCTACAACGAGTGTGTTTTCCTTGTTCTGTGAGAAAAAAAGATCAGCACAAACGAGTTTTTACAAAATTAACTTTCGAGGTACAATGTTTCATGTTTGAATTTGTTTCAATTAATCTAGGATTATCAATCTAAACTATACCAAAATAAAAATACTAAAATGGATTCTTGTTCATTTTTTTTTGTGTGTGTGGGGGGGGGGGGGAAATTAACAAAATGGGCAAGTGTGATCATTAGAATGCAGTGGAACGTCTTTAATAAGTTTCTCATTTATACATTCATTACCTTTATAAGTTTCATTTTTTGATCCCACCCAAATGCTCCCTCCCTATGTTAGTTTGTTTCTTTAATAAGTTTTCACTTGATCAAGTTTTTTAAGTAGTGGTCCCCTGAAGAACGTACTAATCAAGTTCCCCAGATCTCACTCTTCATCCAAATGGTTTACCTACATGGGAAAATTATCCAATTGTTGGTTGATGTCCATTGGATATATACAATTGTGTGAACGATACATTCCCTACCGGTCCTGAACAAGCAAGTAGGCCTACCAAATGAGAATCATAAGCCACGATTGGCGTATTGTTCAAACAATCTGTCCAGTCATTTCATCTAATTGTAAATGCACTCGTTAGGCCCGATGTTATACTTGCTTGCAAAATGATAATTCAAATCTTCTATACATACTAGTTAGAACTTGACCTCTTGACCAGGACTTGATTTTAAAAATATTTCAATAGACCCATTTCGAAATAAAAGAGCCATCTAGCGACGACGTTTGAACTAGAACGGGATGTTAGTATGCGTGGTTGAAAGTCCTATGCTGCCAATGGTATTTACCACGAATTATTTATATTATTGTACGCTACTGTGAACGTATTTACTTATAATATGACAGTATATATATAACATTAATATGTTTACTATATTCTGAGAGATGTACAAACTGGCAGAGAGAGTAGAAAAAGAGATAATGCAAGTCATATATTTCGGTGTTTTGCCTTTAACCCTGTGGATAAGCGGACCAACTTTTTCAACAGTACTAAAACACCCAGAATGCAACACCAGCAATATCGGCCGATAGCAGGCAGTAAGCGCCTGCGTATTGAATTTCGAAAAAGGGTCTATTCTAGAAACCAGGTCATCGAGAACTTCATTGTTACAACTCCGCAGCAGTTATCTGTGAAAACCATAGCCGCGGAAATAGAGACTAACAGGAAAATATATGGCCGCAGAGATGAAAATTATAATGGATCCTATCTCTAATTCTGTTGGACGCTCAAGGTTCCTCCTAGCAGTTGTTACAGACAATGCTGCTGCAATGTGGTGAAGGCATGAAAAACTTTTGATAAAAGAAGAAAAGTAGAAGCATTTTGCTGTCTACAGATGTGCTATCCACACATTTGAATCTTTTAGGCGGCATACTCAAAGTTGAATTGATTGCCAATCTTGAAGGTGACTGCAAATCAATTGTTATTGATATTAATAGTTCACAAGTATTAAGGGCTACTTTCAATGAAATTCGAACTGATGAAAAAGGTTAAGGAAAGGAAGTGTCCCTAAAACTGCATTTTAAAACTCGATTGGGATCAATAATCATGTGCTTATGTGCATGAAGTTTCCTAGGTACAAAGTTTGCGTTAAAAGCAACTGCAGTTGTCGAAGTGATAGAAAAACTGTTAGAATCTCCGGTCAAGCAAAAAGAAAAGATTTTTATGGATGCAGTAAAATCTCGTTCCAACATGTCTCTAGCTCTTTATAATATATATTTATAATACACTATTATATATATATATATATATATATATATATATATATATATATATATATATATATATATATATTATAATATATTATAATACAATATATTATAATGTACATGTATGTCATTTGACTATGCAGCAACAATTTTGGATGCATAATTGCTTGGTAAAAATTCAACACCAGACCAGCAAGCAGAGGCGATTGAGTATATTGATCCCATGACATCAACCAACCCTATGTACGCTGATTTCAACACGGTCTTTTAGTTCGATCTAGCTGAATTTTGGCAAAAAGAATATCTGTGGTCCAGAAAATATATTTGGAAGAAGGTAGAAAAACTAGATTCCATAAATTGGTGGAAGACAGTTTGCACAGCATCAAAAGTTCTACCAATAGTGGCCATCAATACATGGGGAATGCCTGTCACAAGCGCTGTAACGGAAAGAAGTTTCAGCTCGTATTCTACGGTACACACTAGGAAAAGGAACCGACTCACAGCTGAGAGAGCTGGAAAGCTAGTGTATGTAGCTTATAATTTGAAGTAACTATCACGTAGTAAAAATACAAGCAAACAAGCTATCCAGATTCTACCAGTACGTCTCATGGAACTTCACGCAACGCCTTTAACGAAGCTATCGATGACCCGGGGTATCTAGAAGATGGAGAAGGACTTTCCCTGATAGAAATCACTGAATCCAGTGATGAATCTGATGAAGTGAATCTTAAAAAATTGATCAACAAAAAAAGTGGAAATGCCAGTTCGTGAAGGCGAATTGATATTTTAATTTTAAAAAATTGAGAAATACTATTGTGTTCACTCCGCACCTTTCCTGTATAGTTTTCGTACATTTTAAACCACAATTTCTGTTTTCCATTTGTTTCTTAATTTTATATAAGTATAATGATGTTCATATTTCAGGTTAAACTAACAATGCAATATCAAAGCTTAATGAAAATGAATTATGATTTCACTCGCAATGACTTGGAAATTGCACTGAATGTTTTTTTCATATTATGCTCAAAAAATGCTCCAAGACGAGAATATTGATTAGAGTATTCCTTAGAATTTTCTCCAGAAGAAAATGCTCGAGCATTTCGCATCACTTAGCCTAACAATTACTTCCCATTGGTACATGTATCTCCACTTACAAAATTTGCAAAAAAAAAAACTAGTGCACTGCACTGTACCAATCAGCTAATACTTTACGTGTCTGTGAACTTGTGAAGGATATTGCAAGCGAGTGGCCTTGCTGGTAGCAAATCGTTCTGGCAGGCAAACGAGTCCAACCGAGTCTAGGAGTCACTAATAGCCACAAATAATTGTCACTTATTAATTATTATGGGCCCTACTGGTGAGGTAAGAAACAAATGACCATCTATACTGTGCAATTATTGTTTCATTGTAAACATTTTGCTACGTCAATAAGAGTTTAATTTGGGGATAATGACGAAAACAAAGTCAACCTCATTAAAAGCACATGTAATAGATATGGGTACTGCTTATTGATAGCCTCTGATCTAAGACACGAGGTAATGGTGCTAGAGCTGTGACTTTTGTTTTTGTTACTGTTTGTTCAACGACCCCACCAGTAATTGATTTATTTGCCCTACCGGGATATATCAAGTAACTACGTACTTTGATGAACATAACATGAATGCGCAAGAAACAAGGAAAAACTTTGTGAACAATAATACGTAACTAACATTTAAAATTTATTCAAGTAAAGCTGATTATTGCCCTCAAATCAATGCACATTAGAGAGCAGATTTCAAGCGCGCATGGGAATTGATAACCAGCACATTACTAGATTTGGATGATCACTGATCAATAACTTTCAAATGACCAGTATGAAATATGAAATTTCTAATTTGATAAAAATATATAGATCTTTACTTACGAAGAAAACAGTATCGATGGTATAGAACGAAACTACATCCAGGTAGAAAATATACGGAGCTTTCATTATGTACGCTACATAGGTTCCCATGAGAAATATAGAACATGAACTACATATTGTAGCTGTAATGCAAACAATGTTGCATTTTTAAAATGATCTCTTTTCAACAAAATTATAATTTTTACATCTTATAATACCAATTAAAAGTGTTCACTAGAAAATTTACAATAAGGTAGGGTGACCATCCATCCCGGAAAACCGGGATTGTCCCGAATTTCCATATTTTGTCCCGGTGTCCCGAAAAGTTATTTCAAGACACGTATTTGTCCCGGTTTCAGCAAAAGAACAGACTTCCCAATCGTTGGGTGAATAATTATCCCTGATTTTCAAAAGCGGAAGAAATATAAATAGGCCTAACTGTGTATTTTTCATCTCGGTAAAACTCATCTAGTCATAATTTATTTTCGTTTAAAATTTAAAAAACTGTGATATTTGTTGAATCAATTTTTAAATTGCAGATCAAATTCAAATACCTTTCTTTCTATCATTACTAGAAAATACATCCTGAAAATGACTAGAAGACTACAAATTCCCAAAAATTCCCCTGCGGGGCTGTTGAGCCCTCGACCCCTCTCCCCCCTAATAAAATTTGGAACAAATGATTTTGACTATACCCATGTCCTGGCGTTGTCCCAGGATTTCCTTTTTTGAATCTAGTTACCCTACCTGCGGGCCTGTTGAGACCTCGCCTCCCCTCCCCCAACAATCTATGAGGAAGTACTTCGACTACACACGTCTTACGGTCTTGGCCATGTCCCGGATTTTCCTTTTTTGAATATGGTCACCCTACAATAAGGTATATAAATAATAACGAAAACACTACTACCGGTACTAATGTAGGCCTAGACAGGGAGACAATGAGATATATGCTGGCTACATCTATGTAGGCCTACCGGTAGTGAGGCAGCAGATACTACTTTATCTGCTATGTTTTACTACTTTATTTTGCAAAAAGCCAGTCAGTGGTGTGCAGTGTTTCTGTTTGCCTGCTAGCATGGCTTACGAACGGCGAGAAAGAATTGAAAGAAATAATTTACCTGTAAGTGTTCCATTAATCCTGTGCTTGTTTCAAACGAGTCTACACATTCTGCCCAGCGACAAGGCGTCTTCTCGTCGGCGTCGTGTTGGTCACTATGCGACGATTTGCGTTGCGTGGCAGGGAAACGTATCGTCTTCGGAGCAGAAAGAATCGGAGACAAGAGTTGGCAACTTGTAGTCACGTTCGACACCACCACAGATAAATTACTGGATATGCCACTCTCAGAATCACTCTGCTGCGCTGCGGAGTCCGAACATTCCATTGCGTTATCAAGCTCTTTGTGACATGATAATGTTTCTGTACTGGAAACTGTTGTTTTGAAAGAGTTCACAGCTGAACTGGTAACATAGCTCAATTCACTGCTCGAAGAAACTTTTAACAGCATATCCACGGATGATAGGTCGTGATTATTATTAGAAGAAATAGGAGTTGGTTTAGGGGTTTGGCTAACGATAGATTTTGGAGACAGAGATCCCTTCTTTGGAGATAGTGGACCTTTCTTTAGTGGTTTTTGATTAGATGGGGTTAGAAATAACGGTTTTGTGGCAGCTTGAAGTGGCGAAAGTGTACCATTCTGTCGTTCAGGGATTTTGAGAGATGGTGTTTGTATTTTTCTGGGAGATGTTGCAACACCATTTGGAGGTTTATAATTGTGAATAATTTTAGTCATTCTTGAATCTGTATCTAATTTGTTGAGGAGGAAAATCTGAACCGGTGATGTGATGGCAACATTTTTACTCGCTGTTGAGTGAACTTTTTTGGCAATTTTGGATGAAGGTGATGTGATTAAACTGAAATATTTATCCAAACCATGAGACTCTCCATTCTGAATATCAGCCAGCATTGTTTTCTTTGTTGTACTATTTGGACACCGAAATTCTTTAGATAAATCTTTCTTAACACTGTTCAGCGGCTTCATTTGTGTTTTAAAATACTCGGTTATCTTGCCCTGTTGCGTTGCTTTACTTCCTTTTGTCTTCACATCCACTACGGAACACTTTCTCGTATTGTGACTGTGACCGGGCAGTTTGTGCAGATTCACACAACAGTTCTGCGCTTGTTGGCGCGTCACACAAACACTTCCAACAATGCTTGTATTAGTCTTTGTTGCTTGTGTCAGTTTGGTTTGGGTCAGCTCTGATTTTAAACGTTTGTTTGGAGGAGGTTTAGCAATGAACTTTTTTGGTGGAACACTCTTGGCAATATTATTTTTCTTCACGGTCGATTTGATTGGCGGTAGGCCCACATGGACAGTGGCAGTTACTAAAGGTGGCGGTATTCTTTCGTTCCATTCTGAGCTCTCTGGTTTATTCGACTCTTGACTCGGCTCCGACAAAGGTACACTTGGTACCACACTTGCTTTCGCTATAAACCGTAACTGTACAGGATTACTGGCAGCATTGGCAGCTTGCGACACGCAAATATTGCCAGGGACACTACTTTTAGAAACTGGTAACACATTTTCACTACTACTCGATACATTCACTACAGGAGTCAACGAATTATTAGCTCCAGCTGCTACGAGAATACATTTTCTCTGCGAAATCAAATTGTTCCCGGCCAAAAGAAACGATGTTAAGCTCGGTGAATTCAAAGTTGGCATCAATGAACTACTTCCTGACGTCCAGTGATAAGTTCGAGGCGTTGGGACTGTAGGGGATTGTAAACTTTCAACTGGTAACAACGGCTTTGTGGGTGACAAAGGGTTTGCAGTTAGAACACAATATGTTGGAACAGTTAAGGCTATGCTGGTCAAAGATGGCATTTCACAGTTTGTGTCTCGATTCACTTTCGTGCAATTCAACACTGCACTTCTAGTTTTTACTGTATTCACAGATGTCGAGATTGTTTCTTCACTCAAACCAGAGGCTGTTTTGGCAGGTAAAGTAGTCTTCGCCGATTCACTTTTGAACGTGGCATTAAAAACAGAGCTCCGTGTCTGTGGGGAAGCTAGTGAAGGAATTTTCAACAGTTCGTTTTCACTCGTCTGAGGCAGTGGATTAACGGAGAGTAGATCACTTGTCGTTACAGTATAGTCTTTTTTTAACACCTCATTTGCATTGGTAAATGTTAACCCTGTATTTGTAAAAATGTGCGATACAACATTCGAGCATTTTGTCGCCGAATTCCGTCGTGTTTGGATAGTATTCGGCACACTAGTTGTCGGCACAAGCGAGATCTTTGTAGACGTGGCATCTTTCTTATAACAAGTAGCAGATAGTCTTCTAGTCTGTCCTAAAGACACCGTAGTCAGTTTATCGATAACCACTAGACTGGTTTTAGTATCTTCAGAGGATAAACTCTTCACAACCAAATCCTTCGCCTCTGGAAGTATATTTGGGGGAGATAGAAAACTTCTTGCTGGACTCAAATTTGTTGAATGCCAAATAGCGCTTCTAGTTTGAACGGTAGAAACAGACGGTAGCAAGATCTTAGAAGGAGTAGGAGTTTCTGTATTTCCCAAAGATATAAAATTTCTCCCGTTGGAATTACTTGTGTTAGAAGTTTGAGCATGATCGGCTAAACGTGAGGGCGTATCTGATGCGTTTGATAACGTGTCCGAACGATGGCAGTCTTGCTTGGTCTGGTGCGGACGAGACCAGTGTTTGACGGGTGTGGACGGGTAGCTCGGCTTCTCGTCTCCACTCTCCGAGTTGGATGAGTGGGTCGACGCGGTGCTGAACGGTGAGCCGGGATCGGTGATATCGCTGGTGCTGCTACTGCTCAAAGCGGCCACACCACTGTAACACAAAGACAACACTACAATTAGAAGCAATCTACAGAGCAAGCAAATATTACGATCAAGTAACGGATAGCATAAAATGGTAACACATGTGCCTTTCATAATTTTCAGCAATTGTTCTAACAAAAATAATTTAATAGGTCATTATCATCATCAAGTTGCTTTATACTATGAGGACATATATAGGCTAATATAATTCAACAGAACAAAATGTTACACATGTTCTATAGAAGGATTGTATCTCTCCCAATACGCTTTCAATTAGCTTGTTATTAAATATGATCCGTAGAAATCTAGCCAATCGAGCAAACAATAAAACGGAGGTATTGAAAAGAAATCCACATCCAAACAGAATATCGATAGACCATGTGTTGTGGAAGTAACTTTTTAAGTTACGTTTCAAAGTAACACATTACATTTCAAGTTAAGGTACGTTCGGGTTTCCAAGCTAGAATATCTAGGTTTACCCTAATTCCAATACACAAATTTTGATAACTCTCCGGCAGAGCACACAGCACGTGATTTGAGTTCGTCTCCAATGCCAAATTTGTTGTTAAGATACGGATAAAAAAAAGGGATGTATAGGGCCTGGGCCTAGGCCTAAAAACTCCAATGAAGTACTATTTTATGTCATTTTCACCACACATCAATTAACCACAAATGCATATAATCAAATTCTGCACCAGATACATTAACAATCACAAATTAATTCGTCTGTTTTTTACTTCTTTGTTACCGGTAGGCCTATTTAGACGCAGGAATTCCCTTAAGCTGCAATTTGTAAATG
Source organism: Brachyptera putata (assembly GCA_907164805.1). Classification (NCBI taxonomy): domain Eukaryota; kingdom Metazoa; phylum Arthropoda; class Insecta; order Plecoptera; family Taeniopterygidae; genus Brachyptera; species Brachyptera putata. Next base: position 24,500,323 of record OU015463.1, on the reverse strand, counting down.
TGAATGATTAAATGGTGATACTGATCACCCTGTTTAAATAAGTTGGCCATGAACTATCTCTTATACTGAGCACTGAGCAGCTTAGGATAGTGTGGTAATATAGAGACATACAGCTTATTATTATTATCAATAATAATAATAATAACAATAATAACAATAAAAACAATATTATGAATAAAATGGTAATTTCAACCTTCACCCTATTATCTTGCAGTCAATTGGCAGCTGTAGCCAGCGGTGACATTTCGAATGACAAGATAAAAAAAAATGAATAAAAAACGTTATTAATATCCTTCAAGAGACCCTTGCTGTCTCCGGGAAATCGTAATCGAAGAGAGCAGAAAATACGAAATGCAGTTTAAAGCGGCGTGCGTGTCCGTGTGTGGAATAAAATGCAGTTAATTGATGGGATAGTGTGGGAGATCGTTGTACCATGGGTGGGTGAGGGGTGAGGGCAAGATCGAACCTACGAGCAGGAGACACTCAGCGCGTAGGTGCTGCAGCAGGCGGTCACAAACTCAACTCAACTAGGTAAGGTTACCAAGCAAACATGTCTCCAACAATCTCGTTCAGTTGGGGAGGAAAGGAAGAAAAAAAGCAGGAACGTAATCGCCAGCTGACTGCAGACGGTGAGAATCCTGTTTCAGCTGTGCTAGAGTTGCAGCCGCTACATTATGGGACGGAAACTACTTGAACCTGGCCAGTACACAACATGGTTCAAATTGAAATATAATAATGTAAGCCAGAAATCTGTGGGTAAGCGGCCCAGCAGTACAAAAAGTGCTAAACACATGAGATAATAAATACATAGACATTAAGTTCCACATGCTAAGGTTATTTCTTGAACACCTGGTTTTAAGAGCGCCAAATCGAGTGTCCAATGCGTTAAGCACTAGTTTTTTCCAATATATTTGAAATAAAATTAGAGCAAGGATCAAATGCACAAAGATAGTAATAGTTGCAGGTTGAATGATACAGATCGAAGAAAAGATCGAACAAATACTTTTATAATATCAAGACAATACTGTATCAAGTCTCGACTAGAATGTCTTCTTGGAGAAAATAAGAAGCAAGTGCAGTTTCACCGATCTATGCTCTGACAATAGGTCGAGTACAGAGATACTCGTTACTGTAGGGCAGTATGTTATTGTACAACCTTCACAGAGGGGTTGTTTGGGCGGGTAGGGTACGTATGAGCAAGTATGTACACTCGTACATCCGAGTCATTGACAAGCACAACTTTCAACTTCAGATCAGAGCTGAACTGATAAGAAAATACTTCTACACATCCTACTAACTGTTGACGTGACTAGTCTTCTATATTTATTGAATAAATTGTCGGTTGACCATCTTCTTCTCTACAGTCATTAAAATCCCGTAAGTCGTGCAGTTTTCATTCGTTCCCGACTGTCCGTAGCAGAGTTCCCCCTCTGTAGAATAATCGAAAACACGTCATCGTTGTTCAAATCTGGGTCCCCTATTCCCAGCATCACAGAGATTCGGATGAGTGAGACCCACACCCTACGTGTAGGCCTAGTTCAAGTTGTTCAACCCTTATTACATTACAGATCTAACGTTCATTTAGAGCGTTTAGCAAACTGATTGGAGATCGAATACACTTCTATGGGAGCCCAATGACAAAACATTACATTTTAGTTAGGCGTGGTACAACTCGGTTATCATAGGTTCGTAGGCCTATGGAGTAAATGTAAAGCCTGACTTACACACTTACATTTTCCTTAGATGACTTGAGTGAAAGATTTCAGTTCAACTGTTTGTGAACGACTCTGATCGTAGTTATCAAACTCAAAAGTATCTCAAGTATCTTGATTTGATAGTCGATAACATTTGTAAATAATAAGTACCGTATACTAAGCTCAACCAGGAGAAGACAAATTGACACATTGGAACGGATGGCTTGAGAGTGAGACCCCCGGGGAAACATCGACATGGCAAAATGGTACATGCAACTATCACACAAAACAGCAATAACCCTCAATATAAAAGTAAGTAGTATGCAGATATGAATAAACACTGCACATCAGCCAGAAAAGAATGTAACGGAATAACTGTGTGAATGGAGTGTGAGTCTCGAAAATGTGTTGACTGATAATAGAGAGTAATAAGTGTTCTTATTCTATATTCGCTATGAGGAAGAAAATGTTGCAGTCCCTTGTCGCATAAATATGAATCAAGTACAAAAAAGTGGCTGGCACGCGAGCGTCGAGCCATGTGGGGAACCAGATCCTCCCTAGTACCCGCATGGTCCCGCAGACTCCAGATTAAATTATTATATTAGTATCATATTCTAATAAAATACGAAACGCGTGGAAATGCTAAGCAAAAAACACCACAGGGAGCGAATAAGCAGCTCGATGCGGATGTTCATGTTTTTTTTTTGCAAACAGCATAAGTCGGTCTAGTGTGCTGAAAATGATGTTATGAATAAAGTGACTATAGTACTTGAATGGTGTCTTGAGCATAGGGTTGAAGATTGAATAATTTCAATTTTTGACTACAGAAAACAAAGAATCTGTACAAAATAAATGGTCTAGGGATGGGTCTAGATGCGTTTTCAATATTTCGGAAATTAAACATCGAGAGATCAACTACATTTTACACATATTGCTTGGTTTCTATAGTATAATATGAACACCATTGAACCTTCTCCATAACCCTGGGCTCATAAGACACCATTCAAATACAAAATTGGTCACTTTACTTTATTGATATCATGATCCTCAGAATAGTGATTGAGCAATTTGCTGAAAAGATACTCGCACCCTGCTACAGAGCGGCACCTCGAACTAGAGAGGCAAAAGAGTGGCGTAACGTAAATAAGGTTGCCACGGATATGTTCGGTCTTGGAATTTAACTTTTAAAATTTTTATACAAATTTTTATTTTTATGCTTATATACAAAATATATGATTTAAAGTATTCGTAAAACGTTATGACTATAGGAAATACCACGCAACAGTCTTTTAGTAACCGAGAAAGTATTGAGAAAAATCAAAGGTCAGAATTCATCCTGGACTCTTCGAGGGCGGAGAGCCTATATCAGTCTGCCCTAATAGGACGCAATGTTTTCCACAATCATTTCTGACGTTTTTCAAACACACGCGCATAAAAGAATACAAGTCATAAATTCCGTAATTTATCGTTTCTTTGACAATACACTCTTTATTTATACCTTATAACAAACATATTTATATTTACTACTAACCATTTTACGACACACGAAAAAGCTCGCGTTGTGTCCCGTGTGTAAATAAGCCCCCAAACGAATGTGTATGTATTATTTTGATCAATTTTAAAAATTTTAGTTAATGCTGACCAACGAATTCAACAAAATTTAAACTAGTTTTGTATCCAAAGAAATGACAACACCTTCAAGGTGGTTTAATTTGTATCATTCTGCAAAATGGATGAAACTAGATCTAGGTCCCCAGGCCCATCAAACTACATTATAAGTTATTGCCAGTATTGAGGTATGTAACTTGGTTATTGAAAACATCCATAATTCAGTAACTTGATAACTACAGCCGAGTGCTGACAAGATGATGCAAGGCAATGTAGCAATCGATGCAGTCATCTCTCACAATCAATGGACTACCATTATGAAATACAGCACCATGTCAATATAACAAATCAAAAATGCATCGTGATTTGCAGTGCAACGCGCTTTGCATCAATAGCTGACGTTAGTAAAATTGTAGACAGTGCAATGCGACCAGAAAATGAAATATTATACGGAATTTCGAATTTATACAGTTTTGATTTTTGATTTTGTTTTGATACTAATTTAAAAACTCCCGTGTTTACGCCAATGCATATCTTAATGGAAGACAACTCACGTAGAGCCAGACAATGCGCGCTTGCACCGGACGCTGTTACTGTGATACACTATTCTTTATATAAATTATAAAATAATAAGAGGCAGCTATTTAAACCTTTATACAAACTAGTAATTAAAACAAGTAATCAAATACAGATTATGATATCGTCTGCATGTTCAAGATTTTTTAATTTACGTTTTTAACTACTCTAATTACACAAATTGTGCACCCTGTGAATGAAGCCGTACAATAACAGTAGATAATGATATGGACAATTGCACAAGTACACATTATGTATACGTTTAGTTATTACGTAGCACAGGCAGGCAGGCATGTAGTCATGCACTGTAGACCGGTAACAAAGAAGGCAGTGCACACAGCCTATAGGAGTCATGGCCGGGCTGGTTGGGTATGGTCAGTTCACTAGTCCCACTTATGCACTACTACATGGGCAAACCAGTTGGCAAACAACTAGCCGAATGGCTATGCATGCAGTTGAAAGTAAACGCGGAGAAAACGTTATCATCATCATTGCATATTGCATTGCCGTAGGCCTGCTGCATTATTATGTACAAACTGTTGATCCAAGTGGCGTAACGAGATTTACTTGCATAGGCCTACATCTCCTTTTTATTATATCTATTGGGTTCTAACTTTTAACGAAGCACTCGTAATGATGACTTTGAGATTACATTAACGTCGTACGTTTTATGGGAGACTTGAGTATTTATATTCTGAGTTTCTAGCGAGAATGCTACATAGTAGGTTTAATCCTTTCTGGGGTTCCAATTAACTTATCTTAAGATTACCAAAATGACAGCCTGGTCTTGACAACGAATACAGATAATAATAAAATACATAACATGCAACATATTATTTTCACATTATTGCCAAATTGGTTTTATGTTCGTCCATCACACCACCTTTACGAACAATCTGTAATGAAGATCTATATGCGACGTCGGTGATCGAAAAGTGAGATGAAGGGAAGATGAGATGAAAGATCTTTGTTAGGTCTTTGAGACAGTGGGAAAGAAGCGGTCGTGGTCTGTACTTCAGTAACCAATCCACGACGCACCTCTTTCAGGATGGTCGACTGTGGCAGGAATCAAACCCCGATCTCCAGTCAGTCAGTCACCTGAATGACGATTTATCTTCCTCGAAAAGTCACTCGTGGAACGTATTAGATAATGAATATTTCAAAACAAGAAAACAAGAGTCTTCCTCGCATCTACTGTAATGTGTACTTCAAGACGATAGTAAATACAATTACACTAGCTACACTCACGTCAATTTTTACTAAACAACTCTTCAGAGAAAATACAGCCTAAATCATCCCTAACCCAATTTAACCAAACAACGATATCTGATGCAACCATAGCCAACCGCACCATACGTACTCAAACCGACCGTATAGCCGTTAAAAATTATATGATACTATAATCTAATATCGGAAAACAAAGAAGGTGGTATCAAATCAATGTTATCAGAAAAATAGTTCATTTGAAAACGGACAAGTTTAACGATAGTGAGATTCGACCTGGTAGCTATCAGACGCATGCAATAGCTTGGCCGTGAACTTATGTAGGCCTACTTTAGTTTTCTTTTTGATTTGACCTGTTGGATTTCAAAACAATATAACCCGACTACTTAGTACTATTTTATTATTACTGTTGTGGGAATTAGGGGGCCGTGTATATTTTCGTATCCATATCCAACCAATGTTGAATAACTGTTCAATGTTACAACCAAAAAATCTATTTCTATTTTATAATCCAGCTTTCTTATCCGTGATTTGCATGTAGACAGATACCTGTACTACAGAATAGAATAGTACTGTGAACACCGCTCATCTCTTTAAATGTTGAAATAAACAAGCAACTTTGCCAGCTTTCAAAACAGACAATCTATGCACACAAAAGGTCCAAACCATGTAAATCACCCCAACAGTTAAACAGTCGGACTCGGACACAAGCAAGCGTGGCCTCCGACGACATGACGTTGCCGATGGAAGTATTGCGCAGTGTCGGGCACGGCATACACCAAGTGCAATGTGCATGCATGTCACTGACCTACCCTACACAGCAAGATATGCACATGCGAAGAATAAACAGTACACGTATATCATAGGCAAGAGTACTATGTATGCATGCGGTCATAGAGTTCACTATCGCCTCGAGTGTAGACAAGCAACGAGCGGTAATAGAGCAAGTGACTGTGCGAGATGTCAAGTATCGAGATAGACAATGGATCGAGAAAGAGAAGGAGTGAAGTGAAGACAAATCTATCAAACCATTGCACCAAAATAGATAAATGCATATTTCATTTGATAATCGGTTTTGTACGAGCTTGAGTCGACAAGCACGATGCAACCGTATGGTTTACACTTGCATGAGTTCCTTGACCTCGGGGGTAATTGTTATTGCCCAAGGAGTGAGGTGCACAAACTGCTGAAGGTATTGTTCTCAGTCGAAGAGATTTCATTCATATTGGGTTTAACGACGCAGTAGAATGATAACTATGATCTATTGGCGTCGGATGGATGATAAACGAGATGGTGAGATTGGGTTTTTTTAGGTACTGGGAAAGATAGTGGGACATAAAAGGTCGTGGTCTATATCGTAGAAAAGTACCATCTCGGCATTTGTGCAGCTAGGTCACAGAGAAAAACTACGAAAAAACCCCTGTAAAGATAGGCTGTGGTGGGGTCACATAGAGTCTGGAGGAAGAAACTCAAAGATCACAAGTTGCACCCGTCAGTCCACCAAACACTAATGGAAACAGAGATGACCAACCGAAAGAGTCAAACAAGAAAGTATCAAATTGTCGAACTCTCTAGTTCAGGACCTCTGTTTGATAATGAATGCAAGAGCAGAGAGCTCAATGGCAAACAGCTAGCTAAAGCTACCTAATAATAATCAATAATGTGCAACATTAATTCCCGACTGTCATTCGGTCGGGTTCCTCATCAATGCCCACGCTTCGTTTTTACTTTGCGATTCGTCCGCTTCCGGTCGCCAAGACCCGCAGGCGGGCGACAATTGGTACAAGGTGAGAAACGGACCGCGTTCAATTATTAATCACCGCCAAAGTCCCACTTTAGTATCATTGTTTTCTTAGTAGCAGACCACAGAAAATGCTTTACTCCGTTACGAACATTCTGCGATCAATCATTCATCTTTACCCATTCATTGATCGATGATTGCCGATTAAATGGGTGTTTCCGTTGTTCATTCGAGTGAAAACTACATTCCTCTGCTTGTAAGAGTCAATATAAATAAAATATTACTGTAAATCTCCAAGGTCCGTCTTTTTCTTCGCTGATAGCCCCACCAACGGCTAGGTTATTTGGGATCTATGGCATGTCAGAATTCTAGTTAAGAACGAGCGTAGCGAGGAGACAATATTGAATCGAAAATGATTATTTGTTATTTGGACTTCTCTCCCTTTCGTATTAAATATATATACCGGTATATGTATAATATATGTGGATAAATAAATAAATATATATACATTCCCAAATCACCCAATCTCATATTCGGGGCGCGAAACCTTGAACATAATATAGTTTCTGAGTAATTTACATTGATTTACAAAAGATTTTTTTACAGTAAGGAAAACAATGTAATACATGAATATATTCGCTGAGCCTACATTTTATATACAACATGAGCCTACATTTTGAGAGATTCGTTAGAAACGAAAATAACATATTTGCATTGTATAATCTTCTGAGCGGGGCGCATGACAAATACATACACCATCAAGTCTACAATCCGACGAAAGTTGGTCGATGATTGATGCCATTGGTCAGGGAGAGTTGGGTTTAGAGTTTAGTGTTATACTGAGACGGGTGGTCGAGTGGCTGGCACACTGAACCGTCATTCAGTGGACAGGAAGTTCGAATCCCTAGTCGACCATCCTGACAAGAGATGCATCATGGTACCCTTCTGTCGTTCAGATTGATACTGGGATGGTACTTCAACAACTGGCCACGGCTGACTCATTCCCACCATCCCAAAACAGCTAATAAAATAACCTTCAATCTCATCATCTCACCCATCATTCACCGACGCCAATAGATCTTGAGCATCAATAAAGAGCGTCGTTAAACCCACTATAAATAAAAACTAAAATGGACTTCAGTAACGCAGGTCCGCAGGGCCAGATATCACCTTCTGAATTGAAAATAAAAGTACGATTGCGATTACATAAAGTGGTCGAACAAGCTACATTGAAATTTTTCCTGAAGAAAATATACCGATATTATACGCAATAAACCTAGAATATAATTGTGCGTACGCACTCCGCGCATCTAGTCTACGAAAAAATCAACGGTGAAATGTGTGTAGATTTTATTTACATCAACAAATTAATGTCGGATAAAACTATTTTATGTGACCGCAAGTGTACTTCGAAAGTAAGACGTATTCGGGAGCCCCGTGAAATTAGCGCGTGACTTTTGGCATTCTGTAATCTAATTAAAAAGCCTAGTTTAGGTGACATTGAAAGTTCGCTATTGGTCATTTCTTAATAGTCCTCAAGATCAGCAAACCTTCATCATCTAGATGCTTGTTGCGCATCCCAATACACTATAGATTATTTTTGGGAATTTCACCATGCACGAATGATGATTCTAGAACAGGTTCCGGATCTAGACTTACATGATCTATTCGACCAGCATTCCTTTTCAAAGGCATTTTAAACCCTTTTGAAAGCATCTTAGCAATGGAACTTGGAACGTGGGACGTAACACAAGACGTATGCGTGCCATCAAAATGATTCAAACAGAAAGGATGGATTGTGTGCGGCATGTACGGTGCACGTAATAATGATTGTTTGCTCAACGACCCTACCAACAGCTAGGTCATTTGGGGGTACGAATGAGCCGGTAATAATGATTCTATGAAGTGATCAAGTGAAAGGACGTTTACAAAGCGTTTCTAAAGCGGTGCCTTAGTTGACTTGAGCTACGGAGGGTGGCACTGTGCGCGTAGTTCCTACAGTACATCCATCACCCCTTGGGTTTGTTTTCAAGTGGATGGAAGTAGTCGACGGCTAATGATATTTAACCTGATTAAGGGCAGGGGAAGTTCTCGTTCGATGGCCAAGGTTCACTCTCCCCGACCACCCCCATCATCGCACATGCTCCACACGCTACATCTTTTGTCATTAATTTTAATGATAACTAGTAGTATCTTCAGTCAAATGAAGAAAAACGTTATATATATATATATATATATATATATATATATACATAAATATTACTCGTATCTGAATTTCAGGCAGTATATGATATGCACCAACCGAAGTGCTAGGTTGTCAGACTGCGAGAGAGAATGAGTTACTTGGTCTTCGGTTTCCTGACGAAATAGTTAGAATAGTAGAGAAAGAGAGAGAAAAGAGAGAGAGAGAAAGAGAGAGAGAGAAAGAGAGAGAGAGAAAGAGAGAGAAAGAGAGAGAAAGAGAGAGAAAGAGAGAGAAAGAGAGTGAGAGAGAGAGTGAGAGAGAGAGAGAGCGAAATAATGGTGATTGAAGTGCAAGAGAGACAGGGTCTAGTGTCCCGGTCAATGGACCCACTCCCCGACAAGGTCACATACACCGGACCGACAGTCACTATCTTACAAGCAAAATACAAAGTCCCCTGGGCGTAAATCCTCTCTCCCTCCCACCCCGGTTCCCTGCCACACTCACACACCTCTCTCTCCCTCACCCACTATCTCTCTCTCTTTCTTGCCATACACACACACACACATGCATACGTTTCTCCTTGCACTTGATTGAAAATAGGCATAATAATTTCGACCGACAAAAAATCTTTCTCAGTTCCGTCTGTGAAGAATTTGGCACAAGACCTTGGCCATTGGTAGACTTTGTAGACTTCATTTGGTAGATTGATAGACCTCTTTAATTCCTCTTTTCCACAGCCAATTTCACCATACCACGTCACGTACAGTGTGTTTACCGTAGTTCACAGGTACCGTATTTGATATGTGGTATTTCAATTGTAATAACACACTGTTTAGCAAAAAAGTTCATAAATGAAGTGATGGGAGACAGTCCTATGAAGCAATGCATGATCAAAGAGAATAAAACAATAAATAAAAATAAACCGGAAGTAGACAAAAATAATAATACTCTAGATCCGATTTTTCAGTCAATATGAGAACAGAAATACAATTCCAAGTCGTGTTTTATTGTATTAGTCTTGTTATTAATATGTCGAGATCGGAAATAATAAGTCAAGTCAAACAAAAGAATGAATGTAACCAGAAGAAATGCACTCTCAAAAATTGGCCGCGACCGCCGGAAATTCATTGACATATCAACTAGTGGCACATGTATTGCACTTTTATGTTGATTTCATTTAATTCGGATTTTTATTTCCAACGTCTCGTCTGGTATAAGCTTTCGATTCTGATGAATGGTGCGATGGCTTGGCCATCATATTAGTAATACACTATTATTGTTCGTCGCGTCGAATTTTGTGGTTTCACAGCGCGTCAGCGCCGAGCCTATTGGATCGCATTACTGCAACTCGACTCATCATCCGAAACTCACCGAAACTCGACCACAACTCCCTAAAACTCGATCATGAGTGTAACATGAGCACCTTAGTCAAATATAATTCCAGTCGATATTGCCTCACGAGCAAGCAGACGGTCAAGACGAGTCAATCATGCGCCGAGTTCAGTACCTACATCGTGTTTCAGATTTTGTATGTACAAACAAAACGACACCAGAATGAAGAGAAATGAAATTGGAAATATCAAAATTGAACTACGAGATATTCTGCTTACGAGATGAACATCCCGAGGTATTTCATCGTGATCTTTATATCAACACAGCGCTATGTAACGTCCGTTCCCGGAAGTATGTAACTATTTAGGCGCGAATTTGGGGGTGGAGTTTCATAACCCAGCATTCTCTAGTTTTTAATTTTAATGCGAAGAGAAATTTAAAAAATATTCATCTCAAAGTATCAAACATGTACCATTGAACCGTGTTATATGAACAAGACTGCACTTTTAAGGATATTACTTTTTATAATATTTTTCCGAACTATAATTCATCCATCGAGCCCTTGAATGTTTTAAATCTAGCAGTATACAGTTTTCAATCGGCTGTTCTGATTGTGGTTATGAGTTTATTGACGAATGCAAGAATAGAGTATAGAGAATAGAGGAGACCGGGGTTTGATTCCGCCATGGTCGACCATCGTGACAGGGGTGTTTCGTGGTTTCCCTCTGTCATTCAGGTCAATACTGGGATAACTATCCAAAAACACCTAATAAAATAACCTTCCATATTATCATCTCATATATTATTCACCGACGCCAATAGATCGTTGTCATCAGTAGAGTACGTCGTTAAACCCAATATAAATATAGTATGAGTAACATAAGAAATGTATGTAGAATGAATGCTGTATTAAATGTATACATGAATGTATGTGAATGTGTTTTGATATATTATGTAAAACTTATGAAGAAATTGTTCAGTTTTTGTTTATATTATGACTTTACGAGGTGGTTTATATTTTGACGTGCCATATATTTAATAATAAACTGTTCATTACATGTACTAAATCAACTTCGCAAATGGACAATGAAATGCAACTCATCTTTAACGACCAATTGCAAGTACAAATATATCAATACGAATAATACTAACCATTATTTCATGTCACTCGGAATTGTCAACGTTGGATTGGGCCGTTTGGCGTGGGAAACATGAACAAACAAGCAAATACCGACACCTATCAGACACTGTCCATCTCCCTATCTAGGAATCTGAAAGGTGAGGGTTCGAACACCACCGGCGACCAACTTATTGCTCATAGGTCACGACCACCACTTGAAATCAATCACCGACATCCTTCAGTTTAGTAGGGGATGGGACAACTGTACTGAAACTCGGCTGTCCTAAATATCGACCAATTGTACTTAAAACCCACAACCCTATTACTTGAGCAACCTCTACACAAGTTAAAGTGGAGGGTTGGCTCCTCCCCTTGAACATTTTCTAGTTTTTTTTTTAGTGATGCTTAGTGCTAGGTAGGTATGGTTGTATCAAAAGGAATATATGTGACGAGAAGAAGCCAAACTTTCCACTTCAACTTCTGTACAGGTGGTTCAAATAAAAGTTTATGTCAGTAGATTTTTAATAAAGTTGATTTTTAGTACGGTTGGCTTTTAGAGCAGTCGAGTTTTAGGACAGTTGCTTCTCAAGTTGATACCCTCTCGTTTAGTACATGGTTTAGCCGTCAGAGTGCGTCGTTAAACGCGAACATACAAATGATACAATATCAATACGAGTTCGATGAGATACACGGATGGACGGTTCAGGTGATACAATCGATCACCACAACTAATGCGAGTAGAGTGTAGAGGCAAGAAGCTTGGACTCGTTGCGTGGGGAATACGTTACCAAGCCTGACGGTTCCAACCTGCCATGCAAAACTGATTTTCGTATCGAATCTATACTTGGCATGCACCAACAAAACTTGATTGGTACACAAAATTGGTACAATTCAAAATAAGAGTGAAAATATCGATAATTACAGACGCTCGCTGCAACTTTCATCAAACTTCAAACACTTTTGAATTCCAGTGGTGTTGCATATAGTGAGCATATTATACGAGAATATGAAAATTATAGTATAGGCCTACTCTCAAAATACCGCAGCTACACTAACATAACGGCGATAGAGTTTTTGTTATGTTGGCAGACAACCGCCAACTCTAGTCAATGCGAGGTACGGTTGCGGTCACATAAAGTGGTCGATCAAGCTACATTAAAATGCACCCTGAGAAAAAATATACCGGTATACACGCATTAAAACTAGAATAGGCCTACAATGTGCGTACGCACTCCAAGCATAGTATATGGAAAAATAAGCGGTTAAATGTGCGTAAATTTTATTTCAATTTCTGAATATACCATTTTATATGAACGCAAGTGTACAGCTTGTACCATGTAACTCCACATAACCTGGCCAGCTCCTCCTGTGGCTGGTGGAGCCATTTCATCGAAAACAATCAAGTCCAGAGGCGGACGCGCGCTGCTGGTCCGACTGACCGTCTTCTCGATCCGGTAGCAGGCACGGTGGGGAGTGTCGAGCCACCGAACGCGCGGGAAGGAAGTAGAGAAGGTTTTGTTCTTGTTTTCGTTCGACCGAGCTTAACAAGAGGCATTCAGGAACAAAATATTGACACATACCGATGTTACATCTTGCATCAGTCATTATTACACTGACATGTATCACCCAAAGTCTACTGTTATGTTTGTTACATCAAGTTATGCTATGACTTTGTCACGAAAACTATACCACTAAAATTTCAATTAATTAAATTCAAACAATTAAACTTTTAAGCCTACACCAACTTACATCACGACGAACACAAAACGGAGCGGAGCAAAAGGTCACGTGTAACGAGTGGAAACTCGAGTAACCTGCTGCGAAGAGTTATGTGAAAAAACATCAAACATAATCGCAGAAATCAGAAATAACTTATTTCATCCATTTTTTATTTCAAAACCCGCGATTTGAACAACATACAGGAGTGGAAATATCAATTCTGGTACGACTCCTCATACAATCCCTGAGTTGGTTACTGTCCAGACGAAACAAGAGGACATTCTAATGGAGTGGATGCTGACATCCGATCGCGTCTCTGGAGATGAGAATAGAGCTCAGATTGCATAGGGCAGGCAGTCAGTGGTCAAACCGAGAGGAAACTGGAGAACCGTCACTCCTTACATCCCGTCTCTGGTGTTAAGAGAATAGAGCCCGGTGGCATAGGGCAGTAGTCAAGCCGAGAGGAAACTGGAGGAGCGCAGTCACTCCTGACATCCCGTCTCTGGTGTTAAGAGAATAGAGCCCGGTGGCATAGGGCAGTAGTCAATCCGAGAGGACGCTGGAGGGGGCAGTCACTCCTGACATCCCGTCTCTGGTGTTAAGAGAATAGAGCCCGGTGGCATAGGGCAGTAGTCAATCCGAGAGGAAACTGGAGGAGCGCAGTCACTCCTGACATCTCGTCTCTGGCGTTATGAGAAGAGAGCCCGGTGGCATAGGGCAGTAGTCAATCCGAGAGGAAACTAGAGGGCACTTACTGCAGGCATAGCATAGCGTATCTGGCTATATGAGAATGAAGCCCAGGTTGCATAGGGCAGTAGTCAAAGTGGTAACACAGCAGCCGCTATTCTAGCTGTAGCTGCCTGTACGCTAGCTGGTCAGGTGAATGGACTGGCGAAGGCCGTCGGTAGTGGATTTCTTGGTCGACCAAGGCGGTTTGGACCGATCTCTCGTCTATTGGAGAATAGTGAAGGCACACGAAAATAGAAGAGCTATACAACTCATAGTCTAGCCCTGCGTAGACTTCCTTTCGTTGTGAGGGACGTACCTTCCTGGTAGGGCAGAGTTCTGGCTCGCGGTCACCACTAATTACACTTACCGCTAATTATACGCACTAGACTTGGAACATGTTGTATAACATGTGTACAACAGGGAATTTTCATTATCCATTTCTCAATAAATAAATATAAATATATATACATATATATGTACACATTGTGTTCAACGACGCAATATGATGATAAATAAAAGACTTTTTGACGTAGAATGATTGAGAAATGATTAGGTGATGAAATGAAAGTTTCTCAAGTAATGGAGAGAATAGTGGGAAGGAAGCGGTCGTGGTCTACATTGTGGAAGCCATCCTGGCATTAGCTCAAACTACAGAGGAAAACCAAATCACGGGCAACTCCGGTAAACATGGACGGCGGAGGGCATCGAACCAAGGTCTGACATGCCCCTCACCTCCCGGATCACATGAAGCAAGCTTCTGATTACCGACCGCTAGAAACAAATGTCGATTCAAATCTATAAACGACGATTGTGCAATGTATGTTTTGAAATATTCTCCAAGGAATGGAAAGGGCTGACTGTTATCAGTCAGCTGGAAGACAAATAAACCGACACCTTGGCTCAGCTTTGCCCTTCGTCCTGACTGCCAATGTACTACACACATACTCGGCGTTACCCTCCGACCTCAGGCGGTGACGTATATCTCACGTCGGTACAAACAAAGTTTCTTGCTCGTTTATCACAATTTATATTTACAACTTATTTTACTCGTACAGAGTTTGAGGTAACAGCCCGCATTATAAAACTTCACGATAATTATTGACTCGTTGCAGTATTGCCCGCACATTCTGCATGAGACCGCATGCGAGTCGATTTGGCAATATATATATATATATATATATATATATATATATATATATATATATATATATATATATATATATATATATATATATATATATATATATATATATATATATTTTTGATAATTTTCGAATGGTATGAGATATCGAAATTCTAATACGGGAAGCTGTGTGCTTAGTAGGGCCTTCAAAATATTATCACATTTAAGTCGAATAGTTCTTGAATACATATATTTTACATTTTATTGTTGCTGAACGACCACGTCAAAAGCTACGTTATAGGCCTATGGGATACGAATGAGTGGGTGATAATATAAAAAGTGCATTTTATTAAACATATTTGTCTGAATTCACATATCGACGAAAACCGTTCATTACAACTGAACACAGTTTGAACAAAAGGATTAATTATCAATTAATTCTTCTGAATCTTATTAAAAATAAGTTACCCCCTACATCCAACAAGAATGGTATCTCATACGTAAACTGTTTTATATAAGTAAATGTATTGTATAATCTTTCGTCCAATAGAGATGAGAAGAGAGAAAAGTGGGAATAGCACGACTTATATAATTGTCTGTCGTTAGGAATGTACCTTGACACGATCGAATCCGCACGATTCAATACGCCACATTGAAGGAGTCATCAGAGTTTGTTGAATGCACACTTCATATAACAGGTACATTCAATTAGTATAGTGCGTTAAAAAATGGGAAGTGAATCGGATTTACACCTTGGTCATGGTGATTTTTATAAACGGAGTTTGCATCACGAAAACCTGACCTGCTCGCTACCCTCCGCGACGTCATTGGGGGTATAGAAACATAACCATCCCTATAATAATAGCTGCACGGTGTTACAGTCGTGCTGTTTAGTACGAAAGTGATATTTAGAAAAGTATAGGTACAAATATATGAATTTCACATAATAGTTTGTACTTTGTAGTACTGGGAAATCCAGATTTAATGTTGGGGATGTATATAATTTCAACAATCTTTGTTTTCGACATCTCCCTGGGTACTCAAGGTGTTGGTTTGCTAAACCTAGCTAGACCACGTGTCCGCTTTACAGTCGTCATCGGTCACTTCGCTAATGCCATCACAGGCTTAGCAGACAGGCACTCATGAAAAATTCAATGCGACTAGAGTAGAAATAGGAAAAAACTCTACAATGATGGTTACGTGAGATTCTCTTCACAAAATACGAATAAAATAAAATAATATGTACCCTATAATGAAGAATTTGATTCATTGTCAGAACGAAAAATACAGCGTCTTGGTTCATTTGTTTCAACTGTCAAATTGGACACCATTAATGGTTGATCTACAAACATTAGATATTCTATTTACAATGTCTAGGGTCGGGGTATTTTTTTTTTTTTCAAAAAGGTACCTTCCATTTTGTCCCTATCAACAACTAGGTTATTTGGAGGATATATCATTTTTCATTTTATATTGGGTTTACCGACTCACTGTAATGATGACCATAGGATCGATTGGCGTCGGTGAATGATGAATAAGGATGATGGGAAAATAATTTGAAAGTTATTTTATCCCGTATGTTTGGACAGAAGAAAGAAACCCCTTTCACTATTCATCTTAATCTGTCAGTATGTGCGACCGTGGCGGGAATAGAACCTCGCGGTCTCCAGAATGACGGATCAGCGCTCTAGCCACTGGTCTACCAGAATCAGTAATACATCTCTTGCACCCAATTTGCATTCTTCATTTTTCGTACAGTACTATCTCCTACCCCGTTCTCACTGGATTTCCACGACAGTGACACACATTTGAAACTTGTATCAAGACACGACGAAGTACCCTTGGGGTCACACAAATGCTTTATTACGAAATTTCAATTCACATAAAACTGAAACTGTGTAGGCCTATATGTTACATACAGCTTATTGTTTCATACACTGTCCATCAAGGGCGTATGTATACCCTACATTTTCTGCTAGTTTTGGTGCGTATATTTTAAGTAAATTTTCTTCACGATGCATTTTAATGTGGCTTGATCCAACACTCAACGTGACCGCAAGTGTACAGCTGATAGCTCGAAGGAATCAATTGTTACAACTAGGCCCTACATGTGAAGGTAGATCGAGTTCGTTCAAGAAATGAGTGTTTCCATTGATTTTATTCAAACAACAGGCACTGTAATCAGATGAATGAACGACAAACTCACATTAAATCATCGACATTTTCGCTGACTTGTCTCCTGTTTTCTTTGTTATATCAAATACCAATTAGTTATCTATAAAGCTATGTAAATTGAAACGTGAAGACGCATGCTTGAATTTCAATTCAATTACTTCCAACGTCTGTATGCCGATGTAAATGGCATATTTGTCTATTTATCGAACGACAACAGCGTGGCTCATCCGGGCAACGAACTCGGGATATTAGCTTCAGAAACTAGAAAGTGTCCGCTGATTTACGACTTGCACTGCAAACACCAGTAAAGGTCGTTGCAACAAAGTGCAGTATTTAGGATTTTAGTATTTAGGAAATGTATGTGCATACAAAGCACAGTGAACACGAATGGGGAAGAAACAAATACGCTGTACTAGTTCATATAATTACACACGGAATTAATTGCTCAACATATCTTCGTGTAAATATACTTTTCATTACCACTATTTTCAAACCATCTTCGAAAAAAATGCTTACTTTTTTTTTAGAGACTTGAAAACCATCGTGTTACGAAAGTAGAGAGTGAATCGCTGCAACACCAACACACCTCGTTGATCGTGGGAGTCATTTGAGCTAGGTCAGGAATTGTAATTAATGATGAGCATACACAGCTCTATAAAAAGTGTCTGAAAGAATTCAACCAACTTTGTTGCAACTGAGCACACAACTACAATCCACGAGCAATGATTTTTGTAGATATATTAGATAGATATCACATGAACAAGTATAGCGTTAACACAAAGAAAACAAACACGGCATAACTACTCTATATATATACGTGAATAAATACAGTTTACCTAGAGGCGACAACTAAATAGGACTGCAGGATATTCAATTGTTTGTTTGCGTCCAGTATTCTAATATTGAGTACAAGGACGAACTGTGTTTCATATTACAATTAAAGCCAGAATACTGTTCATCGAATCATTTCAATAGTCATGGGAATGTAGCACCTCTGTAATTATTGTGTGTTCGATAATAAATTAATAATGTATGTAGACCCATGATGCATTATTATCTTGAGGTATGTGACTGTAAAACGCTCGTTTTCGACAAGGGTTTAAGCGTGGGTTCCTCTCGAGTGCATGCAGTTTGGGGGATTAATTCCGCATAAGGCACGGGTTTTAGTAAACGTCCTTTCACATATCATCACTTCTTTCATTAACATCCTCTCATACGTACCCCCGTATAACCAAGCTATTGGTGGGGTCGATAAGCAACATTGAAAAAAAACTAACAAGCCTCGTCTATAGACCTGTTGCTTTTATTTTCATTTTATATTTTGTATAACGACGCACTATAATGATAACCAAGATCTATTACCATTGAATGAATAATTAATGAGATGAAGGTTTTTTAATATAAGGTTATCGGACAGATAGTGGGAAGGAAGCGGTCGTGGCGTATATTGCAGGAACCATCCCGGCATTAGCTTAGGCTACAGAGGGAAACCACGAAAAACTCTCCAAAGACGGTGGAGAATTTTTTCCCAAAAGAGCAAACGCGGTCTACCCGAAAAATCGATTAACGTTTCACCCAATCCGCAAGAATATTCGTCATAACATAAATATATACAAATATATATATATATATACACTGGCGTCGGAACCGGGGGGGGGGGGGGGGGGCAGGGGGGGCAATGCCCCCCCCCCAACTTTCGGCCAGGGGGGGGGCAAGGGGGGGCAAGAAAAAGGTCTTGCAAAAAAAAATTGAAAAGACGAGAAATAGAAAAGACGAAAAAAAGAAGGAAGAGAGAAGGAAAGAAAGAAAAAAAAAAGAAAGAAAGAGTAGGAAGGAAAGGTGTAGACCTATTTAGATAGATAAAATCGTACATAGATTCATATTTCACATTGCATAGAAAATCAAATATCAGATGGGCACCTTCAGTTTTAGGAGAAAATTGATTTTTGCATCTAAATCTCATCTGGAACACGTTGAACCATATTGAAAAAGGTGTGATTTGAAGGAATTTGGTGTACTGTTTTGGAATGATAGCTCTGGTAAGTAGTTATTAGTTATCAGAAAACAACAAACAACCCTACCGGCAGTGCTTCTTTCAGATATAAATTATTCATTACAATTTTTGTAAATTTTGTAAATTTCCAAAATTCCAACAGTCGTAACAATGACAATACAATGAAATGGAGAAAGGGAACTTCCAATATGGGTCGTTCGGTGACTGCCAGGGGCGTCAAATTTAAGGGGCGCTATCGGCGCACATTTGTAACATTCTATTAATAATAATATGCCATAAATCGTACTCTATTTTACTTGTGCATTATTGGGTGGAGAAAATGTTATCATTCGAACAGCATTGTTATCGAAAGACATAGATTTTTCTTGGATCAGCCATTCAGCAAAACTAGCTCTTACCACACTAAAGAATTCATGAATTCCAGAAATTTCGTCCAATTCCCAAACCCGTAGAATCGTATTTAAAAAGATAAATTCACAAAAATTTCCCTGCGGGGCTTGGTTCCTCCCTCACTCGCATTCACTTTCACTATGCGCATATAGTTTTTGGGGCTCATAATTTAGTCCTTGCCCGTGGCGCTAAAATGAGCCAGAATGACCCTGCAGTTACAATAACTATGTTTGGCAAATATCAGTTGGGCACATCTAGTTCTTCAAAACAATTGATTGTGTCATCTAAATCTTATCTGGAACACGTTAAACCGTGTTAAAAAAAGGGTAATTTAAAAAAATTCCCTGCCAGAGGGGTCCTTCCCCATTGCCCCCCGCGGGTCGCATGCTTCGCGTTAACTGGCCTTTGTACAACTGTTCTTATGTGGCATTTTCTTTTCCAAACTGAGATCCCCCCCTCCCCATCTTGGTATTCTCAGTATTTTGTCCTTCTATCCTGAAAAATACCCAAATGTTATTGAATGTGTGCCACCCCATACTTCCTTCCTCCGCGGGTCGCAATTTTTGAGCTTGCCCCCCCCTACTTTGAAAACGTTCCGACGCCCCTGTATATATATATATATATATATATATATATATATATATATATATATATATATATATATATATATATAGAGAGAGAGAGAGAGAGAGAGAGAGAGAGAGAGAGAGAGAGAGAGAGGGAGAGGGAGAGAGACAGATAAGGAGATAGACGTGGCCAAATATTGAGGAATCCACGAGGCACCGCAGTCAAGATCGATGGTCGACCATGAAAGGAATCGTATCTTGCATGGTCCCCTGAATGAAGCAGCGCCTGATCCCCCCGTGTCAGTTATATGGATGGGTGGCAACCTGTTCTACGAGTCGCTATTCTGATTTCCTACCCCTATTCTACCCTACGACCTACAAAACAACTTCTACAAAACATTTAGTTTGCCTATCATAAATCCATCAGATATGCTATCAAACTTCAACCAATTCGGCTCAAACGAAGATAGTTTACGAGCGTTTTCGCCTTCCAGTAAAAATGTTTGCGTGTTCGCGTGCATCCCCACTTGAATATTACTTCATATTTCACTCGCATCATCATGTTGAATAGCTCATATTATTTTTAAAAAAATGAATTTTTAGTTACGGACCCTCGTTCTGGAAATAACAGTCCTATGGATTTCGATACGAAAACGACACGAAACTTCTGAGAAACTCACCGCAGAAAAAAAAGCTCGAAGGCAAATTATACCACACGGCATATTCTAGCTTGTACAATCCTCCAGCACGGGTATTCTATACGATCCTTCAATTTGAAGACAGGCTTGTGTACCTGGCAGAGCATGATAGGCCAGAAGGCCAGATGGTAAAAGAAAATAACCTCCTCGAAGAGAACTTGCGTGTGCATCACAAAACATTATCACAAAGGCAAGAGCCTGAAGTTACAAATATTGTATGTTGTAGCTGTACACGAACAGAGCAACGATTTCCATCGAGAATAGACACTCTGCTGGCATTAACCGTGGCTTCAGGAGAAACTGTACACTTGCGGTCACATACGGTGGTCGATCAGATGCACCGCATTTACTGTCATTATGAAAACTGAAACTGATAAGCAATGTATTCAAATTAAGAATTTAGTTCATCTTCACGAACTGGTATGAACTCACTACGGCAAACTAAACAAAAACTATCATTACAGATAGAAGTTCATGTATTTGAATCTGGAAATGATGATGAATCAACTCAGAAGTTGTGAGAAATCAGTTTTGCAATACCAAGCTGTATTATATTTTAATAACAATTTGTAGATATAAATTAGCAGCCAACTGTCAACTCAACAAATGCTTATGAATTAAAATCAAATTTTGAGAAAATATAGATAGAGTGGGGGTTATCAAGGTGGGTAATACCCGATAAAGCCCACTGGTTTGTGTTGACTGGGTAGTTACTTGCCAGACCGTGGGATCTTACGACGGTACATACTTCCTCATTTCCGTTATTGGTAACAAGAATTTCAATATTATTGAAGACACGACAAACCAAACATTCTAACACTCAGAAGTCAAGTGCGCTTATCTCTCTCTCTCTCTCTCTCTCTCTCTCTTTTTTTTCTTCCTTTCTCTCTCTCTCTCTCTCGTGGTTGCACAACACACACAACAAAGCATTCAAATATTCCACTTACGTATTATTCTCAGTCATACCGACGAAACAGGCAGCACGTTTTCGAGATATCAACCAAGTCACTTGATTCATGCACTAAAGTTACATTTTGTGCACTCTCAACTGACTCGAGTTTAAACAAGTGAAATGTGTGCAACAATAAAACGGCGTGGCGCAGGCCCCCGCTTTGAACACATGCAATGCGTCCGAGCACGTGGGGTAAGACTCACTTAGGCCTTCATGTATTTATAGTGTCTCAAACACACACACACACATAAATATGTATAAATAAATAAATAATAAAAAAAAAATATATATATATATATATATGGGGTAAACGAGGGTAAACATCAATTTGCAAACCTTATTTTTTAATGGAAAGTTGCTCATCTATAACTGTAATTTGAAATGTGAAACAAATTGAAATGACCGGCACATATAAATCACTTGCTAACGCACTACTTCATATGATCCGGGAGGTGTAGGGCATATCGAATCCCGGTTCGATCCCAGCCACGATTCATCTTTACACGGGTTTTTTCGTGGTTTCCCTCTGTAGTTATACAGGCTAATGCCGGGATGGTTCCTACAACATAGGCCATAACTGCGTCCTTCCACTATCCCTACCATCTTCAAATAATTATCACATTAACATTGATCCGACACCAATAGATCTTGGTTATCATTTCAGTGCGTCGTTAAACCCAAATACATATGAAAATAAACAAATTGAAATGCTCACAGAATCTCGGTGACGATCAGTTCAAGGATAAGTGTGGTGAACATTAATCTACAGTATCTTGTCAGTACAAAACATAAGGTGTGATCAGTCATCACGCACCAACCACAGTCGACTGAGTTGCGTTTTCCACTTTCATGACTCCAGTCTATCAGAGTGCAATCTCGACCTAAATAGTACGTAATGCTACATACAAAGAGAGTTGAATTAATATGCTCGTAACAGTACATGTGTAAACCTTCGGTGATGGTACGTGTGCAACGACCACTATCTTGTTATGGCCATCGGATTGCAAATTGCAATTTTGCTGCACTTTTAACGCGACTTGTATCTAGTGAGTGGCAAGGGCGAACGGACGAGTCGCGACAATCGTGAGGACACGTTGTCGACGATAGGCAGAAAGAAAACAAAATGGGGTCAACCGAGTGGTAACAACAGAGCCGTCAACATGAAAATGATTCGGAACTTCCACTTGTTATCTTCCACCTGCACATATTATACATGAACAAAAACCTATTGGCCAGAGTCACTATGGCATAGATAGGCTGCGAGGAGGGGTGGGGAAGGGCCAAATAACATGCTGCTTCCGCCAGACGATGGCTTGTATTAGCTACGAACAACCTTACGACATGTACAAAGAAAAGACTACACTTGACACATACCAACTACTTGGACACAGCTACCCGTAACGCGTAATTGAACACTAATTACATGCTCATTACCGAGACACATACTATAGAGAGTTCGCAATTAAGAGATTTCGACAATACCAGAATCTTTGTGACAGGAAGTGCCAAAAGCAGTCAGTATAAATAGTAAATGCCGACTATACAATGCATTCTCATGCGAAGCCTCCGCAGCGATCCGAGAAACATGCATACAATCAACACACTACAATTACTGTCAATATCGTAGTCACAAGATGATAAGAATCACGCAGTACTTCAATACAATAATGCAATTCGATAGGGAGTACAAGTGGCGAGTGCAAATGGGATCATTTTGTCCGCTCCTTGCGGACAGATATCATCAGGAGTACATTTGTGCCAACCACGACAGGAAAATATGTTAACCGCTATTAAATCTCAGGTGAAACAAGCTTTTATAAATATGAAAACAAACATAACTAATTCAATATTTACCGAGCATAATCTATGATGAAAGTGAAATACCAACAATACATATATAGGCCCATACACATATTATATGTGTTACCGGTACATCTTCAAGACTTTCACGACTCACGATCGTTCATGTGCTACATTGACATTGAAAAAATGACGCAACAGAGTTTGACAAAAAGAAGTCTCGATTCCAAAGTGTTGAATTGTATTCAAAATGAGAAAGTATTACATTATTCTAGTGGAAAGTAATAAAATGAGGGAGCTGGGGTCGCAGGAGAAGTGGTATGACCAAAAGCCACAAGTTGTCAAGAAATTAGGTAAGAAATAGGTAAATAATGTTGAACCCGTTTACACCCAGGTGTATGTAACAGCTGCGACCTCAGCTGCACATACCGACGAAACTCTACCCACATTATTTCGAAATATTAATAGAATAACATATCCTAGGTCAATAAATAATCGATAATGAAACGAGATTCTCACACAGGCCTACAAAGTTGGCTTTTGAATACAATCGTTTTAATTTTTAATTTATTAAAATCATGGGGAAAGTTACATTTTTTCGAAGCAAACACTGGTATTGCTTGACAAGTAAAATGTAATAATATGTATTCATTTTCTATGGTTATCTCGAGTTAGTAGCCCTGCCTACTCTCGCGCCACGCGAATGAAAATCGAAACATTCAGCATGACAAAATTTCAAGAGCGTTCTACGAACCAAATAACATGGGCCTACATCACTTCTAAATAAAATTTTGTACATTCATCAGTTTTTAGAGTTTCGTGAGTATTAGGTCCCCCAGCTGGTACAGTTTCATCCACTACTTATCAACACTGATACAATCCTTTTTTTACAGTTCTTAGACAATAATTGTTATCATAACAGTTATACACTCCCCATTCGCCAAATTATATTAAAAAAATGTACGATAGTGTGTTGTACAAATTCGAAAACTTTCAACTTGATTCCATTCTCACGTTGACTATTTTCAAATGGCAGGCATGCAAGCATTCTGTGTGGAACTTGGAGGGTTGTGTGTCAGTACGATGGGTTGTATCCAGCTTGAGCTCTCTTCTCGCTCTTCTTTCACCACCCCCTAACCACCTCCTCCCTCCCCCTTCCCTCTCACTCACCCACCCACCACCCACTCTAAGCTCAGATCAATACCACCGCATAGGGCTACAGCAGGCCTACACCATGCCAACTATCTCGCTGGCTGGCGCGACCCACTCTGATGCTGCGCGCCACGCTCGCACACAGCTGTACCTTCGCATGGCCTGCCCCTACTTCAAGATGACCCCGAGCGTGAGACTGATTTACACCCCACACACTACTCGAGTACCACACAAGAACAAACGCATTGCAAGAAGAGGCCATGCGAAAAGTTTGACAGACGAGTGCATGATAACGAGTGACAAACCCCATGTCCGGTCGTGCTCTTCGAAGTAGCGAAACAGTTCCGTCACTCGTGTGCTGACTAAGAGAATAACTGGGTGTACTTGCTGTAATCCCCTATAAGATGTGGCTAATTATAGAGTATGCACATTTCAGTATGTCGATTGCAGGTCGCCCAAATAATCATAGCTACTGATGAGACAACGATTGCAGGCCACGGACGGGCTCACGAAAAGTCGCCCTCGTCCAACACGATATACTTCATATACATAAATATTTTTTATATTTATATTCAATTTATACACTATTTATATCTATACATATACATACACACACACACACACACACATATATATATATATATATATATATATATATATATATATATATATATATATATATATATATATATATATATATAATATGTATTTATTCCTATTGGCCAGTGTTTTATAGATAGCCATTTATTTTATACGAACATAAAAAGGACCACTAACTTACCAAGTGTAAATGCTGATGCTGATATGTGTAAATGCTATACTGAGTGACAAGGCGCAATAAGTTGTAACAGTAAAAATGATGTTTGACAACCCCTAACCAAGTTTAGGGAATGTGGACATGTACACTTGTGGTCTCATAAAGCAGTTGATAGTCATATCAAAATGCATCAGAAAGGAAAATTACCAACTTCATAAGCACAAAAACTAGCAGACAATGTACATACGCAGTCCACGTCTATAGGCTGAGAGAAAATCAACGTCAAAATATGCGTACGGTATTGAAATAAAATTTCGAGTTTAATTTCTACCAATACCACTTCACGTGACTTTTACGTACATCTTTTGGTAAGCACTTGGGAATAGTCCTCTAAACAGTGTTGAAAAAAAAAATGATGGAAAAGAATTGTTGCAAAAGTTGACTGTCCTCAAAATATGAGTCCGCTGAAGAAAATGTATATGATCCTCACGAAGTATCAAATTACAATTATCGTATAACTAGAAGCTACATTTTCCTAGTGAATGATCGATTACTTGATCATATTTAAATGGTTAATATGCTGAAACGTGTATATGGCATGACTAGCATATTACCTGTATATTAGACGAAACTAACGTGATTCTAGATAAACAATAAGTGCCACAGAATTAAATCTAAATACAACGCAAGATGCAACAGGTAAAGAGATGGACAACACTACGTAAAGAATGTTTCCGTTTTTCCTAGCCAGTAATGAGTCAAGAGCGTAATTAATTCTTCGACAAGGCCTACATGAGCCATTAGATTCACGAGAGTTTTATGCTAAGTGAAATGAGATAAAAAAAAACTGTTGCAAGCGTTAGAGGCTACAGGAATGATGAAGGAAGAGTACTTCCAATAGATTCAGAGAAATTGAATCCAATCATTTTGGCAAAGAATAAAGCCTACGTGAGGATCTTAAAGTTGTAATACCCATCACTCCTCCAGGTTAAATTACGAAATGTCATCTTCGACAGTACTTGCTGAGTACCGTTTGAACCAAAAGTAAAAGTCCTTATTCTATCTGGCTACATCAGTCAATCTTGTGATAGTGCATCCCATTCAACAGCTATCAGACGAACAGAAAAAGGACTTGTATTCATTCACTTTATTGGGGTTTAAAAACGCACTGTAATGACAACTACGATCTACTGGGCTCAGAAGCACGATTAATGTAATGATGCAGGGACGATGGGATGAAGGTTTCCTAGGCGATGGGAAGCGAGTGGTCGCGGCCTACATTGTAGGAACCTTCCTGAAAATATCTAAAATTCCCTCTCGATATCGAATCGAAGTCCTGAAATATCGAATCGATCAAAAATATCGTAATCGAACGGCAACCCCACTAGACTCCGAATGAATGGAACTGCACTGTTTACGTCCAGTGACTGGTGCAGGTTTCGCATGGCTGCATGTGTTGGCGTTGACTAGGATTGTTCCGTCTTTGGGCGTAGGTAGGCTAGCAGCATGTCGCTCTGCCCATTACCCACCCATCCCGTAGGCTGCCCACACAACCAGCCAGGCAGGGACTGCACACCATTCCTGCCCCGGGAGACAACAGACTAGGCGGTGGAGCAGAATCACAAGTTGGACGTTGACCCATATAGAGCCGAGAGCAGATCCCCCGTTATCAGCGAAGTGGCTTTTCGTCGGACCGGAAGTAGGTTTTTGATTGGTTTTGGTGTAGAATGTTTGTTTGGTTAGGTTAGTTTGCATCGGTGGTGTTCATTAAATTAGTTACACTGGGTTTGGGTGATTTTAGGCTGCGCGCAACAACAACAACCGCATGTGGTGACATGGACCGACGGTCCGATGACGAGCAGCAACCCATTATCAGTCGTGGTGGCCCGTCTCAAGTGCCATGTCGTACTATTATACCACGATTATATTATACAACGAGAAAAGCAAGTGAAAAAGCAGATATCAGCAAGTGACCACATGATTCGCTTGCGATTCGAAGGGTGTACAATTTCAATATCATCTGCCCAGTTAATTATTATATTTCACCTTCTTTCCCCTCGCCTTATTCTCGCACCACCCCACTTATCACAAATAAACGTACGTGCATAAATGAACTACATCACGAGAGGTTAATCTTTAGTAATTGCTGAATAAAACTTATAAAAAAATCGATCACCGCTAATCTCATTCTACGAGCAATCGGCCAATCTAGATTAGATAGATCTGATAGCTAAACACCTTTTCATAAGGGTATAAACTGAAATATACGAGCTGTAAAGGAAATGCGAATGACGGTATTTTACGATCCAGATAAAACATACTGCTTAACATGCTAATACTTTTCAACTGGTTATGGAAGCATTAGTTTCCACATTTATGCCCTGACTATTTGGCAGAACTTTGCTGCAACAGAATATGATCACAGGCTCACAGCACTTTCTTAAAGAAATTATTTATAATTACTGGGTTCAACGACGCACTGTGATGATAACCAAGTTGTATTGGCATCGGGAGAATGATTAATGAGACGATGGGACGACAGGATGAAGGTTTCTCAGGAATGGGAAGAAAAGTGAGGGGAAGCGGTCGTGGCATATACTGTAGGAACCATTTGTAGGAACCTATTTATTAGGCAGCTATGTTGAAAATGAAATCAATTAACTATGAAGTATATAAAAGGTGTTTCGAGCAAAGGGCTATGAAGTAGGTTGATTTTTCGAGATCTTTGAACACAGATAGGCCTATTGGCATTGTTTGAATCTTTATTTTTCACTTATTTGCACATGCGTTCACGCACCGGCTTTGGCGATCAATTCCTTCCGCGATTGTATGTATGACAGGCTTGGAATAGGAGTTCCACCTTCTAGAGTACCGTACCTCCCTTGTACCTCCTGGAGGTATACAATCATTACAGTATCCTCGAACAACTAGATAGGCACAACACTTTCATCTACGAAGTAGGTTACACTATTACATACCACGTCTCTATATTCTCTAGATCGGCACCGGTAGGCCTACATGAACGTTGCACCGATCCAAGATGAACAACTACGACAATACTAAATGCAACAAGGCAATTGAAGAATATACAGAACGTTTTGTAACACTATTTACCAGTCGTGTATTTGAATCAACGCTGAAAATCCTTGGATAAATATACTTCTGTCTTATAAAGCAACAACGATTTTTATTATTTCATGGAAACTAATTAATCATATCTATTAGGAAACCGACTGCAACTTTATGTGCACTTCATATTAGGGCTAGAATTCATTTTCCAAGGATGTATTACACTACCACTTGGCATTACAATAATAATTACAGTAGGTGCACGGTCATACGAGTACCGTCTGATACAAAAGTACGAGTTGAAACAGATGCAAAATGTAGCACAACAAACAATATAATATATATAGGCACTAGCGTCAGAACCGGGGGGGGGGATGCATTACCCTCCCCCAACTTTTGACCAAGGGGGGCAAGAAAAGGGTCTTACAAGACTCAATTTGTCTAGTTGTTTCCTGTTAAAAGTTGAAACCCACTTTGTTAAAATTAGTGGTCATTTTTATTTCACTTTTATTTGTTCATTAACTTCATTAGGCCTAACTTATTTCCTCACCAACTTACAAAGTGTTCCGACGCCACTGTATATAGGCCTATATATATAGAAACAACTAATCGAACCCGAGAATTACATGTCTTCAGTGATATTGAAAGTTTTCTCCGACACATAGAGAATCATATGTAACGTGACCGATCTAGCTGTATCTGTTATCAGTACGTAGACTATTGGATATACAATCTCAATAGTATCCAGTGTTTAAGGTACAGCTGCGGTCACATAAACCGCCGACCTCTATGAAGGACGGTGCTAGAACCCTGAACCACCGACCTCTATGACAGACGGTGGTCAAACCCTAGACCACCGGCCTAATTATAAACCAGCAGCCGGACGAGGGCATAGGGGTCGCAAACTGAATATATGGGCAGCACGACACATGCATGTAATGACGAAACGTAGACCCATGTCTGATGCGCGAACGCAAGGAAGCAAAGCGATTCCTAAATACATTTGCCACTTAAGAATCCATGGGAGTCGATTTAGCGGAATATCAGTTTTTTGGTGATAACGTTTCAACGGTATAAGATATCTTAATTCTGAAAACAAGGAAACACATATATTTGCAATACCTTTAAGATGGTGTAAGTAATAACTACGTATCTCAAAATCGCGTGATTGTCAGGCGTATACGCTTGAAAATAAAAATTGTTTACCCGTATACGCCTGACGATTGTGCGACATGAGATAAGTAGTCATAACTTACACCATCTTGAAGGTATTGAAAATATCTGTGTTTTCTTGTTTTCAGAATTTTGATGTCTTATACCGTTTCAAAGTGATCACCAAAAAACTGACATTCCGCTAAATCAACTCCCATGGACTCTTGAAACCAAACTATCCACGTTTTCAACAATTACGCACACTTTGCGCATAATTATGTTTATACTTTTGTATTATTATTTTTATATTTCATTCCAATTGACATACATTTAATTGACTTACAATATAGCACGTATGGGATTGAAAGTGATGATTATTGATGATTAACAACCCCACCAACAGCTAGGTTCTTTGGGGGTACGAATGAGTGGGTGATCAATGAATGATGTTGAAAAAAACAGCGTCTTATGCGTTAAAACTTATTTCGACACGATTAAAATCGCACACCAAAAAACATGGCTGTGATAGGTTCTAAAACTGTACAATTAGACTCCAGTGGCCCGCTGGTCACACATAACTGGGTCCGCGAGAGAATTAAGAAGGTTCCGAGTGACCGTCCTCTATTTCCTATATGGTTCAAGCCTTCATCCCTCGCGTGTAACTTGTATCAACGATATGCAGGTTCCGAGCGACCGTCTCCCCTATCCCACACCACTTGCGCACGGGTGGTGCAAGTAATCATCCCTCGGCAAAAAACGTTTCTCGAGATGTGTTATTCAATACAATTCGGAATCAGGCTCTCATTCAAAATCATCGAATAGCAAACGCAAGGTGGCGGTCGTACCGTACGACCCGCCTTGAACTAGAAACAGTGACTAGGGGCTGTCCATAAATTATGCCACACAATTTTAGGGTATATCAACTTCCTCCTTGCCCGAAAAGGTCACAGAGGTGATGAACCCTCACTTGAATGATGTCACACAATCCAGTGAATATTTATTGAAATTATTCATGTGAATTTAGATGATACTGCATTACAGAAATATTCGAAAAGTTTTCTCCGATTTTTCAGAAATCGCACATTTTCAACTTTGGGTGTGTGAACTCACTGTCTTGGAAGTCGTGTGTGTGGCCTATGGTGTGAGGATACAGGGGTACACAATCAGTCATTCACACAAGTAGCGTTCCCTAATGGTTGTCATTCTGCTACACCTTTCGTGTACCTTATCTCAAGACAACGGGGTATAATTATCTTGTACTCGATACGACTGAGCAGCCATTAACACACCATTAGGGCATACTTGTAATGAGTGAGAGGGGGAGAGGTACACTCAAACCGTTTTCACTGCCATATCATGGCGATCAAATTACATTCAATATAGGTGTCGTTATTTCAGGAAGTGCAGCTGAAGATAAGGATTGCAGGTAGTAAAATCTGAGATAACGTCTCATAACGGTTCTGCGAACTAATTCGTTGTGAATATTCGTGCATGTCTCTTCTTTTCCAGCATGTACGCTGTTGCCATTATGGGGGTACGATGGGTTAAAAGCTACAGTTTAATATAAATATAATAAACGTGCATGTCGTAACAGTGTAAGATTTCTCTATAAACCATCACTATCAAGTAGCACGCGTCAATACCTGTACCAAACCTCTCAAGAGTACGAACAGGGTCCCGCGCCCCGCTGCACTTCCTTAAATAACGACAACTATACCAGAGCAAGCTCACCAGTTATTAGCAATAGAGGTTGAGGTCTTTCTGTCATTTCCAAGTATTTACAAACCCCACTCCCAAGAAAAGAGTCGAACCTACAGGATGGCTACCACAATGAATCGTCATTCAGGAGCCAGGGATTCGATTCTCGCCACATGGTCGACCATCCTGATACAGTTTTCGTGGTTTCACTGTGTCGTTCAGATTGATATTATTCCTTAACAACAGGCCACGACCGACTCATGCCCACTATCAAAAAACACATGATAAAACAAACCAATCATCTAATCATATCACGTTCATCGACACCAATGCATCTTAGTTATCAGTATAGTGGGTCGTTGAATCCAATACAAATAAAAATTATAATTTACCTACTATGAACTAAAAAGTAAGAAGATAATCCGTTCCACGTGTTTCTATTATCAAATGTCCACACATATTATCTTCAGAACCCCTTCCCCGGTATCATCACAATTCACAAACCCATAGCTCACAATGAGATAGCGGAAACTGGCGTAATTACCTACCAATGATAGCATGAAAAAGATCGTGCCCTGCATTTTTTCGAAATTACCCGAGTAATTTTGGCGGTTCCTAATTTGTTTCCCGGAGGCACCACCGCGGGCACCACTAATCGAAAGACAATCCTAGCGATGAGACGATGAATGATACTATTGTGCTACTGGCAAGACGGAAACAACACATCATGAAGGCTGTTATTCGTGACATCGCAATGATGAGTGAGGTGACACGTGAAGACAATATTTGCACGCTTGGAGATCCACCAATCTCACAATCCGCGCAGATAGATGCGACTGGCAACAGATACCAGGAAGCAAACTAATGCGAAATTCACTCGACTAATACCGATAAGATTAATCAAGAACACAACGTAGAAAATATCCGTCATGTCGAACAAATGATGACGGATCGTCTTAACAGTAGCCCATACAATTACGATTTTCATTTCGTCTTTTCCAAACAACCCTATGTTTGGAATGAATCTATAAAACCTATTCCAGCTAACCAATTCTAGACTTTTTCAAATGTCGATCAAAACTGAACACAGGGGCGGACAGGCCCAGGAGGCGGGCGGTCTTCGCCCGGGGACCACCCTGTTAAGATCGGTCCGGGGGCCCCTAATTTATCTAGTTTTTAGCGATTACAGTGTTATATTAATTAATACTATAGTTCTTCAATATACCATGTCTAATGAACGATTCAATTTTACATGATATTCTATTGCTTAGCCGCACAAATTTTACAAATATGAATGGTTGTTTTACGTTTTGCTCTCCGGGTCCCTATTTGTGTTCACCGCCAGAGTACCGTACTTGTTACTTCTGATGGACAAGAGTCGTAGAAGACCAGTAAAGCCCAGCTGTGTTCTTGCCCTGCTTTCAGGAAAGTAGGCCTATTATAGGCCCCTACACATCAGCAGCTCTACACTATGCCGTTCGAAATGAGCATTTCAAACGATATCGAAGCTTTAATCCAATAAAATGCTAGAATCCGGAACTTATGAGTAAAAAAAAGCTGTGTGTGAGGCAGGGGTTAGACCACAGTTAATTACTATCTTTCTTATCGATATCGATCATTATTACGATATCGTACATTCCAATTCGATATCGATCACTATTACGATATCGTAAGTCCCTAATGACGAGGCATTAGAATGGCCAAAAATGATGATTTTTTTTTTTTTTCAAAAATCTTTTTCGATACCGAGAGTAGCATCAAAATGACCCTACATTCCAATTCGATATCAAATCTAACGAAAATATCGAAACCGAACGGCAACCCTGATGAGAGCTCATACAGGTTGTAGACGCTCACGAAGTCATACACATATACCCAGCCAACAGTAATCCATACATGGCCTGTGGAATATCACTGTAAAACTCACGTATACAGTAATGGAAGAGAGAGAGTGAGAGAGAGAACGCGAGTGGAAAGGAAATGACTTTTCATGTTCATTATCCTCCGGAAGACGTGCTCAGTGTTGAATGGGATGAACAAACAACCTACCTTGGTGCAGGTCGAACAGTTATGCAATGGCAACTTGTTTCAAATGCATGCATAATAATTATCTCGACAATGATATTCGGTGCGCAATATTAGGGTCGGCGAGGCAAGCAGGGGGGCAGGTGATCCAGTGGCTACCACAATGAACCGCCATTCAGGAGTCCGGGGTTCGATTCCCGCAATGGTCGACCATTCTGACAGGGAACTCGTTTCGTTCACGTGGATACCGGCAAGACCAACTCCTTCCCACTATCTAAAAAGAGCTAATAAAATAACCTTATTCATCTCATCACCCCACCATCTCATTCAACATTTATCGACGCCAGTAGATATTAGTCAACAGTACAGTGCGTCGTTCAATCCCGAAACAAAAATAACGAATGCAAATAATAACTAAGGTCTGTATTTAAGACCGGTTGCTGACAATGTAGCAAAAGGTAAGGCAATGTAATGATGCTGTATCTGCTTAACGGAATACCGAATTGAGTTATCGCAGATATGACGAGGTGCTATTTTAGGTTTAACAGGGTGGAGCAACGAATGTTATCACCCCGAACCGGGATAGGAACCGATAACGGAAGTATTTGTCTGCATAGAAATTATTCATTCGTCTCGTTTCATCAAAAATAGTGTAGATCCAGCGTTGTAGCAACGCGCTCGCTTCATGTCACCCGGGAGATGCGGATGAATCGGAGGGTTCGATCCCCGCCACCATCCATGTTTCATGATTTCCCTCTGTAGCCCGTGGTAAATGCCGGGAGGGTTCCTACAATATAGGCCACGACCGCTTCACTTTTCCCCCAAAAAAACTCAATCTCATCATCATTACTCATCACCGATACGATGAGCACTATGAATACACGAGTACTCAGTAAGACTCGAGATCCACTAGCCAAGAGCGAAACGGACGTGCACCCAACCGTTTCCCCTATCTCACACAAATAGCGCGCGGGTGGCTTGTGCCTTCATTTCGGACACAATCGCGAGTGTCCGGTAGAGAAATACACCGATATAGGAATGGCAGGCAGTGTAATGAGTGACCGACATGATATATTAATATGGACAGTAAAAAGGTAAGGAAGCAGCATTTGATATTGAAACTATACCTTCTGAAGGTAGAACCCGATATGACGCAACACTATCTTTACACACAAATACGTTTTTTCAATGTCTTCGCGTTGCATTATGAGCGTCATAGATATCATACCCCAACCTGAACTTGACGCCACAGTTTTTATACATACATACATACACATATATATATATATATATATATATATATATATATATATATATATATATATATATTTTATATTGTATTCAATGACGCACATTAATAACTATGAGGGTTACAAGGGTATTCATGCTTGTATTTATTTCTTTTTACGTAGTATATGTAGATTTTATACATGCATATCGTATAATTAGGTTTCAGACACGTGTATGTACCCATCCCCGTTCGCTACACCGGCACCCGAGAAGTTTCGGCGAAGCAACGGTGACATTAGTCTGCACGGGCATTGTTCTAGTTACGGATGCGGCCGCGGTCGTCCGCTCGGACTCGCCTCGTCTCAGTAACTGTCACTATATCACCTGGGTGTTCGCAATCGCACTTCTAGATTATGCGGGAGGTCATTCACTTGGGGAAACAATCGGGGCCCAAATGTCAAACATGGGTGGGGAGTTGGGGATGAATTTCGAGCCAGTAGCATTCAATTGTCAGCAAAAACTTGGTCCAAGAAGTGTAGTGGGGCCAGAGCGCAGAAGGAGGCCGTCCCGGGTTCTCAAATAGTTACAAGTTATAGGCCTATCAATTAAATACTATAATTTTATCGTACAACAGGCCTACTATAAAGAAAAACCTGGATCAACTCATGAGAATAATAAGATTCACAACAATTTGAACATTCTCATCTTATGAAACTAGGCCTATAGGCCCTATAAGATGTACTGATAGTCACCAGTGGTTTTGTTGGGTTTACTAGAGTTGAATGAAAAATATCGAACAAAATTGTCACTGAATAGAATATAATTTATACACTTGTCATGGGCTCGAAATCAATTCTATACTATTAAACTGGACACCCAATTGTTAGTGTCACACATCTTTTAAAATAGGACTACTACAATGTGGGTGTATATGAAAAACTGACGACGTACACGGGAATTTAAAAACTTCTTGTGTCTCAAAATTATCTGCGTCGGAACATCGAATGCCCTGGTAAGTCTTCTTTTAGGAGTAGGCCTACACCATATAACTATCGTGGACTACACCCCTGGAAAGCAGTAGGTTATAGGGAAGATCATCAATACGTACGTACAGTGAATGATACCAGACGAAGCCTATTACCCGTTTGGTTAAGGGGAGAAGGAGGGGCGGGGGGAAGCCCATATCAAATACTTATGGGAAAGTGTTAGCCTACTCCGATTGCCTCTACCGTTATCTTCCTACTATAATGAAATAACTACCATAAAGGAATAATCGGAAGAAAGTAATTCTCAAATTGTTTATACAGCAACAGTATTGGGTAGATACGAGAGAAACCAGTATGACATCGTATTCAAATAAATAAATGTAGGCTGTAATCAGCGTAGTTCAGTATTGTAAGCTACCAGAACGGTACACCAAATTAAACTTCGTTGCTTTATACTGGTAAGCTTTATACATTGTAAGCTAAATAAGTGCAATTGGGGCATGTACGAAATCTATGTATACTACCAAGACATGCCACGCTATGTTACAATAAACTGACCCCCACTTTTAACCCCCTACCTTAGCACCACTCTCTTTTAACCCTCTCACCTGGAACACGTGTAAAATGAAATAAACCATGCAGATCGCTAGAAAGCACTCCATGCATGCTGGATTGTGCAGGGCCGTTCCTTCAGTGGCAAGCAAAGGTACTAATTGCAGACGTAGGCGAGGGAAATAGAGGTGTGCACGGCGATTTATTCTTGTTTTGTGATAAGAGTGAACTATCTTGATGGGTCCCCTGGTTCAGTACAAATGGAAAATCTGAACGTGCGGCTGCAATTCACGTAGGTAAAAGGAGAGCTTTCCATAACTGGTCTGAATTTATCTTCGTGAATCACACGAGTGATTACAATTTACAGCAGTCCAAGTATTCAGAAAGCAAATAACAAAAAACGAGTCTGTTGTACGGTTTGTAAGTCAATATATTATTACGTATTACCATTGACCAATGGTACCAATGGTAGGCCTATTACATATCAGTTCCAAACACTGAAGATCAATTACACCAGCAGGTGTAGGGCCTACTGACTGAATATCTAGAACAAATGCGAGCGGTATCTGTTCTTGGCTGGTAGTCAGGCATTTGGAAAACATCAATTACCAAACATCAATAACAGTAAAGAGAGACGTTGGTCAAAACAACGGCTATGCTGTGGACTAGACATATACGAAACAATGGTACACAAAGATTTACGTATCGAGGTAATAAACTGGTTGATTTCTTCTTGTTTATGTAAGCCCATCATCTTTCTAATCGAATAACCTGAAATGATGAGAACCGAATAGTCCTGAGGCGAACCCTCGGTTCACAGCTGGGTGGGGCAAGTCGCAGGGCGAGGGGTATTCAAAGATCAACATGGTAGGCTAGATACTTCAGAATTACCTGTTTTTATCGAGCTGCCCAGTCACAACTACTTTTTTCCAAACACCTAGAGGCCTAGGCTAGATTAAAGAACCACACATGACAACCTAATTCCACTCATTTTGTTATCTTACACATTTTCTCCACATAGTTTCCAAACACTGCAAAGTGTTAATTGACGAGTATAAATTAACCCACTTGCAATGTAATTAGCTATTTGTATTTGTCGCCAAAGTTACATATTATGATTCATGTTATCCTCGATGAAAATGAATCACCTTGCATCAACTTTCAAGCCGTAGGTCTGAACGTTTACTTTACCATTATAATAGAGCTATGAAATGCAAAGAAAATAGTTATTATGGTACTTCTATAGATACGGTTAATAAATAGGCCCCCTACAACATCGCTTCAAATCTCAGGGAAAGAAAATGTGATGGCAAAGTAATGAATCTGCTAACCACATTTTTTCAATTGATATTGTAACATGTCATCAAATGCGTATAACACTAGTCACTATACAAAGAATATCGAAACACACTTATGCCTGTCTAAATATTGATAATTTTTACGTCTTCTTGTCAATAATATATCATACCATGAACTGATACTAGCAAGAACACGACGTACCAAATCGTATCAAATTTACTAAGCGGAAAGGGGATTACAAAAAAAATCCACTCGACAAACTTGATAATCTTGGCAATCTAGCTCTAGATACAAGATCGATTGAATCTTGTAATCGCTTACGCATCCATCTACCCGAGCCACGCTTGGCGAAGTCAGCGAAGATCTAATGGCCCGATGTATTGTCTACGCCTAGAACTGCTTGGCTCTCCGAGGGATGGCAACATAACAATGATAGAGCTGGAGGGCAATTCTCCCCAAGGTTTAAACTTCTATTGACAAAACTTTCCGGTCATCCACTGCTGTTCCGAAGCATGACAAAACCTCAACGTGAGACACTGTAGACATACCTACTAGTCATAAAACTGTTGTCTATGACGAACCCAAAGACAAGAATGCAGGTCTTCAACCTAGGATTAGTGCGCTGTTTAGGCAAGGTCCACAATTTTTTCACAAGAGTGTGATCTACCGATAGTCCTATGAACCGGCATATCAATCACGTTTGGGAGTGAAGTTGTTGCTCTGACAGCTTACCTAAGGTAACGCCAATTGGTAAAGTGCACCAAAAAAAATTCAACATAGGTCGCTAAAAATCAGCATCACCCGTAACCCGGTCAAAAGCCTTTCAATAAATTATCCCAACAATTGTGCGCGATGCTCAATACGACGATTTCCGTACATGAAACTCGAAAGTTGAGTGATGCGGAAAAATGAAAATCAATATTATTTTAGAATTTAAACGGACTTGGGCATTTCAATCCATAAATATAAACGTGAGCAACTAGTTAGTGTACTGGTCTACAATCTATGTATATCTATGTATCTATCTATGTATAACTGAGGTTTCAACTTTAGCGCAAAAAAGAGAATATACTATCTTAATTATGATCAAAGGCTTATAGACAGACATACGATTGAATAGAGTATCGATTATTCCGGTATAACTAATACCACGGGGTATCAATTCTACTTATATATGTTAAATACTTTGACAACCATTCTCTTAAATGTGTTTTGACCTGTTGTTTTATCTTACATCGTGCACTACATTTACGGTGACTCTAATATCGATAACAGTAAGTGGTAATTGGGTGCTAGTTGTTATTTTAATTCTAATTTTTTATATCATGACATGTCACAATATTATTCATAAATAAATTGGAAATAATAAATTATCATCATTGAATATGACAAGAAACGATGATGGATAAGAAAGTGAAAAATCCAACATGTGAACTTCAGTGACAGTTTCTAATCAGCCGAAGGGCAGTATAACGATAGATACGTTAATTTTGTAGGCCTACTCTGGACTAAACGCACCATTTCAATGCATATGCAAAATAATATATTATAGTCATACATGGTTGAAGGTTAGTGAGGTATTCAACGCTAAGGGTGGCCCAACTAGTCGTCGGGGTTTAGAGCAACTTGAAGAAAAAACAGATTTCTGTTATAACTTTCATACGGTATTATTGTTGCATAGCTATCATTTTATTTTGGTATAATGTAGAAACAAATATTATTATTATGATAACTCGGGAACAATATGCACTAGAACCATTTTACTTGAAATGTCATATAAATATAACTGTTATACATATATTTGTATACTTCTATGATTGTGTTGGTCTTGTAGGCTATAAGTCTTCAAGATTGTAAAATATTTTCTGTTTCATTTTCTAGTAAGAGTTAAGCGCGAAAGAATTGGGCTACCAGGGCCATAAGCAAGAACAGGGTAGTCACGTAACATCTGCCGTTTATGACAGGGGAAGTAAGATAGCTTCCAATATGAACAGCTCTCATATCATTTTCAATTTATCACCGACACAATATTCTATGTACGGTAAATCACATAGTATATGCCTATAGTGCCAAGATTCAATTATTGAATAAGTTATAAATTATAACAAAACAACGATAATTTCATTATAATAGAAAATAAAACATATTTGGGTTGTGTTTATAATTAATATTATTTCCGTCATATCATACGCAACAATGTTGAAATTAGAACACATCCTAACCCTGGCCAGGTAAAAATGTATTGGTAAAACTGTCTGCGTATGCCTATTCTGCCCGATGTTATTCAAGTCAAAAAAAAGTCAAACAAATGTCAAAATAGCTTGGCCATTCCCAGGGGAAGCAGCTCTAAGCAGGATGTCTTGTTTCGGTAACACTAACCTGTGGTTCAGTATAATAATTATACAATTTCAACTATCAATAATAATAATTTTTCAAGATATGGTAATAATATATATGATAATAATAATAGCCTATTATGTCGCGTATTTAACGACAGCGCACTATTCAATTACATACAATCATTACAATAGTAAGGTATCTATACAATGATATTTAAAATTATTGGATTTCCAATATTAAAACACAGAATAAAAGTGCACCACCCAAAATATATCATTGTAATGTAGTAACATTTTTGTATGAATTCACAATTTTCCCATCTTCTGGAGTCTACTGAAATCTCTTAACTTCTTTAGCTATGGAACATGGACCGTAAATGACCACTAGAGCGAGTGAAGATCTTAGCAGAGTTATTACAAGTAATAGTAAAAGAAAGCGAGAGCTATTATGTAAGTAGCTGTAGCGATTAGATTAAATAAAAGATTACGTTTGTGTATTTTCGCTTTCGATTGGCCGAGATTTATGCTGCGGGTGGGGCCATGAGATTTGCGTGAAGGGCCTGGCCGTGACTTTCGCATTGAATTTCACTACCAAGAGCCGAATTTAAAAGGAAAAAACAACAATATATATTTCAGAAGCCACGCGTTGTCACTGAAACGCAGACAGATAGTTCGAGATTAATAACGAAAATGAAAATAAAAACAGCTGGAGTAACCAGTACAATAAAGTCAGCAAGAAGTCCTTTGTTAGCTAAGAGAGCCGACCGAGTTACAATAATATACCAGGCCGCCACAACCCAAGGAATTTAATGGAAAACTTATCAATAAAACCTTACCTGTCCGACGATTCAGAGCTGTCATATCGATCCGTACATCTTTTCTTTCGACAGTTATCTTCATTTTCCTCACATATTTGCGTAAACTCCACATGTTCTGAGCTTTTATCATCACAATGCACATCCAAGGCGTGAACATCCAAACTAACCACGCTATTCGAACCAAAACAACGGCACAATTCACCTCTTTTACCATTCATAAAAAACGTAGCTTTCATATTTTGAAGTCGATCATTATTTACACACTCTTTATGAGAAATACTAAGCAAATCAACAGTGTCTTTCGCTAAGCAATTGTTTTTAATAGTCCCTGTACCTTCCCTGCATTCACAGTCAGCCATCTTGTTCGAAACGCACAGCGAGGGCCCTCGTCTCGTCCACGAGCAACACCAAAGCAACACTGTACTTTGTCATGACGTCACACGGATGCATTGGTGGGGCGACCCGGAGGATTACGTGACGTCACACTGTAGTATCCCTACCCCTCTTTTTTCACTCTCGCTGTTCATTGGCTGATGATCAATTACATCATTTACAAAGCTAGGGTAATGACTTTGATGCGGCCGCACAGAATTATTAAAAATTAATATGACCCATTGACCTCGCACTGCAAGGGACGATTCCGATAAACGTTTCATTGAATTAAGGAACATAACCCCTGTAAGTATACATTTATAATGAAAGAGTTGAATTTCAAAAAACATGCTGAGTATATAATCAAGAAGATGGCTCAAAAAGTAGGATTATTTATAAGAGTGAATGGTTGCCTCACAACAACAGCAAAAATACAAATGTATCAAGCTTTGATAGTTCCTTATTTAGATTATTGTAGTTCAATTCTGTTTTTATTACAGAAAAATGAAATTATGTCATTACAAAAAATACAAAATAAAGGAATGAGAAGTATCTTACGAGTGAGTAGAGATACGTCAATATTAAAAATGTGTAAGGCCCTATGTTGGCTTACTGTCAAAGAAAGAATTTTATTAAATAGCTTGACTTTAATTTATAAAATGAATAAGGGTTTTGTGCCTGCCTACCTTTGTAATAAGATAAT
The DNA here is from genome assembly GCA_907164805.1 of Brachyptera putata. Lineage (NCBI taxonomy): Eukaryota > Metazoa > Arthropoda > Insecta > Plecoptera > Taeniopterygidae > Brachyptera > Brachyptera putata. The sequence goes on along the minus strand of OU015463.1, from coordinate 24,458,525 downwards.
TTTAAATAAGGACACACATAGGTATAAAACTAGAAATAATGATAATATAAGTATTGAAAGAACCACCTCAAAAGAGGAAGATAACTCTATCTTTGTTAAAGGCATTAGAATATATAATAGGTTACCTGAATGTATAAAGAATGTTAATACAATAAGTAGTTTTAGGCGTGAATGTTGTAAGATTATAAAAGAAAAGAAATTAGTTCCTAAGGCATATGAGAAGAATAATCTCAACTTTTGGGATAAATGTAATTAGATAAGTATTGATTGTAAACTATGTAACTTGTATGAAATGTATATGTAAATAGCTACAAATGCTAATAAAGATTGATATTATATTATAAAGAAAACAAGATTTAATACAAATTCAGATTTTATTTGAAGTAATCAATTCTGTCTACATTATTGCACTCAACCATTTCATTCTATTGGATTTCGAACACATGTTGTGATGTACTTATTAGAATGGACAGTAGAAATATATAATTTTATAAATGCTTGACAATAGTATGAATATGAATAGTTTAACAATAAATAGAAATACTGATTATGTGTGTATAGTTATCACCTGACCTTTGTAAAAATACTAGAAAATATAACTTAATAATTACTAGAGAGTACTACTACATTATTTGATTATCGTTGATGATCAAACTTTGTATAAAATTGTTAATACGTGTTGCACCAATATAATCTATATTTACTGTAAATCTCGAAAGCAATGAGAACGAGACATACATTGCATTAAATGTAGTTGCGCATGGTTGAAGAATATATATTCTACACAAAATGTTGAAGAATCATATATTATCACGAAGCTTGGCTATCAAATATTACCACAAACTTCTCAATTAACTGTCCATTTACAAGCGATGCAATACATTTTCATACATAAGATTTAAATATGTCATATTTAAAAATGCTACAATATATTGTACACTTAGCAGGTGAAGGGCAACATCCCAATTTGTAAAATAGATTATTTGTAAAGTATTGAGGTGGAAAAGATGATTTCAGGTCAAGAGATAAGTCACCTAAATGGCTACAAAATCACTTTTTCAAAGTTCAGCCATTAATTCTGATCTCTATGTTATAATTACCATATATTCTTTAATTATAATTTTATAACATATAATTACCGAATATTCTCATTTTGATTTGCTTGTTAACATAAGAAGGCAAGCTAGTATAAAATAATAACAACACTAATTACAACCTATTGATAATAGATGAAGCACCATTTTTTATTAACTACATAGTGGGCCGAGAGTGTTTTTAAGGCAGGCTAGTATAGAATAATACCAAAACTACATACAACCTATTGCTAAAAAAACATTAAGCACTATCCTTTAATAACTACTGGGCAAGGAGTGTTTTTTTCTAATCGCTAAGTATAATTAATACCGTAGTACCAAACAAATAGTCTTGAAAATGCTCATTTGACAATTATATATATCCCATTGTGCATCACACAATCAACTGACTGCAAACGTTGCTTCATCAATTGTGGCAAGTGAACGTCTGACACTGACGTTAGCTGCGCTACACCGTTATACAATGGTGTAAAGCTATCGTGGAATGCTCAACAGAACAATACAATTTAATACCTGTTTTTCTTTCTGGCTGCACGAATTTCCAATGAGAAATACATTTATTCAACTTCAAGTACAATTGCTCATTTCAATGGGAATCACTGGAAAAATATAACTAGAGCCACACCAGAAAAAATTCTTATGATTAAAACCAATATCAAAATCTATTTAAAACTATGACACGGTAACTGTTACGTAAATACTCGATAATAAGGTAGAGAATGGCAAAAGCCAAAATTGATCTAGTTTATGTATTAAAAAGCCGCATGCCTCTGTTAGCGAGTAAATTTTCACTCCGTTCATTCTCATGACCGTAGTTATTGAAATATCAAGTTGCCTTCTGTTTCAATTTGTTAGTGAGGAGAAAAACTATTTTTTCATAAATTTTTATAAAATACCCGTGCTGAACTCGGCCCGAAACGATTTAGTTCATCTTCAATGCCTGCTCGCTTCAACACTAGATGCCCAGGAATGGAAGCTTTCATGCCGTTACTTCTCAAGACTATGGTTTTCCAAATATCCAAATGATTATTATTCATTTTGTTACTGAATAAAAAATCTATATTAATGCCAATCAAGAATTTTGATAAAATGCACTTCCTGAACATGCCACGTGATTTACTGCGCTTTCTAATGAGCCCTCTGCAACGCCTGATCACTTCAAGTCCAAAGTGAGGTAGGCATCATTCCTGCAGCTGACCCAGCATTGGGGGTTAATACTTCATCCTTCAAGAAGTTCAACGGCAAATTAACCAAATGACCCTGCAAATAAAAAATTGTCAATTAATCCAAACAGACCTATTGTGTGACATTGTGTTCTTCTCAGACCCAATATTTGTTACGGCTTAGGACTTGTCGGTTTTATTCACGTCAGCTACCTGTTTAGATAAATATTCAACTACAGTGAAACCTCTATCTGTTGTTTTTCAAGGGACAGGGAAAAATGAACTATCCATGCAAGAAAACAAACCATCCAGGAAAATTGAATAAGGGAATAGGGTGGGACAAAATGAATGATAAAAGCGGGAAAAACGATGGATCCGGGAACGATGCACAGAGGTTTCACTGTACATATATAAACTCTCAAAGAGAGTTTTACTATGGTTTCCTACAGTTGCTCAGATGTTTTTCAAGTTACAGTACATGTACAAAGCCAATAATGGTCTAATGGGGTCAACACTAACAACCTCTGACCAATGACAAAAAACTGAGAGAATAAAACATATTTGATTACATCTCGTCTATCATCCCTCATACGGCAGAAATAGACGATACATTTTACCAACAGAAATAACAGAATAAAAGTGAAAAAGACTAAAGGTTGTTTTGAAAAACTATTTTAGATCAAAATCTCGTCATACAATCATCATTTCCCAATCAAAGCTTAGAATGAAATAATATGGCTGTTTAAAGCGCCCTTGGTTGTTTCCAGACTTTGAGGAGGTCAAAGACTGTAAAGACTGAAAAAAAAAATTGTAACCATTAAAATAGTGCAATTGTAATTAATTATGTAATATGACTTGAAAATATGAAAAGGTCCTCTTGTTTTATTCTTTTCTATAGTATTTTGAAATACTTACTTGAATGCCTTCTATTTTCTTTGAAGCAGCTAGTGGGTCTGCCCTGCTCATGGGTAATTCTTCTTGGTACTTCTTCAGCTTGCTAAAGCTGGTGACTGCATCTGTCGGGATGCAACGGAACACCTTTAACAGAGAAACGGCCAAACAAAATAAGATTATTTACATATAGATGCATTAATAAAAGTTGTACTGACATCTAGTATTAACCAAAAGCAATACACATATTTGTATTGTCATAGTAATCGTTGAAGATTAAACGATAATCAAAAGCTAATAATAAAAGCTTCCACACAGTTCATTCTCACAATCATAATTTTTGAAACACGAAATTATTTTTCATTTCATTTTGTTACTAACAAATAAGCTAGGTTGAAGCCAATACGAAATTTTGATCAAATGCAAGTAAAGGTCAATCAGGAGACCAGGGTTCAATTTCAGTCATGGTCGACCATCTTGACTGAGGTTTTAGGTGTATCACTCAGTTTGTTGAAGTGAATGCTGGGATGATTCCTTGATGTCGGCCACGGCCATTTCTTTTTTTCTCTTTTAATACTGCTTTACGACCCCGCCAACAGCTAGGTTATATAGGGGTACGAATGAGCGGGTGATAATAAGTGATGAACTGATGATAGGTGGAAGGATGTTTACAAAAACCCATGCCTTATGCGGGACTCGAACCCACGCCCGACCTGACTTTAGTTTCTACCACTAGCGATATTTAACTAAGCCAGGGGGCGGCTGACCACTTACTTTCCATCATTCCAGCAGACTAAAAAGGCTATTGACTAAATTGATTAGCCCTACACTAGTCTGTATACCACAATGAAAAACAAAAAACCTACTCTGAACATGATATTGTAGGCCTACTACTACACATTGCACGTGACTAATTGCCTTCAGTTCGTGAAACTCTCAGACTAAGAGTTGGCATCAAGGTCGGTTTGTAAAATCAAGTGTTATGTTCTTTATGTGTTTAAATGGCAAGGAGGCACTAGGTAGAAATCAAAACAACTATCTCCTCCTCCTCTTTTCTTGCATTTACATTCAAACTTTAAATACCCTGGTAATAGTCAATCTAAACATGTTATCAGACTAGCCATGTCCTCACTTGAACTACAAACAAAAACAGTATGTTAATATAATCAGTCTTTCACATGATAAAACAACACTGATAACAGTTTTATGTACTGACAGGCATAGCTGTAGAACATGTAGTCAGTGGAAAAATGCATAGGCCAAATGACACCATAATCAATCTCCGATATAAAATGATCTAGGGGATCTGAAACTGGAAGATAGGAAGGCCGCTTGCAACATGACAGGGAGACCGTGTAACAGGTACTTTTTATTGTTCAGGTAGAATAATATACCCTCATAATATTTCTGTCAAATGGTTTTGCTGTTATTTCTCTCAGCTCCCATCTCATGTTTGGATCGAATTTCGTCTTTCAATCTTGTACCATTTTACGGCACTATAGTACCAAAATTGTTGACCAACTTTTGAGGAGAACAAGACTGAATATCCAGAACAAAAAATATTGGTAAACTGTAGACCTACATACAAAAATAAAATGGTTTTGAAGGAAAACAATGACCGACTTATATCTCATGTTTTATTTTACACAATATATATATATATAGGCCTACAGTATATATATTTTTTCAACCAATGTTGTTTGGAATGAGGGTAAAACATTATAGTAGGCCTATATAGAGTGTTTGTCAGAGCTTTTATATATCCACAAAGTTCACCCAGAGTGAAAGTAAAACATCTAAATTTCTATGAAGTTTCAATTTTTAACCATCATATATGCCTGGCTATCACAATAATTCAAGATCGGAAGCTATAGTTTACTAGATATCACCACAGTCTAATAGGTTTGTATCAACTATAAGCGAGCTTTACTACGATATTGGGCATCAAATAATTAACGTGCTTACCTCCTCATAGATGTCAGTATTGACTTGAGCCGTTTTCATCCACGTGTCATGGTAGAACTCTTCGCTGATTGGGTCGCTGACGTCGATAATGTCCTCGTTGTTCAACAAGCCCAGATGCTCTTTGAACAAGTGCCTTCGAAGCGAGCCAGCATATTTACCAGCCTTGTATGGCTCTCCGTTCATTCGTGACGTCACAAACTCCGAGTCATTGACGATCACTGCGATCTCGGAGTCTCGCTTGCCGAGGAGGCTGCGGTCGTTGATGTTGGCCGAGCCGCAGATGACCACGTTGTCGTCAGCAATCAGCAGCTTCGAGTGCACATAGATCAGTTCTGAGACCTGAAGACAGAACACGTTTCAATGAATTAAATGCTTTTTCAAACTAATAGATGGAATGCACTATTCAAGTGCAATAAAGAGTAAGGGCACATGGGAATGTCCCTTTCATAAATTTTAATTTACTTTGAGGGTAAATAAAATGAGCCTGAAAGTGGCCATTTTTCACCAAGTTTTCATGAACAGGCACTGTCCAGAATAGACTAGGCAGTCTAGGGGTCTAACGGTACAGATGGTTGATGTATCCCTGAGAGATAGAGTGAACCATCTGCTAGTGGTGTGGCATGGGAGATAAGGTCACTCGGAACCTTCTTTCTTTGTGGCTAAAAGTACAGGCAACCATTGTTAAAAATGTGATATGTCATTTTTTTTTATATTGGGTTTAACGACGCACTGTTATGATAACCGAGATCTAATGGCGTTGGTACATCCTATTCCCATGTACCGTATTGAAGAATTAAAAATGGTTAAATGACTTACCAAATCTTCGTTAAGAACGGAATGGTTTCTAAGTCCGTAGAACGAAATATACTCGCTGGGATCTGTGATACCTGCTTCCCGTAATCTGACTAATATTGCTTCTTTTCCCCTGAAAGCAAAATACCAATTTCAGGACGGATCCATCGAACTGCTGTACATTTTACTAGAGAAAACTTTATTCAGAAGCCTATTACCTTAGGGTATATTACTTGAATAATCACCACTAAAAATTGTCATGGACTTCCGGTAACAGTTTTTCCTCCATACATATTTCTATTCATACTAAGGGACTCTGGTGGAGACTTACCGTGATATAGACGCATAATTCCAGTGAGTGACTGCATGCAATGCAGTGCCAGTAGGGCTACCAACCTCACCCTCAAACCCTGGCAAGAGAGGCATCACGACATACACTCGAAAGACAGTGTGTTCCCTACGGGCAGAGAGAAAACACCAATATTGATCAACCAAAACACACTACGTTTATTTGGTGTGTATAGGAAGATTGCCGGAGGCTTGATATATAAATTGCCAATTGGGTAAAAGGGAAAGAAAGAATGGCAGCTTACCGAGGTTCGTTAAGTAGATAGGCCTACTCATGGTGGACTGTGGAGAGCCGTTGAAAGAACACGAGGTAAGCTGCTGTTCTTTCTTTCCCTTTTACACAATTCATAAAATACGCATATTGATTATTCATAACAATTGAGAAAGTATGCCTTTTTTACATAACAATAATAATACAGAGATTCATCGTTTTCCTGCTTCTGTTGTTCATTTTGTCTCACAACAAGTCCCATATAAGGTATAAAAATATAACCAATGTTGAATTTTCCTGAATGGATTGTTTTCCTGCATGGATGTTTTTTCCCGATTCCTTGAAGAATGATAGATAGAGGTTTCACTGTAGATCATTATTTTTCAACATCCTATACTGTGTAGGCCTACAACTTACAAACTTGTAATCAATAATTCTAGATAAAATTGATGAATCTCCAGTGATCGTGGAATCGGAGAAAATAAAAGGCTAACAAACTTGCTAATTTGGAATCGAATCATACCCAGCATACAAAACCAATGAGAATTATCGTCCTACAAAATATTCTCAAAACCAAATCCAAAATCATTATAAATCAGGCCCAAGGAGATGTTACCAGAGGAAAGAGATGGGAGTCTCTGCTGGACACCAATATATTCCAATACCCTGCCTCGTTTAACTATAGCCACAATCTTCAGGGTTACAACTGGCCATGATTTTCTACACAAACATCTGAAGGAAATAAGAGTTGAAGCAAGTTCCACATGTCCCTTGTGGAAGCTAGACATCAAGATGCAGAACACCTACTTATATGCCCAGCACTTGTTGAACACCGAGTAATGTTGAAGAATCGAGGATTGTACGGGGATTACCTAATGGCAATTTTTCAACTGGCAAATGAAGAAAGACACATCAGAAGTAGAGCTTCTTTTGCAATCATACGGAGAACCAGTTTTTATCTATCTACACTACAGTGCTCAGTATTGATAGTTTTTTTGAACAACTCTCTTAGAGCAGACTAGTTGTCCAGCAAATCATGACGAGTCCAACACTTCAAGGCCTAGTAGAGGTTGTATACGTGAAATTTATCCGTCTTCAATAGGTACATCCACATCAAAAACTTCAACATTTTCATACTGACTGATGGTTTTTTGTGGTTTCCCTACTGGGATCAATCTCACAAATTGAATCGACCACGACCAAATTAATTTGACAAAAGCAAATAAAAAATATAATAAATGAATTGGTGATGCCTTCGGGTAACAAATTAGGAACCAGGTACCCGCCGAAATTACCCGGGTAATTAGAAAAAAACGTATTCACGTCGTCCCCTGTCTAGTTCCGTGGTTCTGACGTTTCATAATCTCCTGCAGTGTATACGCGTGCACTATGATCAAGGTTATGTAATTGTTTGTCTCATTGGCTGGTGGCTACCAATTAATTAATAAGATAAGCTCCATGTAGGTATCACATTTTACTCACCCTCAATCTTTCCCCAAAGAAATCTGTCAAAGAATGATTTGGAATCTAGAGGAAGCGAGATAGGACTTTGGTTAATTGTGTTCAAGCTGAAAAACAACAGCCAAGTGAGAAGAAATACTTGACAAAACCCTCAAATCGTAGAGGTAGGTAATGGCAAATACTTTAATATATAACCTTCGATAACCGAAGGTTATATATTAAAGTATTTGGTAATGGGTTAACTATATATGCTTCTCAGTTCTCGGTGAAGAATAGCATTTGGCATGGCAACTAAAGAGCGGGTGTCAGGAGAGGAATTCAGTACACTGCACGTGTGACCACAGATAACGGTAGGTGGTGCGACTAGATTTGACGAGCGCATTATGACAAGTTGAGGGAGGTCTGGGAACCTAGACGGGTACCCGGGTAACAGAATATTACCCGGGTAATGCATTACCCATACCCGACCCGGGTACCCGAAGGAATCACTAAAATGAATAGTTTGAATAAAATCAAATGCTCACAATAAAAATGAAAAATAAAAATGAATAGATGGAGGAATAGATTAATGAATGAATGATAATAATCACTGGCGTCGGAACCGGGGGGGGGGGGGGGGGGGGGGGGGGGGGCAGGGGGTGCAATGCCCCCCCCCCAACTGTTGGCCAAGGGGGGGCAAGAAAAAGGTCTTGCAAGACACAATTTGAAAAGACGAAAAAAAGAAGGAAGAGAGAAGGAAAGAAAGAGAAGGAAGGAAAGATGTAGCCCTATATAGATAGGTAAAATCGTACATCACATTCACAATCACAATCATATTTCACATTGCATAGAAAATCAAATATCAGATGGGCACCTTCAGTTTTAGGAGAAATTTGATTTTTGCATCTAAATCTCATCTGAAACACGTTGAACCATATTAAAAAAGGTGTGATCCAAAGGAATTTGATGTACTGTTTCGGAATGACAGCTCTGATAAGTAGTTTATTAGTTACCAGAAATCAACAAACAACCCTACCGGTAGTGCTTCTTCCAGATATAAATTATTCTTTACAGTTTTTGTAGATTTTCTAAATTTCCAAAATTCCAACAGTCGTAACAATGACAATACAATGAAATGGAAAAAGGGAACTTCCAATAAGGGTCGTTCGGTGACTGCCAGGGGCGTCAAATGTAAGGGGCGCTATCGGCACACATTTGTAACATTCTATTAATAATTATATGCCATAAATCGTATTCTATTTTACTTCTGCATTATTGGGTGGAGAAAATGTTATTATTCGAACAGCATTGTTATCGAATGATATAGATTTTTCTTGGATCAGCCATTCATCAAAACTAGCTCTTACCACACTATAAAGAATTCATGAATTCCAGAAATTTCGTGTAGTTCCCAAACCCGTAGAATTGTATTTAAAAAAATTGAATTTACACAAATTTCCCTGCGGGGCTTGATTCCTCCCTCACTCACATTCACTTTCACTATGCGCATATAGTTTTTGGGGCTCATAATTTAGTCCTTGCCCGTGGCGCTAAAATGAGCCAGAATGACCCTGCAGTTACAATAACTAACTTATATTTGGCAAATATCAGTTTGGCACCTCTAGTTCTTCAAAACAATTAATTTTGTCATCTAAATCTTATCTAAAACACGTTGAATCGTGTTAAAAAAGGGGTAATCTAGTCCTTCCTCTTGCCCCCCGCGGGTCGCAGGCATCGCGTTAACTGACTGGTCTTTGCACAACTGTTCTTATATGGCATTTTCTTTTCCAAACTGAGATCCCCTCCCCATCTTGGTATTCTCAGTATTTTTTCCTTCTGTCCTGAAAAATACCCAAATGTTATTGCATGTGTGGCACCCCATACTTCCTTCCTCCGCGGGTCGCAATTTTTGAGCTTGCCCCCCCCAACTTTGAAAACGTTCCGACGCCCCTGATAATAATGATATAAAAATGTAGGCCTAAATGAAGTTGATTGGAACCAAATTGAAGCAAAAATTACCAATATTAAAATGAAGAAAAAAAAAGGAGACAGAAAGAAGAAAAAAGAAGAACTTAAGAAAAAGAAGATGAAAATAAGAAATTTTAAGATATATTTTCCTCCCCAATGTAAATGTTTGACCAGCTATTCCTGATATTATTACGGTATTTTAAATTCATTCAGGGCCTATATTGGATTTAATGACGCACTAGGCCTACACTGATGACCAAGATCTATTGGTCTCCATGAATGATATATGAGATGATGGGATGATGAAATGAAAGGTTATTTTATTAGGTGTTTTTTGGTAGTAGGAAGGAGTGGGTCATGGCCTGTTGTAAAGGAACCTTCCAAGTATTGACCTGAACGATATAAGGAAACCACGAAAAACTCTGTCAGTTGACTTGAAAAAATTCCAAGTAATATTATTTTAATTATTCTTTGGGGCGGTAAGAACGCCCTTGTGGTGCCCCCTCCAAACAATCGCATCTTTCATTCATATACTTGATTGGCGTAGAATGATTTTCTATCAAGTTTCAATGTTGATGGAGGAAAAAATATATAATTCAGGTTGAGCACAATTTGGACGAGAAGAATAGCTGACTTCTGAACATTTAGCGCAGGAGTCATGAGTACGTACTTGTGTGCCCTGATGATTCTCTTGTACAACGATTCTGCAACTTGATTCCGGACGAGTGGTGACTGGAATGCAAGCGAGATGAAGAACTGGTTCTCAATGTAAACGTAATGCTTGGCCGAGCCAATAGCTGCGATGTAAGCCTCGTGTATACTCTCCTCCCACGTATCGGTCGAGTCGAGGAAGCCCGTACTCCACCCAGATGCTGAGCGCAAGATCTAGCACAGAACACTCAATATGTTGGAGACAAACAGTCCAAAACAAGGTATCACCATAGAATACAGAGTTAGGGAAGAATATTATAGCCCACGTTAAATCCTCTTCACTTGTTTTAGAAGGTTGTGGTACAGTTCAACATCTAATCTCTGGTGTCGTTCGAGTCGCCACACATTCGAATCCTTCTGCAAACGGCTTCTGCGCTAACAATTCAAATAGGAACCTTTTGACCATGCATATTTACAGTCAACAGACAAGAGTTGAAGAGCGTAATAGAAATCAGATTTTTCTATACTAGTACTGCGTGCATTAATAAATATTGAACTACAGCTATATGGAGATGCTGGTCTTCTAATTCGTGCAGGAGTTGACCTATAAGCTGTACCCTAAATCTTTATTCTATGATATCACCATCCAACTACCTAAGGGGAGGAATGAATGAAAACATCCTACAAAAATGGGCTTTCAAGAGCAAAAATTATATCACATTTCTTGTTCTTAAATGAGCTTCAAATTATAGAAATACCACATTGATTCAAGTAAACCTAACCTATTCCTGATATTTTTAATTCACAGTACAGTAAACCCTCGTTAATCCGAAATCGAAGGGACCTAAAAAAATGATTTCGGTTTATAAAAATTCGGATTAATCAAAAAGTAATTTTTCCTGCTCAGAATATAGTTAATTTCGTATTGCGCGCTAGAGAAAGCTGTGTCACCGGCTGACATTAAGCCTGTTTGTTTGTCCTGCACTAGCTGAACTGGTTCTTCAGTTCTTGCACAATCGTGTTTGTTTGTAACCGTGGTTCTGCACCAAGCTGCACTTTCTTGTTTGTTTGTCCCGGTTCAGTTGCACTAGTTCAGGTAGTTCTACACCAGCTACGGAGCTGGTGTGCTTAGTTCAGTGCAAGATGGCAGGCGCCAAAATCAAGTTGTAGGCGGACGCTTTGCTGGCTTACTAGTTGTTGACGCCTAAATTCGTGTTGATGAGAATGAAAATATATATATAATTGAATAAGGGTTGTCATTATTAAATATTTACTATTCATTAATCACATTCCATGATATTTAATATCTCTTTCTCCATCAACGGGTCTGCTTCCATTTCAAAATTCGCGTCTAGAAACCGAAAAATCGGCAAATTCGTGTTTGTTTGTACCTCATCATTTAGGTATCATTTCCTGCACAAAACCAGAAATATGACGTACTTCCTTTTTACACCAGCTGCACTTTAGTTCAGGTGGTGCAACACAAACAAACAGGCCTACTACGTGATAGATCCGTTGCTAAGGGCCTCGCTGATCGTGTGTACTCGGCTATCTCCGTGACGCGTGATCCTCATATGGCCCGTTTCTATTGGCGCTCGGCCGTCCCGAGTCGGACGAACGAGTGTTCCGAGCTCAGACTTCGTCAAGGTTGACTGCATTCGGTACACAAAGCATGGGACAGCTGAGCATGCTTCCACTCATTCTTACGCGTCAAATATAAAGGATGGAAATTGGGAAAACAGTGATAGCTTCACGGAATTCACTCGGATTATTTCGAATTATCCAATCCGAAATCAGTGTTGAAGCTATTGAAGGGACGAAATATTAGTTTGAATTACGGTTTAACCGAAATTCGGATTAACCATATTAATTAACATTGAAATGCCTATACTTTTGGCCGGGGACCGCTGGCAAGTTCGAAATATGTCAAATTTCGGATTAACCGAGTTTGGATTAACGAGGGTTTACTGTATGAATGTTTCGAGAAAGATATTAACAATATCATTCAACTCCAAAATTCAGACCAGCAATAAATCTCTAAATAAACGGGTATAATCTAAAGATGATAGACTACGTGACCTACCAATGGCAATAACACATAGACCAGGCAACCATGCAGCAGTACAAGCAAGTGCAACAAAATCAGAACGTACCTGGCAGTTCACTTGGTAAATGTTCTTGCCAAGAACAACTTCATTGGCAGCACCTGTGTACGATTTAGGCAACAGATTCGGGTACAACGGATTCAGCCTTGCTTTCTCAAGCTGAAATGACGATTGAGAAAATAAGCAAATGAACAATCAAAACAAAGGTACTAACAATACCGTACACTATTATGTTGGGCATCGACAAAGTCGAGTACATTTTAATGAAAATTGTATCTGAAGAACATATATGCCTACAGTAGTGAGAATTTATGATAGATAATTGTTTATTTATTTATTTATTAATGTTGGATTTAACGATGCACTGTAATGATAGCGAAGATCTATTGGCGTCGGATGGATGATTGATGAGATGATGGGATGATGAGATGAAGGCTTCTTAGGTAATGGGAAGGATAGTGGGAAGAAAGCGGTCGTGGCCTATATTCTGGGAACCATCCCGGCATTAGTCTAGACCACAGAGAGAAACCACGAAAAACCACTGTAACGATGGGCGGCGGCGGGGATCGAACCGGGTCCGAAATTCCCCGTGCCTCCCGGATCACATGAGGCGAGCGTGTTAACCACTGCGCGGCACGTGCCGGTAATTGTTTGCTGAACGACCCCATCAACAGCCTGATTATTGGGGGTAATACTATACAGTACATATTGTGTAACAAAGGTCTAGTAAGTTGAGCCTAATACGATGCTACAAATGTCGGCAAAGTGGGTTAGCTTTCATGACCGAAACTCTCACGATCATCGTTTTTAAAATGACAATTCAATTTTTTTTCATTTGCTTACTCAAGAAATGAATTAGGTTGACACCAATTTGAAGAATTTTGATCGAGGACATGTACTAGTACTGTAGGCCTACTCGACGAGCGACTGACCATAAAATCGATTGCGTTCAGACTTGAACGCCTGCCACGTTTTTTATTTTTATTATTATTCTATTATTATTCTATTCTTTTCTTATTCTGATTATAATATTCTTGATTCAATTACATAAGTGCTTTTTTTTCTTGTTTTCTTGTTATGTTATTATTCTTTCAAACATGTTATCTTTAATCTTTGTTTTTTAATGATTGATTTTTACCTATTCTGTGTATCTCATACAATATTGGGTGTAAGACAGAATCTTCATTACAGTATAGACATGTACAATGAAACCTCTATGCATCGTTCCCGGATCCATCGTTTTCCTGCTTGTACAGTATCATTCATTATTTCTCACCCCACTCCCATATAATCAATGTTAAATTTTCCTGGATGGATCGTTTTCCTGCATGGATGGTTTCATTTTCCTGTTCCCTTGAGAAATAATGGATAGAGGTTTCACTGTATAAACACAAAAACAATAAAAACTTGGATATGAATAGTAATTCAACCACCATCAGTCACAAGATGTATAAACATAACCGACTGACCTTGACAGCGTTCCAGCGCTGGATGAAGTGCCGCGCCACGTCTCTAGCCGCTGGACCGTGGACCACGGCGCCGATATCGTGCCACGGCATTCGGGGAGTTGTGCCACGGTCTACCAGGTCTACGTAAGGCAGGTCTAGGTTGGTGAAATCTTTCACAATGAAGTTTACGTAGTCTTTGCCAATCCACAGCTTCTGAATCTAATGGAAGAGATGTCGTACGTGATATGTACTTATACAAGGAAAACGCAGCACGTGCATTGTGGGATGAGCAAGATACCTATGTGAAATGTAATCAAAAGCTATACACACACCTTGTTTTTGTCACTCTCGAATTACCGAAATATTTAACATTGTATTTCCTATAACTGGGATCGGAAACTGAATCTCCTTTTAATTATGATGAATTTCAAATTGACCAAGCTCAAAATAGCGAGGGATTCCTATACGACATTATAACTAATGCCATCAGCAAACAAACAGGAATCAAAGGGTGTAGGAGTTGTAGAGTTTTGGTAGTTTACCTTGGATAAACAATCAATAGTATCAATGGTGTTTGGTTGTAGTTTAGGGCTATTTGGTGCGGTCGTTACCACGTCACGGCTCACTTCCGCCCCAGAAGCAATGCTCAGCGTCTCGTCTGTTGTACTACACGTAGACACACGAAATCTGGAACAAACAGAATATTCGTTTTATTTATTTATTTTGCATATTTCAATACGGCCTACATATGACTATAAGGTTACATAAAACAGATGAAAATTAGTGATACGAGAGATGAAATAATTCTAGCATATAATAAAGTGAGAAAATATTACTGAGTGTAAGAAAAAAAATTGTGTTTGCACATTTTAGTACATGTATTCAAGAAGCTGCAGGCGCCTCTCTGCTAGGCATGTATACTTTCAAGCAGCTAATTCCCACGAACGTATTTTCTAAACATCAAATTGTTTGTTTTGTTATTGCTGAATAAAAAATCCATGTTCACGTCAATATTATGCCGAGATTCACAGCTTTCTGGATTCGATAGTTACTGAATGAAGTATATTCTATATACGTTATGTAGATTTTTTGATAATACTTAATATGGATATCCCACTCATTTTACAAACAGAATATTGATAAAATGCACATGCTGAACTCAGACCACGTTCAACTACGCATTTGATTGAGATTGTCTCAACGCCTGTCCTATCTTTATCTATTCTTTTTATTATTAGGCCTAAACTTGGCCTTCTTAAATAATCAAATTTGGCAAATAAACAATGATTTCACAGTTTTATAATATTAGCAATTGGAAGTCGTAAAATAGTAAGCCACGCCAATCTGTATGGACATCAAAACTGTAGTTTTAAGATTCAAACCTTATTCTATCTAACCCTAACATCAGTAACATAACCTCAGAACAGAATGGCGCAGCTTACAATATACATTTGCCCCTTTATTTATTACATTTATTATTCTGGTGAAGGCTCGGACTCGACTTGTGAACCTTATACAAACTTGACTCGGACTCAAGACTAAAAATATGGACTTGCACACCCCTAGGTTTTACTGTAGTATAAGCAACGAATAAAGTGGGGATCACTCACTTTCCTTGTCCATCATCTCCATTTTCTTCCAACAACTTATTGACCCAATTTTTGGCCTCCTTTTTATCCTCCTCTTTCTTTTTTTCGTCTTCTTCTTCATCATCCGACGGATTTAGCTTTTTGTTGATCCACTCTTTTCCGCGATCTTTCTTCTCCTTCATTTTTGCCAGCAAGTTTCTGCGTTGAGTTTTCGGCGTGTCACACTTCATGGTCTCATCTACGTCTCCGTTGCTGATGATGAGTTTGTCGCCCGGCTGGAGTTGGGGCAGAGACGGGGGCGTGGGGGGCTCTATGGAAGTGGTGACCACACCCACCCCCACCAGGTTGGTTGCCCGAGCAAGCTGGAGGATGGAACTGGACGGGTTGTTTGAGATCATGGGCTGGCTCGAAGTTTGCTTCGGGCTCAGCGGTAGAAATTGTCCGAGCACATGCGCCGGTACTGCATAACCCAGGTCAGTCAATCTAGAATGAGACAAACACAGTTATAAATACTATAGTTATAAAGAGAGCGAGAAATTCGCAAAAAATTGCGACTTCACAAACCCCTAGGGGTGTGCGAGTACTCGAATTCTCGAGTTCGAGTCATTTTTTTTTTTAGTTCTGTTGTAGCCTAGGAGGAGACACATTATTCCCAAGTTGTAGGCCTACATAGAACAGACTGGCTGTTTTGAAGAAACATATTGATTTTTTTAAATCAATTACCCTACCTGTATTGTCCCTCCCTATTATAAAACGTGATTTTCCCGAGTTTAAGGGTCCAGAAGTCGCTATTGATATGCTACTTTCGGCCAAGCATCGGTAAAAAACACATTTTTTATTTTTTGTAATTGGGCGGTGTATAGGCCTACTAAATGTACGGCGTGTTAAAATGATAGATCTATAGTAATTTGTACTTCACTCAAAACCGAAGTCATGTCAGGTGTGGGTTCGAGTCCCGCATCATAAGGCATGGGTTTTTATAAAGTCCTTTCACCTATCATCAATTCATCGTTTAGTTATTTATCACCCACTCATTCTCATCCCCACATAACCTAGCTGTTGGTAGGATCCTTGAGCGGCATTGAAATAAAAGTATTCAAATGAATAAAAATTTAAAAAACTACTTTGTAGGCCTACTTCACATAGAGCCAATTAAAATCTCAATATGTACTTAATAGAGCCTACTAATTGTTTTTTTTAACTCGAACTCAAATTCGAAACTCACAATTTTCTCTCAAACTCAAACTCGAACTTGGATTCTCAAACTAGCACACCCCTAATAGAAGCTGTAAAAAAAGGATAGCAATCTGCAATTTACCAGAATGTTTACGAATAAAAGTATGCAACCATTGCTTTACATTGACAAAATGTGCCTGACGGCTGCGCTGACAGAAGCGCTGGTGTGTGATTTCAATGCAGCACGTTTGTCTTGAACCTTCCCTGTACGTTTGTCCTGTGTCCTGTACGTGTAGACCTACCTATGTTTATGAGTATCCCAGCGTCCGTAACAGATGTCGATGCCACCAAGGAAGGCTTGCGTTTGGTCGATGACAACAATCTTCTCGTGATGGGCCCATAGGAAGACGCCAGCCTTGGCGTGGTCTGGGTGACGCAACACCTTGATGTTCTGGTGGCGAGACGCCAGCCGCAGTTTACTGTAGTAGCTGTTAATACCCAGTGCCATCTCCACTTCTTTGTACAACAAGATAAAGATTTTGACGCCTTCTTCCTAAAGGACAAGCAAAAGTTTCCATGCTAAATCAGTAGGGCTCAGATTTTTTGGTTTTACAAATCATATAATTTCGTTTTTGAAATCTAAATTTACATTTTATAGCCGTTCCATACATCAAAGACTTTGCACCATAGCGGTGGTATCAGTTAAGTTAACCACATGTGTCTAATTACACTGATTTCGGTAAAATGGGGGATTTGGGCAAGTACATGTGATACCTATAATTATGTTATTACAGAAAAACCCCAATTAATTCGAAATGCAAGGGAGTATAGAAAAGAGATTTTGAATAATAAAATTTCGACTAAGAAAAAAAGAATGAAAAAATCATGGCAAATGTTATTCTGATAGGTAATACACGCTCGAATTTCGATAATACGTCAATGTCAATTGCAAAGATTCAAGAGATATTTGTACATAGGCCTACATATATCTACGCCTAATAAAGTTCATGCACATACTGCTTTTCTATGTAGAATCTCGTCTAGCCGCCACCGGTCACCGGCATCGTTGATGGTCCTCTTCATATATATCTCGGGACTGAGCCACCAGTCGGCAATGAAGATCTCTTCTTTAGCCATGTTTAGCCCGTCCGCTACCGCTGCCATGTAGCTCGCGCCATCGACGAACCAGCCAGCGGACACGTTCACTCGTTCCGGCGCAAACGAGTGATGACGATTGATTTGAGTGAAGTCCCGGGCTGCACGAAAACAAGCAGCAAACTTAACAAACACGAAAAGTCAGAGCAGATGTTTCTCTGATTACATGCTAACTAACTGCTCTCGCTTTGTTCATAGATAGTTTCGTGGCTCCATGTTAATCGTTACCAATCAATCAATAGGCATAAATCCGCATAATGCCATGAAAAAAATCAAATATTTGCTAATACTAAAATCCGACAGCTAAGTTATTTCAACTTTCAAGACATGAAAAAGTGGATACAAACCAACAAAACAACACGTTTAATGCAGGACTCGAACCTGCGATGACTTGCTAGACAAGAGTCGAGTAATAATATAAACATCTCACGCGTAGGCCTATGACATACTGATGGAAATGACTAACAATAAAACGTCGAGTAAAGAACGCAAAATACTACTCACCTTGGTTAGCTGCAACTTCTTTAATGTAAGTCATCCACTCTTTTCTTTTCCGTTTCGTCCAGCATTTAACAAAGATTTGTCTGAAAAATTTCAAAGAAATAATAGGCTAGACAAAGTATTGCTGGTTGCGTTGGTCGGCCGCCGTCTTATATTGGTTCCAGTCTCTATCCCATCAATGTTAAAAATAAATACCAATTCATCGTCCAAATCTTTGAACCAACCGATCGTCAAAGTCTAGTAGTGATATAAGGATCTGAGTTGGTTTATAAATACATGCAGGATTATTTGTTTGCTCAGGTGCCTGCAACAGGCTCTTATAAACATAAAATGGAGATGGCGAGGTTAAATTTGTGCATTAATAAATTGTAGAGTGATTCAAAATCACTATTTCTAGTTAGGCCTACTGTATTTGATTTAGAAATATATTTATTTAACCATTCTCTTCAAAACGAATAGTCCAATCCAAGTGAAAATTAATAATAATACGTATCAGACGTGTGTTTACATTCAGTTAAATGTTGAATTTTTTCAACGAGAATTCATTTTCCAAGTTTTCCCTTATGAAGGGTTGTGAAAATTTCCTAGGCCTAATGGGTTTACTCAAAAGTGGCTCTTGAACGATTTGGCTCAAGCCCTATAAAGTTCCAAGGTGGATACATATGCGTGATCTTAAAAAGTATCATGTTGATCAGTCACACCGTGTGACCTGTGCAGTGCGAACAAAAAATAAACACAGACAGAGCAGTGAGAGGAGGATGGAGGTCTTTGCTCTTATCGCTCATCTAATAATTGTATTGGCACTGCTTTTTTTTCTTTTTTCAACTTTAGATCCATCATTATATTGTTATTATATACTACATATTACCAGTATATTATATATTGACCATTGTTATATTATATCTATTAATAATTGTGGTGAGTTATATTGCACTTGTGGAGCCTTGACCGTATTGTCAATAAAGTTTTAATAAATAAATACACTTTATTCATTACCTGGAATTGTTTCTAATGTGTATCCCGTGGCCGGTGTGGCGGAATCCCGACGAGACCTCAAACCCGTTGTCGAAGAGCATAACGCACTTGACGATGCCATCCTTGGGGCGTATGTAGCCGATCCAGGACTCTTTCACCACAAGCCAACGGTGGCGGTAAGAGGCACACAGGTCGATGGATAGGTGGTGACAACGCACACACACACCTGCACACAGCCAAAACGGAAACGGTAATTAAGTAATTCATCAATGTGGGATAAATGAATAAATGGTGATATATCATGTTGAAATACACAATTTCTTCAGAAAACAAAATACCAGAGTCATTACATGAGTACATGAACACAATTCATGGCCACCAAGTGGAAAAGTTTATAACAATGCTATTGTCAAATCAGTTTGACCTTGGACAGAGTATAGCTATAATACTGGTATATATACCGGTATATATTTATTCTAGGGTTGTCATTCGACATCAGCTATTTCAATCGATTTTCAATCAATATCAAAAACAATTTATTTGATTTTCGATTATTTCAATATCAAAAGAGAATTTAAAATCAATATCAAATATTCAAGTATCACATATCACACAAACCCCTCCTCTCTTAAATCAGTGATATGGGTGCAAAAGTAATAGTCTTCTATCGAATATTCTCTAGAGTCAAAGAGCAATGCTTTTGTAATGACAAACATGAATTGAAAATTATAATACAATACGGTATTTGAACATTCGAAAAAATAATTAAAAGGAGAAAAAATATCGATATATGTATTAAAATTACAGTAATTATCGATGTGTTGTAAACGATAATCAATATAAGTTTACACATCGAGGAACAACCCTAGATAAAATGCACGTAGGCCAACTGAACTCGGCACGTGTTTGTCTCAAACGACTGACTGCTCTTAATTTTGAACATTGCATGTTTTTTCTCTAGCAGCCAAATATGTGTGATCAACGTGATCATATCGAAGCGGCGCTTACCGGTGTCAAAGAGACCACAGAAGTTACACCCCGAGCGACCGGGCTGCGTTGAACCTGTGCGCTTCTGCACCAGACTCTCTTTGCCCTTGATGCCAAGGCCGTGCACGAACGACAAGTGGCTAACTTCCATAAAACTAACCTGGTACACAAACAGCATTATTAGTTATTTATTTTAGGGGTTAACGAGATATTGTAATTATAATTAAGATCTTTTGGTGCCAGACAAATGTTAATGAATGATGAAAGCATTGATCGAGATCCGATATATCTTCACCAGTATTATTAATTATTACCACCAATCATTTTACTCCTATATCAGTACTGTATATACGCTCTAGTGACATTGAGTTGATGTGGTTATATTGCACGAGTCAAAATGATATTTGAATTAATCTCGAGAATGCAGTTGCCTAAATGATGGTATCAACTGTGCTGAATTAAATCTTTACAAAAATTCAATCGTAGTTCATGTTCAATCAAGCAACTTGCTTCTAGCTATTTCTGCATTATTTCAACATAAATTTTTATTAAGATACTTTTCAGCCAAAAATGAGAAAATTGTCTTCTTACGAAAATAAATATGGTAAACATTAGCCCTAATGATATAACACATTTTGAAATTTTTCATAATAACGGGTTAAAAATGAAAGGTAAAATTAACACAGATTGAACTAGAATCGATAAATCTTTGAGACACAAAAACAATTGGAAATAGAAATGACTTATCTTTGAGATGTTTGAAATTAGTGTTTATCCAATGAAAGACCGACAGTTCGATTGTTATTCATACCTCAATGTGGAACTTATCGTACTGTCATCAGATCATCACTCAAATCAGAAAACTGCGAGCACTATTTATTGCATCATTTATTGTTATAAAATATGAAAAGATGACTGGAACATGTAGCTCAATTGCTGACGCGCTCGCTTCATGTGATACGGTAGGTGAGGGGAATATCTGACCTGGTTCAATCCTCGCCACCTCCATCTTTACAAAGGTTTTTCGTGGTTTCCCTCTATAATTTAGGCCAGTGCCGGAATGGTTCCTACAATATAGGCCACAAGTGCTTCCTTCCCACTATCCTTCTCATTACCTAAGAAACCTTCATCTCATCATTCCATCATCTCATTAATTATTCATCCGACGCCGATAGATATTAGTTATCACTACAGTGCGTCGTTAAACCCAATACATACAAATAACGATAAAATCGTTAACGATGGGACATACAGTCTCATGATGATTGCGGAAGAGTTTCAACCTCAAAAGGTTTCTCAGGTACTCTTCGAGCTGCTGGATACGCTGATCAATATTCTCATATTGAATTAGAGCTTCTGGCTTGTTTGGAAATCTGAAAAGTTCAACACAAATAGCATTAGTCTACTTGACACAAACTGGTATATATACTTGGCAGAGTTACAATATCTAGATAGACTTCTTTCTCATACGGCTAACAAAAGGTATGATACAATGTGTGTATGTTTCACTGTTATTGAAAATAATAAATAATTGAGAGCAATTTTGTAGTACAATTAAATACTGTAATTATGTGAACTATGATCAACATCAATAATAGAATTACTAGGCAGTTGGTGCAATATATATATATATATACGTATATGTTAATAGAGCTTCGATGACAGTTTTAGTACAACCGTGCGTGATATTTGGTGTGCTGTGAATGCCGTAAAAACAGGATCGGTAATGCCCAAGTCACAACACAAAAAAGGAACCAGGTCCCTAGAGGTAATTTGACAAACAAATGAACTAATTCTAATTTCTAAAATTCAGATGATGATGATTCTAGTTTTTTCTCATAGTGAGAAAAAAATTGCATCATTACAGGATCGGTAATGCCCAAGTCACAACACAAAAAAGGAACCAGGTCCCTAGAGGTAATTTGACAAACAAATGAACTAATTCTAATTTCTAAAATTCAGATGATGATGATTCTAGTTTGTTCTCATAGTGAGAAAAAAATTGCATCATTATTCAGAGTTGTGATGTCCTTCAACTCGTAGCGGAATCAGACAAATTATTACGTTGAGTTCCCTGGTTAAAATATATTATCAACAATTATTCTATCTACGTTTGATTGACATAAGGAATGTACCGTGGCAATGCGCCATGCCCGCCCGTAGTCGTACGATGCATCTTGAAGCTGGTCCTTCTCTCCCGATGAGCACGGCTCGGAAAAGGAATGTTCAATCCGGTGCGAAAGAGCTTGAGTTGCTGGTGAAGGGCTTGAATATGCTTGTAACGCTTTTTGACAGTCCAAGTGAAATCTCCATGCTTGAACTCGATTGTATAGCTACAAACATAAACACATTTGGTATTGGTATGTGGTCTAAGCATTTTCTTGAAAGCGACTACCCAAGTGAGGATATTTCACGATGTCAATTAATGCCAAATGAGTTTAGATCTTGTCTGATTTGGTTCATACAAAGGTATGCAACTCAGATATATGCTAGCAGTTTAAAATCATAGCGTCAATCAAAATCGAAAAAATATTGGGAGGAGGTCACCTACTGTACTGTCTATTTAAAATTAATAAATAATCACGTTAGCCTAATTTTGGTTAAGAAACTTCGGGTAGTTAGAATTGATAAAGTTTGAAATATTACCTATATATAAGCACATATGACATACACACCAAGATTAAATAGAGGTAAATGATATTACAAGGATCTACATCGCTATTTATGCAGTTGCAAAGACTGAATTTAATTACATACGGACACGCCAAGATCGACAATACGTCCAATTGGCTGTGAGATTTGAGCAAACCAGAGAATAAAGAACAACAGTAATTAGTTCCTTTATTTATATTAAGCTTAACAAGCACTGTACTGACGACTACGATCTACTGGCGCCGGTGAATGATATATGAGATGGTGGGATGATGAGACGAAAGGTTATTTTCATTAGGTATTTTGGATAGTGGGAAGGAGTCAGTCGTGGCCTGTTGTTAAGGAACCATCCCAGTGTTGATCTGCACGACAGAGGGAAAACTACGAACAACCCGTCAGGGTGGTCGACCATGGCGGGAATCGAACCCCGGTCTCGTGAATGAGTGTTCAGTGTGCTAGTAACTCGACCACTTGTCTCACTATGGTTGATTCCTTATTTCAATGTAGTTTTCTATTCCATGACAAAAATAAAAGTATATATTGTTCTGAGATTTCAAGTTCTCAGTTAACCATGTTGTGATACAAGTTGGGTGAATGAATGATCATGGCTAGTCAGCAATCCTCAGAATCCAATTCAACTGATATAAGAATATGCATATCTTCTGAAGGGAATCAGATAGAATTATCAAAGATTAACTACAATTTATTTTGAGAAATGACTGTTTATAATAGAGAATATAAAACAAACTTGTTGACTTTCCCATTAATGCAAGTTCTCTGTATGATACCCATAATAATTTGATAAGATATGATCCCGGCACAAAAAAAATACGACTACACACAGATTAAATAAAAAATGTCTTCAAGGTTGAACAGTTATTCCACATTAATAGCAAAAGACCACCGGCGCTCAAGTTTTCAGACCGTAATCTACACGGCTGTATTTTTTAGATTGTCAATCATTCAAATAAGGGTGGTTTATATTAATAAAGAAATGTGATGCAAAAATTAATAACTGTTTGCGTGTTTGCGAAAAACTATATGCATATTCTACATTATAAAAGAAACAAATATCTTGAAAGTGTGAGCTAGGGATTTGAGTGGTAACATTCAAATGAGTTTGGTGGGCTACTCTATGGGCTGCCCATAGCACACCGTACCCTCCTCTACGCTCCCAGTCCAGGTCTGGCTGGCAAACGCTAGCTTTTTCTTGAACACCTGCTCGCTCTTGAGCAAATTATAACTATACAAAATGATATTATTATTATTACTATTTAGTAGAGATAATATTGAATAATTGAGGGTCGATTACACCTCCATTTGATCCTGAAATTGAAAGATTGGTCTTCTTTATTGTTTTTGTTCCAGTTTTAATAGAACCTTGTTCATAGTACATTTTATAGAAGTGAAGTGAGACTATTATGTTTTAGTGTGGTTACTTTGATAGTCCCATAGATATGAAAAAGTAGATCTACTACTATATCAAGTCCATTCAAGACTGTTATTTCTTTATTCATGTCCAATTAACTTCATTTCTACTGCCACACACAGTGCTTCCATTAGGTTGATCTCGACAACATATACATCATATAAACTAAACCTTCTTAATCAGATCAGTTGAACTGAAAATCACTATTGTGTCATTTGTTTATCAATAAGACACATGAAAAGATATTGTGTGAATATAAATATACGTTCAAACACTTGAAAGTTTACAAAACAAATCGAAAAGATTGATTATTAATCAGCTATTTCAATCGACTACTCGGTCTTGATTTTTTGGGACCGATGTTATCCCTAATATTCAGTATGAAAGCGTAGCGAGTACGTACAGGTTAGGATTGAGAAGGTGTGTAGTGAGGGATCTCTCATGGTCAATGATCTTCACTTCTATATCAGCGCCCGGTATGAACACCGACCGTTGCACGGCCTTGAACTTGACTGCCGGCTCGTGGATCCTCGAGAACGGGATTTCTTGTTGTCCTTAACATGTTACATTAGCAAATATTTGTTCACTGTAAACTATCATTGTAAACTATCACAAACTAACACATCATTGTAAACTACTTGTGTATTGGAAAACAAGTCATATTCAATTAACTAGGTATATAGATAATACTCAAACTAATTAGGGAGATAGACACCATGCAAATCATACCATTATTTACATGTAACAATAATAATAATAATAATAATAATAATAATAATAATAATAATAATAATCTTTATTGTCAGGTTTGATTTTACATGGTAAAATATTTAACATGTCAATGTGATGTAACTTAAAAAAATACTTAAAATTAAAACTAATCTATATTGAAATGTTATTACATGATTATATCATCTAAATTGCTATTCTGAATCTAAATTTGGTCTAAAGTAATGAAATCCGAGATTCTGGTTTTTAATACTAATTTGGAAAAGTTTTTGTTAAAAAGGCGTTTACAGTATAATAACATTTAAATATCAAGAATTCTTTTAATTTGCATTTAAAAACTGGGCCTGATAATTGTTTTAAGAATGTAGGCAAGTGGTTATATAATTTAGGTGCTGCATAATGAGGGCTGTTTGTTAATAGAGATAAATTGTGTTTGAATAGAACACTTATTTCTTACACAATTAAATACAAAGTCATTAGATAAACTACGTACATGGATAAACCAGGTCAACATGCCAACATTTTGAGATTGAAAACTTGGATTGAATACTCTAGCCTGGGTGTTGACATGACCTGCATATAATGAGATTGACATTGTTAGATATCAGTACGTTCCTTGAATAACGGAACTTTTAAAAGTCGAGTTTCTTGGTGTAGTCTATATAAGGAACTTTTATAAGTTAAGAGTCCCTGAAGAGAAAAAGGAACTTAACCACTTGACAGCCAATAGTGGACGAGTATCCGCGTCCTTACACTTTCTAATGCGTTTAATTAGATACCTCAACAAAATGACGTCATATTGACACGGGACTTGTACTGACATCTGCAAGACGGATTGAGAAATAAGTGTAATTTTTTGGGGGCCGATAGAGTAGGGCCTACGCTAATGTATTGGAAAATGATGAAATACAGTCAGCTATTATTCCAAAACCTTGTTCTAGGCTACATGTGCCAAATTGACAACCCTCTGATTTCTGAATGCTGAATAATAGTGATATCGGTGAATTTATTGTTTCACATATCAGTACAACAATATATCAATACAATTGAACTATTTATTTCTGCTATAAATGTTATGAAAGGCTATCTAAACTATCTATCCAAGTATCTGTGCGATATAACCGGGAATAAACTCGGCTGTCAAGTGGTTAAAAGTTCCTGAAACTTGAAAACGTTCTTGTTAAAAGTTACTTCAGCACGTAACGACGGGAAATACATATGAATTATGGAAAAAATGGCCAGAAAAACTTGGTCATGCAAGACATGCAATAGTAACACGTCTGACTAGCCACTCGCATGCGCAGTTGTCAATCCCCGATCCTGATTAGCTGATTAGGGTTCGCCAGATTCCAAGACTGGAATTTCTAAATGAGTTTCTAAATGAGTTTCAAACATATTGTTTGAGGGAAATGTCTGAAGATTGAGCAAAGTGAGAGACTTCTGAAATAGAATACAGTCAAATGCCTCAATCTTCTCGAATGGCTTTCACATGTAGATTGTGAGTTCAAGAAAATTTGAAAATTTTCATTCAAGAACAGAACAAATTTTATTTTAAAACCACTCAGCACTGGGGATTGACAAACGAATTTAATACTCTTTCAATCCTTCCAAAATCTTGTCTGCCACAATTGCCACAAACTAAATATCCCCTGATGCCATGTGACTATTCAAGCAAAATGTGTGTCAATAACATGGTGTGCAAACATTTTGGCCACATTTTAGTGCCAGTGGTGTCAGTGAACATAGTGTGAGTGTGTGACCCATCTTACTCCAGGACTGGAAACTATTGCTTACGAGTAGAAATCAACTGTTTTCAATACAATCTGCATCTTAAGAGAAACCAATCTAGCCTACCTTTCAAGTGTTTTATGAGCTATTGAATACTAAAAGGGAACTCGAAGCAGGATTCAACGTTCAAAAACGTCACGCAAACGAGGCTAATAATCAGCCCAATTCAAACAATAATCACACTCTATAATTCTTTACTTGCTACTTGACAATGTATTTATGCCTTCTATATCGTGGACGAATGTCACTTGTCACTTTTCTCTCAAATACCGGTACTCGTATCATGAAATGATATGGGTTTTTCTGTGATTCATTGACATTTTATTCTCGTAATTTAGTTCTAACACCAGGAAAAAAAATCACATATTAAATATGAATCATTAGAGAATTATCGAGTGTTCAAGATTCAAGAATTAATTTCAAATTCATTGATTGCTAACTGACATTGTACAATAATATATGTACTCAACAGGCAATTTATGAATAAAAGCTATAAAGGGTTGAAAAACCATTGTAAATATATCAAGGTATGGATATTTTATTGGACAACAGGGGCCTATTAGTGTCCCTCCAACTCAATTTTCATCAAAATCTGCTATTGATGTCATTTAGCTTCAAAAACACTATTGAAATAAAAAGGTACCATAACTGTAAACAATATTTACAGAGCAACTAAGGACTGATTTCATATTAATTCATGTTTCTTGACCAGTTTGGTAGATACTATGCTGGTACAGACCAACTGAATAGTTGACATTTATTTTTCCTATATCGCCGAGTACTACGCCCATATCAAAGTAAAGATTACATATGATATATAACCAATACACAGTCTACTTTCTATTTAAAAGGAAAGCACACAAATAATGAGGTGATGTACTTCTAGAGCATTATCTAATCTTATCCACAGCTGTTATTATTTGTTTGTGTGAACCACCAATACTGAGAGATTACCAACCGACCTGAAATAACTTCTACATCTGCATAATATTATCATTTATTAATTATTATTATTATTATTTAAAAGTGCATAAAAACTACTTTGGCTTGAACATCACGGTTGTTTAAAAAATATGAACTGTAGGCCAAGACAAAAGGAGATGAAAAATCAATTTGGAATTTTTCAAGAATGTATTGTTACAAAATGACTGCTGAAGGTTATAAAAATGCAGTTCTTAATAAATTTCTCATTTTGTTGTTTGAATTTAAGATTTTTTTGAAAATATTATTGATTAAATATTCAAGAACTACTGCTGGAAATCAGATGTGCAATCACACTTGTTAGGTACAGCTTATCAATTTCCTAGTCAGTTTATCGTCATTTTAAATACGCTTAATGTATTTATCGTCACTTAAACATTTAGAGAAACTATTGAAAAAGATAAGAATTCATTAAAAAAAATCTCTCCCTTATCTTTGAAAATTATTCTATGTTTCACTTTGATTATTCAATTATATAAATTGTACATCACTATATTTCAAAAAAGATTACATTCTTTTGTAAAAATGATACTGAATAGGTGATATAGTGACTGATACCATATATAGGCCCACATCTAATAGAGGGTTCAGCAACCCTACGCACGCATGCCAAGGGGTGAAGGGAAATAAGAACCTGGTTAAGTCTAGGTACTTTTTACCTATATATTGACTATTATGTTTAGTTTTCTCAGATGCTCCACATTATGAAACATTAATTTATATTTGCATTTTCAACACACTTGCAACTATATTTTAGGCTTTAAAGTGTTGGCCCTGCAGACTGTTTGTGAGGGAACCTTCCCTTACGCATTAAATATTGATTAAATTCATTGAATAAAATGGTTGAAATATGCAATAAATGACATTATTTATAATTCCTATCTACTTCAGTATAAATTTGTCATGGCAATGCAAAGATTTTGAGATTGATTGACAAGTTGTATTTTGGCACCCCTACTAAAAAGGTTGCCTACCCCTGAACCACGCCAAGTCAAATTTCCAAATTTTGTCATTTTTTTTACAACTGTAGCTCTATTCTTCCCCTTCCCTCGCAATTAAATAAGAAAATGATAATTTGACAAATCAAATTATTGATTAAAAGTATACTGACGCGCATGAGCACATCAAGTAAACACGTCCATAGCTATAGCAATAGAACTAGATCTACTGCATCTGTAATAATGCGGTTTCTAATCTAAAGTAACATGCCGGGGTGTGTGTGGGTCACGCTCGACGCCAGGGTAGCTGGCGAGTGGCAGAAAAGAAAGGGACAAGCTACCGTTCTAGAAAAATCAAGTGTCAAAACGCGATGGGTGCATGTGCACGTGGTAGTAAAAAACACCTATGACTATCAAGTATTGTATACCGTTGATATAAGACGGAACTACTAGTTAGATTACAATACTTCCGTCACTACGACTGGCAAGACTGCAAGTGCGTGGTCAATCTAAAGAAGGAACTAAAAATACACTACAATAAATAGCTTACACATATATTTACAACTAAATACATAACACACAACCACAAATCAAGGTGCAATAGACCACTAAATAATGTGTCAAACATTTGAGTGTACGGTACCACGCTGAAAGTCAGTGAAATACAGTGCAAGTGTAACAGTTTGTACATTCACAAGCATCAAAATCAAATGATTAGTAAATAATATATTTACATTAGGTCCAATTCATATTATTCATTTATATATTATTATCAAAGAAGCAATCAATTGGTAAAGCCCCCAAAAAGTATAGTAACAAGCAACACCAACAAATCTAAAACAACAAAATACAGAAATACGGTATGCTTTTTAATACAGTAATAGCAAAATGTCACCTTCATACGGAATGAACTGGCCACTCCGTTCCGAATACATCCCTCGCACTGTTGGCTAAAAACCTTTAGCAGCTAGAGAGAACACAGACTGAATGAATGTCTACAACTGTTGGTGGCACAGTAACAATTGTTACAACATATTCTCATGGACATGACCTCACAAGCACATTTGTTAATTGTTCATTTCGTTTCCTTGATAAGCTGAAAATTATACCGACCATAATTATGTTTAAATTAATGCGTGCTTCCACTAATGATACATGAATTTTAATTTGTAATCATCTGTCGGAATTCTTTGAACACTTGGATGAAAGTCAAATAACACACAGTGCCTTAAAATAGTAGGTCTAGTAGCCTACCAGTAGCTTATCACTTATCGGTAGTCCAGTATAATACAATAACTGACCTTCCATAACAAAGCAATCTACACATATTATATATGTGTTGTGTGTATTCAATTGTTAATGACTCACAAAATGTATTCAGAAAGTCTACAATCTACAACTAGGACACGACTAAGGTTGCGTAATCATAGAGGCACAGATGGACATGTCGAAAACCTAAAACCTAGTTTACGTATAATAAGTAAAAAATGTATTAAACCACATAGGCCTACCGGTATGAAACCAAAAGATGGTATTACCAGCATGTAAAAATTTGATAAAGGAGAGTGATGAATAACACTTAAAGGGTATGTCCATGAGAAAGTGGCCTTAAGAGTAGATGGGAGTTGACTTGGTGGAACACCAGTTTTTTTTGTGAAAACTTTTAAACAGTATGAGTAGAGATGTAGGAATTTAGCATTAATGAAATGGACTATCGAATCTAAATATTTCACAAGGAATTGTATTTTTGATTTTCTTCATTTCTCATGGTATTTTGATTCATCTGACATAAGACCTATATTCTATTTCACCATTTTTCATTCTAAAAGTCTTTTCGGAGCATTTAGCTAAATTAGCTATTTCGAGAATAAATTCGGTTTTGACGAAAATGAGCTGTATTGCATAGGCCTGAACACTGTTTTGTAATAGTGTGTACAAACATGAAATAACTGGAGGAACCAATGGTTGAGTTAAAAGAATTGTTATCTCTTTTCTCGAATAACTTTCCACAGTAAGTGGTATTCGGACAGCATCCTACCTGACTAAAAACTCCAACAGAATGTGGAATTTCTGTAATTGAGACCATAGTTGTTGATCTAGAGTTTGCAATTCCTGTTTTTTTAGTTGTTTGCTACAAAATGCTATATTTCACATGAAAATAGACTACTAAAACTGGATGTGAATGCTATATTCCTACAACTCTTTAAGTATGAGATATCAAAATTCTGATACGGGAGGAACAAAGCTATTTTCAATACCTTCAAATTGATGAGAAATGAAATTATTAACATTTGATTCTGACATTTTCTCAAGTACCGGCATAGGCCTATGTCAGTTAAAAAATGTGATCTTTAGCTGTAAGCCTGTGAATGTTCATTATTCCCGAAATTATTACACCAAGATTCATTGTTTGTTAAATGAGTAATCAATTCTCTTGGGGTGTTATGATCGCCCTTGTGGTACCCCATCCGAACGCTCTTACCTCTAATTGTTAGCCGTAATTGGGGAATAACAATTTTGTATCAAGTTTTGATGTTAATGAAAAACAAATTAAATGTTATGTAGGCCCTAGCCCTATTTATTATACCTACCCAACCCTGCATAGGGGTATAAAAGGCATAAAATGAATTTACAGTTATACACAGCTTTAAAACCTGTAGGCGGGCGGGCGGCGGGCCTACTATATAGGTCAACGCTATATACTTCATCACCAACTCGACCAGACAAGTGGTATTTGTAAGAGCTATGAGCTGGTATGAACTAGCAGGGCCTAGCTAGCGGTAGATACCCCACTGTGAGGATTACGAGGTACGGAATACAAATATTAACTTATAAAACCAATATTTGAATGCAGTTAGGATAGCTGGAAACATACCTAATAAATCAGACTCTTCTTTAATATCCACAAGGTTTGGCATTTCGATGATGGACGTTTCCGGTATCGAGTCATGGTCATCAACAAATAAGTCATCGTAGTCGGAGTCTGGTGTTGCTGGATCATGATGTCCATTGGTAGACATTTCTACAGATGACTTTGTGTGCTCAACTACGCTTTCATCTAGGCAGAAGAAAGTGCAAGTCGAAATGAAAGAAGAGAAATATGGGAATGATTAAATTCTAATACTGTGCAACACTAACCCCAACAACAACAACTAAGCTGCAAACTACTAATACTAAAACAGTGAGAAGAACAGATCCTCAATGCTTACAATGATATAGGACGAGCAGTGAGAAATCGGAGACGGAAAATCGATAATGAAAATGTTTATATAGTCGGTGTTCTGTAGAGGGTAGGGAAAAGTTCTTGATTTAACTTCACAAGGAAATTTTTGTAATCACGTTGGTAATTATGTGTTCCAAGCATAAACGTGCACACTGCCAGGGCAATTAAGTAGCGGTGGAGACAAATTAAGTGCGTACTTAATTTTACAAACAATAAAATGTCATTTAAACTATTTTAGATCCTAGCATCTATTAAAACTGAAGAAAAGTTCAGCATAAGTTAGGCTTATGAATGCAGGGTTGTTTCTAGGAGCGAGCGGTTGCCTGGGGCACCAACGACGTTTTTTTGTAATATTCTTGATTTTACTCAAACTATTCCATTAACTCGCATCATAGGCCTACTAGAAAGAACAACGGCATTGTTGTAATCAAATAAACACTCAACTATCTCAATTGAATTCTCAATTGCTCTACTTCGGACTGCACAGCAAACTTCCAGATAAAATAAAAACCATATCAAATTCCAATTTCAAAAATGCTCTTAAAACTTTTCTCATACTGCAATCATACTACGTATTCCCTAGACGACTATCTAAAAGACGAGCTCTCTTCCAAGAAAAATTCATTGAAAAATAAACGAACATTTCCACAGCAATTTACGAATTGACATGCATCCACAAACCATACATTATCATCCTAATGAACTGTCTGCACATACCATCATTCCTAAAAAATACACATTTTTGGAAATAGTAGATGATACAGAGTAAGAGAAACAAGTGATAAGAAATAATGAGGTGGGTGTAGGTTGGACAAAACATGTTGAAAAATGTTATTCTTCTTTAAAATATAAATGCATTCTTATGACAAGATAACCGTTATTATTGAAATCAGAAAATGTTGTATGTAATCATGAACGAGAAGCAGAGACAACCTTTGAAGCAGAGACAACCTGAGAAGCGGAAGGTCATGTATGACAAGGATAATGAACTGATTTGAGAACCCAGAGAAATGAAGAAAATGTGGTAAGAACATTGTGAAGAGTTACTACATGCAAAACATACACCGGCAGAAGACGTGGAGGACAAAGTGACGGGTGGAGAGGACAATAAGGAGACGTGTCGAGAGGAGATCGCACAGGCAATAAAAAAGAAGAATGGTAAATGAGATTGTGGTGGAGATGATAAAAGCAGTAGAACAGGTGGGGACAGATTAGGTGTTTCGGGTGATCGCGGCACTTTCATTGAAATTCCAGCTACTTCAGAAATTGTAAATTAATGGTAATTTGCATGATGTAAACGTACGCTACCTTCTCAATATTTCACATTAATTCTATTGTTGTTCCAAATAAATGTTCACCATGACATTGTTCGTAATAAATGATGCATTTTTTCAAGTGAACTAGGTATTTACATTTCTATAAACATTTTCGAACATAGTTTACACGACAAGTTCAAGTTTGTTGAATATTTACTTCATACTTTGGATGCATCAATTAGCAATAACCTATATAACACAAAGTGACGTCAATCGGACTTGAACTTTGGTTACAGTGTTTTTTAAAGCTTGGTCAGTCACAAAAACCTGGCCGACTCGGTAATGTTATTGGGGAGGAGCGATCCGATACCTAACCATTCCTACAACAACAGTAGGTTGCAAGCTGCAAGGGTGCTGAGATGAAGACTTACTGTACCTAGACTAACGTTCAAATTGAATTTCAACCAATCGGTGTGTAATGCAACTAGGAGAGTGACCAGAGATGTATTTAATTTAATTTTTCAAATAATACGTTTAGCCTCGGTCAAATATTCATATCAATATTTTTGAACACTTGTACCCTGTGCGAACAAGAATGAAAGTGATACACTGGCCCAATTGATGAAAATGCTGTGCATCAATGCCTTAGCAAGTCGGTTTGGGTCGTACCCTATGTTTTACGTGCCCACGTCAATCGTTTGAAGGCTATATTTGGATTTACTACAATTCTTATGTTATTCAACCTTATTGGAGATATTTTTGATAATTTAAACAGCAAAGCAAAATGTACCATTTTTATGTTGCAATGTGGACCTGTCTACTCGACTCAATCTCTTTTAACTACTGGTATATAAATATGAAACGATTGTTGGCATACACTATTATACTTTCACCCAGATGGGCACCGTACTTGTCTTGATAATGGCAAAAAAAAAGGAAACAAGCAATTGATTCCTAGTAGATTGCTAACTTTAAAAAAGGAAAATCTGAGATCAATTTATAAAGAAATTCTGCTCTGCATGGCTCTATCAACCACGGTGTATCTGGTCTGTACAGTTCACTGCTTCCAACAACATCGAAAATGTCCAAACACATACAGCCACAACTACACAGCTATGGCAATGAATGTCAATTCTAGCAGCATCTTCATGGATTCACAGGGTCATTCCAATTGGGAAGATAATTGATTGAGATTGCTGAAAGGCCTCTCAAAACGGCAATTAGGTAAGGACATTATTTTTGGTGAACGTTAACAAATTTTTGCAACAAGTCAACAATATTATAAATGATTTTGATGACAAGTGTTCACCTAGTTAATTTAAGCAGTAGCTCTTACAGAATAAGGCAACTTCTGCACACAGCTAGTTTTATCTCCCAAATTGGGCTATTAATTAATATTAATAATTTCTTTACTCAATGGAACAATTTACATTGTTATAGAATGCGTCAAACTGAAACTAGATGAGTAATTTAATTAAAAGTATGAAATCCGAGAAAATATCTAACAACATCCATAGGCCTAGTTCTTTAATGCTATACAAACACTTGTCAAGTAAGTACATCACACCATGTTTAAAAATATTCAAATTTGTGAAATTGCTTTTAATAGCCATACTTACGCGGGACTTGAACCCACGCCTGACCTGACTTGACCTGACTTCAGTTTCTATCGAAGTGCGATAGTTCATTGAGCCACAGGGGAGGCTGGTGCCACTTTCGTTGGCAAACATTGATACAAATAAATGCGGGTACAGTGTACACTTTGATGGCAATTAAAATAATACTTAATATGGACGGTTGTAGTAGAGTAGGTCTAGTAACAGTAGGAATTGCCCTAGTAGTGAAAGATTATTGTTTGCTAACAAGTTAACAACCCCCCCTAACAGCCAGGCCTTTTCATAGGTTATGTGGGGGTAGCAATAAGCAGATGATAGGCTAGATGTAGGCGTAATTACACTATAATGTAATGATAAAGATGATGGCCACTATAGAGGGTTGTTCAATTTTACTCTCTCCGCTGCCATGCCCCTCTGTGTGGGTTCAAATGAACTACGTGAGAACACTTCGTGTGCCCGTTCGTGCGAATAGTCACATGGCCGCGCGGGTTGACTATTCACAACTCGCACAATGGTTCTTGGGAATAGTGTACCGTATGTGCGTCTTGCCCGCACGTACGGGTCATGGGTAACTAATTTAGTGTACCGGGTATATGAGTCTTGCCGGCACAAACGGTCTTAGGGACAGTAGTTTGGGTTGCTGGAGGCACGACCCGCACGAACGTTCATGGGAATAGGGTCGGCCTATGAAATAGGCTAGACTAGATTATGCTTTTGGGCTTGGTGAATCAACGCCTGGCCTAATCATTAAGTATATAGGTGGGTTGCCTAATCTAGCCTTCTCCATGAAATTACTAGATCTAAACCGTGGTCCAATTCAAGAGCCTGGGCAAACGTTGACGTTTAGTCTAGGAATGACTACACCTAACTAGGCTCGCTTGCATTAGGTGGTCCTACTCCGTGACTTCGGCCTTAATGCCTACACCTAGTGTAGGCAGGCTAAGCTCATTCATACCTTTCAATGAAAGTAATCTAGGGTAAATATGTTGTATGCTTGATCATCGTTTTGGTATTTTGGAACATGTAGGCTACAGTAAGCTAGTCTACAGTAAGACTCTATTGTTGCGATGTTAGCTGATGGTTAGGGTTAGATAGGATAAGGTTTGAAGCATAAAATCAACCTACAGATTAGACGTTCATTCCACACAAACCTTACCTAACCCATTGATTTTTTCCCCTTACCTAACCATCATGGTAAACTCCTGAGAACCTACAAAAGTTGACCTAACACAATCCTGAAATGGATCGACCCAACCTACAGATTTAACGACCCGGCTAGGGTCTACTATAAATATATAAGCCTACCGTCTTTTATTACGATTACACTGGGTGATATTGAGACGAGGTATGCGGGCACCGTTCGAACATAAAACTACAGTCTTGTCTATTTGACACAAACCACAGGCCTCACTAGGGCCATGCTAGGGCTTAGGCCTACCCAAGTATGGTTATAAAATCTATGGTGTCACCTAGCTCTGACAGTCACCCATACCTAACCCTAAAAAAGGGCGTTCCAACATACGACATAATTATCACATACTTACAAAAAAAGAGCTGACTAGACATACTAACCTTATTAATTATTATTGATGTGTTCCCAGGGCAAGCCTAAGCTGTTTGAGTCACAGTTTACATATGACGTAATTCACAAGTAGACCTAGGCCTAGGGCCTGTGCTTGAGAACGCAATTGTTGGTAAAATCTTACTCTGTATCAGTCTAGAAGCACGGAAACCCTAGATCGTATTACAACACAAAACACCACATTTGTAGGTCAGCTTAAGCCTAGTTAATAACCGACTGTTAAGCCTACTACTCACCACTGATCTCTGAGTTACACCCACTTTCGACTCGGAGATACGAGATGGTAGGGAACACTGATCCTGCACTAGCTGGTCTCGATTGGTTGGGAATAAAGGCCTATTCACAACCGAAATTAGGAGTAACCTGTAACCTGTTTCCTTGGCGTTAACCTGTTTCCTTGGCTTTTTGCCATTGTTAGTTGAATTATTTCTCCTGAACACAAATAATTTTTCTAATTGTTGAACGTTCACATGCTCTGGCAACAATATATAGGGATTATTTAAAAAAAATTACATAACACAAAATGTTCGGTCATTGTTGACCCATGACCTTTTGAATAACCAAAAGAATAAAATACATAGATTTACTAAATGTTCTATTCGGGAGAAATATAAATGCAATCGACACCATTTTTGCTGAGAATGTTCATAACGTATGTAGATACAAAGCAATGAAAAATGTATTTTGTAATTGTAATATTCATTCAATTACAATTTTTCTAAGAAAATCATTCGTTTCATAGAAAAAAAATAACACAAACTGCATCCATAGGAGGAATTTACATCATATCTTATTTTTGATTCATTGGATTGAAGCTACATGTTCAACATAACCTTCCTCAGAATTGCAACCAATTTGGACCTGTAGTTTCTGAGAAAAGGTACAATGACTGTTACAATTTGTTATATTGTGGAAATGACATGTATGTAAATGCATGCATAGGCCACCCTAGGTAGCTTTAGTTAGCTACCGTAACATCAATAAGGATTTAGTGAACCTCTTCAAAGTAAATATATATATATATACATATATATATATATATATATATAAATCGAAAACAAAGATTATCTGTAATTTCATTATACATGAATAGTATTCAAATAAGAATAAAAAAAAAAATCCAATTTTTTTTTCATATAATTTTTCATGTTAACGCCCCCTTTTAAGATGAACGAGGTCGTTACTCCACCCTCCACTCGCTGTCAATCTTGTTCTATTTCATGTGATCACCGTGGCAGGATATAGTGATACCAACTGATTTTATCATAATATAAAGAAGGTTACCGACTCCGATACTAATAAGTTATAACATGGGAGGCATTTGTGGTTTCTTACCATCAAATCAGAACCAAAGGTTCTATTTGCCTGTCCCAATTTAACTGATTCCCTTGTGAACTAGATGTAGATAATAGTGGCTACCACACCTGTGGCGTTGTATAGCATAGGAGTTCGATATTTGTATTTTATTAGATATTTGTATTTTATTATCGTCCCGTGGACCAGTACGTGGTACAAAATATGGGTATCGTCAGGTATAAAATAGTAGCATAAAAGTAGAATATAATAGTTACGATATTAGTTACAATAGAAATTGTAAAGATTGAATACAGTAAAATATAATGTAAAATATAAAATAAAAGCGAAGGTTGCGCTACATTCAAATGGGACCATGGACTCGAATTCTGACCGCGGAAATATTTCACTTGGAAGACGTGAGTCGGCACACCTTCTTAATATTACAAATGATACAATCAGTTGGTATCACTACATCGTGACGGTGGTGCTGATCTTGAACCTACGAGCGCTACTCGCCCTAGTGTACAATATAAAAAATGCGGTATGCCTTCTATGTACCACAAATACTCCTAGATGCAGTATATATTCTGAATGTAATTATTTATGTTGCTAAGGATGATAGGCCTATCGCTTTAACCAATACTGATGTCCACAATCATAATAGCCTAAATGGGGGAAAAATCAATTTGTAATGGAAAGCCGTAAAGTGAGTTTGTTTGCTACGGCATTGGCTACGGGACCCAAGCTCTTGGGATGCAAACTTTTTAATGCACTTCCCGATCATTTGAGGAATTTGAAGTACGTTAGTGTAAACCGTAAGAATTTTAAATCTGAACTAAAAGTGTATCTAGTAAACAAATGTTATTATTCAATAGATGAATATATTATGGATAATGATTGTTAACGTATTAACATTTTATTCTTAATGACTCACTCTTAGACTGTTCTAATATCATTGTATGATCAATTTTGAACAATAGAATATTAATAAATAAACGTGCTAGGTTTGTAAAGAAGGGATATTCACTCCTAGTGCAATTCAAAATACAACAATGAAAATACAATATAATACTTATTTGTTTGGGGCATGCACACTTCTCACACGATTTCGATAAGTTTCAGTTTTATTGACTTTTTTCATTCATACATAATAAAAATATAGGCCGATTCATGAAATTTCATTTTATGAAATACATAGAACATAATAAGTTACAAATGATACATATATCGGTAGCATACAATAATTTCTGTGGGATGTAGGAGAGGTATTCATTCACACTAGTTTTCCTCATACATATTACACATTTGATACTTTTAAAAATACTTCAGAGTGTTTCTTCACAATTTGAGAAAGTCGTCATCGAAGCTTTAATAACCTTTTTTGGCGGGCTACTTTGAAACACACACTATACTTTGAAAGAGTAACCATGAATGTATTCTGCACTTGACGTAAAACACGTCTCATAATTCACCCACACAGTTCGTTCACATCACTTTCTTCACCTCCCGACATCGCTTTACTCTCTTCCCCTTTATATACTGTATTTTATTTATTTTCATGCTGCTTAACGACCCCACCAACAGCCAGGTTATACGGGGGTACGAATGAGCGGGTGATAATAAAATGATGACCGTGATGATAGGTGAAGGGATGTTTACAAAAACCTATGCCAATTATGCAGGACTCGAACCCAAGCCCAATCTGACTTCAGTTTCTACTGCTAGCAATAATTGACTGAGCCACAGGGGCAGCTACACCGTTATTTATCAGCCAAAATTGTAACAATGATATTTCCAAGTCAACAACTCAATACACAATAATCCTGTCCACAAAATCAACTGATAAACTCTGAAAGAGCTGAAAGTCGCGATATTTTCACCCTGCCACCTGTCAGGGTAAACCACTGATGGGTAGACACAAGCCCAAGGGCCAAGTCTAAGAAGGGATTAAAAATAGTGAAACTCCAAATAACACATCAAATACGGGTACATAAGCAGTTTCTGACGTTGATGGCATCAAAGTAACGTCCAAGTAACTCCCAAGATATCGTTCGGAAGGGAGTGGTTTTATTCCTGTCGTGACCCGCTTGTTTGCTGACAGCTGTGATCAGCTGAGCTGACGTAAGTCGTAAACGTAAAGTTAGTCCCGTGTATTACTACTAAATTATAATAATAATAACAAATGAATAATAATACGATCGGTAGGTTCATATTTTGGCATAACATTAATTTGTGGTTTGATATTGCGTAAATAAGTTTTTGATAAATAGCCCCTGATTTCTCAACTTTTTGCTAAGTAACATTAAGTAGCTGATATACTTTTTGAAGTAACTTCATCTTTTTGTTATTTTCAGTTTCTCGTAACTTCAACTTTTAAAATGTTATAATTTTAACCAAGTAACTTGACTTTTAGAAAATAATGTCAAAAAAGTAACCCTCCCAACAATGCTCATGGTGGGAATCGAAACCTGGAAGCTAGCTTGGTGATCAGACTCCGAACCACTGAGCTATGCATGAGCTAAGATATTATTTGGGAGGGCATGGTTTTGAACACGTAAACACTTTGTACCAATTTGAACACTTGAAGCACCGTGATTTGCACAAAAGAGTTCAGTATGGGTGGGTAAACTACTTAGTATAGTAACTTGATCTTTAAAATTTGAAGAGTTGCCAGTTGCCTGAATTTGACTGAATTATTTGAAATTATTGTCAAGTGAAATCACCTTATGTTAATTGGGTGGAGATAATAATATAAGTGATATAATTGTGCACATAATACAACTGTTATTTGAAGTTATAATTTCTTAATTAACACTAGATGTTGTAATTATGTCACTACAAATTATCAAACCTGCTTATAAATTGGACCATGTACATAAATAAATGGTAACTCAAGTACTTGGGTAGGCTTACTGATACTGAACATTATACTAATACATGTAAAAAGACTGACAACTGTCTTCCTACCAGTACATTGCACGTACATAACTGCATGCTTATCAATCAGTCTGTTGGGAGAATATTATCGTCTTTGAATCATACCTTGCTGAATCTGCCCACCTCAGCCTTGCTTAAAGAGACAAAGCGCAGTACATCCTAAGAACTGCTCATGTTATTAGGGTATATCATGAACAAACATATAACTTGATAGGTATAACTGCACTTTTATCCTTAAAAATAACAAATTTTCAATTGACTGAAATTATGAATTTTCACTCATTTCTGTGGAATATCAACCTGTTCATACTCTTCCTCTTGAGGAATCTGAATAGGAACTTTTCTAGCTGTGACTTGCAAATTCGATTCCAATAAGAGTTTAAGTTGTTGAATCCTGTTACCATTTCGATCACTCGCCATTTCTGTTTTTGTGGCCACTTTAAACGACGTAGTTTTGTTCGCACTCACTATGACTTTGGCTAACTTTGACTGAATACCGATATCATCGTAGACATCTTCTTCCTCCTCTTCCACTGGCAACTGTTTTGTTTCTGGTTTCTCTGTTATCACATCTGCATTTCCCCCCAATAATTGGTCACTCTGAGTGCTATTTATTGGAGGATTGTAATAAATATTATTTGGATTATTTTGAACAATATCATCATAGAGTGATTCCTGGTCAGAATCGTAGCCATTAGACGCTATGGAAATGTCATGATAGATATCATCGTCATCGACCATCAGGGGGTTCTGTTGCTGAAATTGGCTGTTGACGACAGTCGCTATGTCGTCATACGTTTCACTGGAATCACTGTCTGGAATTGATGGAAGTCGGCGAGCACGCGTGGGCAGCTTGGTTGGAGGGGCGGCTTGGCGTCCGGCTTCATTGATGAGGGTAACCCACTGGTGCATATCTTTGGCTGTGCGTGCCACTAGCTGCAATATCAGAAACAGCTTGTTAGTGCTAGAAACAATAATAGAGTGAAAATGTGTAAGGTTATAATTAGCTGCCCATACTGACCATAAGACTATAAACTAGCATGAAATCTAAAGGATGTTTAACTGCAGGAGGTTTTGCTAACATTAGTGTTGAAATGAAAAAACAAACAATATAGGAAAATATTTTTAAATGAATGTCAGTCTTTTTATCGTTGACCTTTTAAAAAAGTTATACAGATTCTCAAACCTAAACTCTTTATGTTATAGCCTAGTAATGAGTTAGAACCCACTGAGTTGCATCCGAGACTTTGAGCAAAATTCGAAGAAGAAATTGTTTATGCCACCCAGTTCAAACATATTTTGTCAACTAAGCTAAAGAACAACACTGAGTAGAAAATTGAATTGCTGATATAGAAATACTGAAGGCAGATGTTTTGCATACATGTTTGAAATGTATTTTTTT
Organism: Brachyptera putata; assembly: GCA_907164805.1. Taxonomy (NCBI): domain Eukaryota; kingdom Metazoa; phylum Arthropoda; class Insecta; order Plecoptera; family Taeniopterygidae; genus Brachyptera; species Brachyptera putata. The sequence continues at coordinate 24,416,237 of OU015463.1, read as the reverse complement.
TAAGTAGGGTCTGAAAAACAATTTTCTTCAATTTTGTTACTGTACATTAGATTAAGATATACATTCAATGACTATATTCATTATTCTTTTGAAGTTTGGATCAATTTTATTCGCTCAATATGCACTGTCTCTTGAGAAAAAAGGTTTCTTAAAATTGTCGAAATAACGAGCTCATAAAAGCAAGAACTAGGGCAGTTTAAAATCCCATTTGAATAAATCCAGTACAGTAAAGTAAGTTCTATTACTTTTTAATAAGAATATAACCTATAAAATAGATAATAATATGTATGGATAAACAGAATAAACCATCTAGATTTTAATCATATACGTTCTATTATAATTTTTTACTTTTCCTGATATTGGTTCTATTTTTAAACAACAATATTGACTGAGAATTGGTCCTTCTCTTCGAATAAAGTGTAATGAATATTTTATTTTCATGAAACTAAACCATCTACAATGCCAAAAGTAAGCTAGGAAGTAAATTGAAAGATGTAAGATTTCTGTATGTATCCTTATTTTACAGAACAATAAACTAGTCTTTAAAACACCTTTTGTCCTTTCAAATTCCAAATACGAGACACAGAAAGAGAAATACATTTGGTTTACCCATACGCATGGGAGTCGGCAGGGAATTCAGCCAGGAAATGTATTAGAAACATTGTTAAAATTGAATTATTTTCCTAATGATAAGGACAATGATGGACATTCTTCATCCTAAACATGAAAAAGCATCTATTGAATTTTAATTAGAATCGTTACATTTCCAGCAAAATCTTACTCAATGAGATTGTAATTTTGTAATACCTGTATTACTGACTGATGTCTGATTTTGAAATTCTTCATTATAAACTCAGACCTAGCTATGGTTAAAATCTTCCAACTCACTTGGACTGTTTTGTGGAAAAATGTTTAAAAACTTGAATTAGAAAAAATACGTAGGCTTACTACTTACATAGAGTTCAACTATTTCATTTTCTCTCTCTTTAACAATTTGGTCTTGTAGAAATTCAACTCTAACTAACTAGTCGAAAGACTCCTAAAACACCATGACGAGAATCGAACCTCAGTCTCCTGAAGGAAGGACGCACGCCAGTCACTGGTCCACCTGTCTCTTTTGGGTTTAGTGAAAATACTACCATACACACTACGGCCCACACAAATTTCAAAGTTTGTTCATACCTGAATTGTTTTTTTACCAGGGCATATAATTTCAAAGCAAGCGTCCTTCTTTTTCTCCTTTGCTTTCATCATTTCTGGCATTGGCCGAGCTTGAAATCCCCGCAAATCAATCACACTGATTGGCTTTGCTTCCCTCTCATTGACATAGAAAAAGAGATGAACATCATGGATTCCCGCCCAACACCGTCGCAGCTGATCAACGAAGAAGCGACGTTCTTTGCGCAGCAGCGGGCCACACTTCGATGCAATTAGTTTTAATTCCATTGCTGACATAGTAGTGTAGTCAGCACTTTCTGGCACGTTGTCTTGTAGTTCTACTTTGGGCTTCGACTCAGGTTTGGCTGGCATCTGCATGTGAGTCACATCAGGGCATTCGTACTGCTCTTCGGTGACCTCAGGAGGCAGATTGTCAGCGTCAATATATTCACCCCGATCGATCGGACTAGTTAATACCACATTTACGCCTGAAATGACAGACAAAATAAATCAGATTCAGATCAGTGTTTTACATTGACGTCAAGAAATATGTAATCTCTCATAGTAAGTGGTAATTGAATTTTACTATTGAATTGAGGCAAATTAGAAAAGAATCATCATTACTATTATTTTATCACTGGTCTAGGCCTATGTAACATGTATTATTATATTCAGTTTTATAAGTAACATTATTATATTCCATATAACAGTACTCAATTTTGACAGGTTTGGTAGAAGACCACTTTCAAAAGTGATCCCCACATACTTTGAGCAATTTTTGTATCTTCTCCATTACATATATACACAGCCTACTTTACATACACTTTATATATATATATATATATATATATATATATATATATATATATATATGGCCAAGGGCTTCAACTTTGCCATCGCGCCTTCTAAGATCCCGGTAGAAGACATCATCACGGGCGTTGAGTGTGCTATTGCCACTCTTCCCACCAAAGATGCTGAGACTTTGCGTCAACAAACGTGCACAATACTTCGCAAAGCCCGCACGCCTGTGAGAAACATCTCACATGACGAAGTCCTAGCTCTAAAAGCTCTTCGACTGAATGTTGACGTCATAGTTTTACCGGCCGACAAAGGAAACGCAACGGTGGTGTTGAACTCTACTGACTACAGTGCGAAGATGCGTGCCCTGCTCGACGACCCAGCGTATGCACCACACGATAAGGACCCGACGACATACCTTGAGAAAATTACCAAGGCAGCGATTGTGAAGACCAATTGGGACATAGAGGTGAAGAAATACCTCATACCGAGGGAGAAGTCTTCACGCTGCCCTAAGATCTACGGGCTTCCTAAGATCCACAAAGAAGGCGCTCCATTACGGCCCATTGTCAGCTCAGTGGGCTCTCCAGTACAACTCCTTGCTAAACATCTAGCAAAACAGCTCCAGCCTTATACCGAGACAGCTTCATCCTACATCCGCAACGCAGAACATTTCATCGAGCTACTACAAGGCGTAACCATCCAGCCGCAAGATCTGCTCGTCAGCTTCGACGTGGTATCACTGTTCACTAACGTACCGATCACTGAGGCACTCGACATCATGCGATCCCAAATCAAGCCATCTGAACAGATCTCAGACCTTGTAGAACACTGTCTGAACAACACTTACTTCAGGTTCGAGGGGCAGATGTACAAGCAAATTCAAGGAGCGCCCATGGGTTCACCGCTATCTCTGGTCATAGCCAACATTTTCATGATGGACTTAGAAGTGCGAGTACTCGAGACTGCTCCACTCAAGCCTACTATGTGGCTGAGATATGTGGACGACACCTTCGTTATCTGGCAGCATGGGAGAGCCGAACTTGAAAAGTTTCTATTACATCTCAACGGAAGTCACGAGAAAATCAAGTTCACCATGGAAGTTGAAGAGTCACAACGACTTCCATTCCTAGACGTGCTAGTGATGAAGAGACCGGATGGGAACTTGGGTCACACTGTATATAGAAAGGCTACCCACACCAATCGGTACCTCAACGCGGAGTCACACCATCATCCGTCTCAGCTAGCCTCAGTTGCCACCACCCTCTCCATTCGATCAAGACGAATTGCTGATCGGGACCACATAGACGCGGAAATGAAACAACTACAGCTTGCTCTTTAATCGAATGGTTTCTCATACTACACCATCAACAGAGCCTTGAACCATGAACCTCGGAAAAACAACGAATCATGTGAACAACCAGAGGACGAGAGACCAACAGCCTATCTACCGTATGTGCGAGGATCTACCGATCGAATAAGCCGTCTTTTAAGAAAACATGATGTCAAGACGGTCTTCAGAGCTGACAGAAAAATATCATTCATGCTGCGAGGCGTGAAAGACTCTGTGCCTCTCGAGTCACACGGCATTTATGAAGTGCCGTGCGGAAATTGCGCGCAAACTTACATACGTGCACCAATCGTAAGATCTCGGCCCGCCTAGACGAACACCGGTCATCAATCAGACGACAAGAACACTCGTCGGCACTCGCACTCCACGCGTCCACAGAAAACCACTGGATTGACTTCGACAAGGCGAGAACAATAGCCAGGATCGACCACGAACGCCCCCGGATCTTCAGAGAAGCAGTCGAAATTAAAAGCGGCCGCACACGATGAACACCCGAGATGACGCCCTGCGACTGCCAGCCACCTGGAAGCCTCTACTCGTGGGTCAGCGCGTACTGCCGAATTCTCCCCCGGCCAAAACGACAGCACCGCCGATGAGAGTAGACAGACGTAAGAAGAAGAGTGTGCCCAGCAGTGAAGCCACCACCCGCCGCTCACGATCAGCAGGCGCTGTAGTCACTGATGCCGTGACCGTGGGCCACACTGTGACGCGACACGCACCAGACGCGGACCAGAGAGAGACTGAGCGCAGCACTCGGAACCAGACGAAAGCGAGCGCTACCATTGGCCGAGCGCCCCGGCCAATGACAACCGAGAACGCAGCAGGATGCAGCGGGCTCTTCACAGCAGAGGGTACTTAACCTGGGATCGAAGAGAGCTCACGCCATTCGGTTACACGCAGCCTGCTGATCAACACGGATCCCTGAAGATGACAAGTGATATCTTGTCGAAACGTCGGAACAACAACGGATCTTTTCAGATCCCGCAATTGTATTCTAAAGAGCGAACGTGGTTGTCCCGAGAAAAGAGTTTAACATATATGTATCATTATATATATATATATATATCTATCTATATATATATATATATATATATATATATATATATATATATATATATATATATATATATATATATATATATATATATATATATATATATATATATATATATATATATATATATATATATATATATTAGTGATGTCTTCGGGTAACAAATTAGGAACCGGGTACCCGCCAAAATTACCCGGGTATTACCCGGGTCATTTAAAAAAAAAAACGTATTTACGTCATCCCCTGTCTAGTTCCGTGGTTCTGACGTTTCATAATCTCCTGCAGTGTATACGCGTGCACTAAGATCAAGTTTATGTAATTGTTTGTCTCATTGGCTGGTGGCTACCAATTAATTAATAAGATAAGCTCCATGTGGGTATCACATTTTACTCACCCTCAATCTTTCCTCAAAGAAATCTGTCAAAGAATGATTTGGAATGTAGAGGAAGCGAGATAGGACTTTGGTTGATTGTGCTCAAGCTGAAAAACAACAGCGAAGTGAGAAGAAATACTTGACAAAACCCTCAAATCGTAGAGGTAGGTAATGGGTTGACTATACATGCTTCTCAGTTCTCGGTAAAGAATAGTATTTGGCATGGCAACTAGAGAGCGGTTGACAGGAGAGGGATTCAGTACACTGCACGTGTGACCACAGATAACGGTAGGTGGTGCGACTAGATTTGACGAGCGCAATATGACAAGTTGAGGGAGGTCTGGGAAGGTATAGGTGAAAAAACTTATGTAGAATGCGAAGTTGAATTTCTCTCGGTAGCTTCAGTGATTTATAAACGTTATTTCCTATATCATAGGTACTGGTTAGCACAATTACCCGGAACCTAGACGGGTACCCGGGTAACAGAATATTACCCGGGTAATGCATTACCCGTACCCGACCCGGGAACCCGGGTACCCGAAGGCATCACTAATATATATATATATATATATATATATATAAAGTATATAAATTATATATTTCACTATACTTAAATTACAATGAGATAAATAATATCCAACTATTTCTTTAGGGGGGTGGGATCGCCCTTGTGGTGCCTCATTCGAACGATCCTAAGCTTTCATCCTTTCACTGGCTTTGTATCAAGACTTCGATGTTAATAAAAATAAATAATCCAACCCTATGACGTGCGCAATAGTATGAACAACAACTATGTCAAGTTTCAATTGTTTACAAGTATTTTTGTGGAATTCCTCCATGTGTCCAGCGTTTCTAATTATTTTGCCGATACGCGGGAAAAAAACGGGATGTTTTTCTGAGCTCAACATCAGTTTACTGATGTAGTGCTGCATCAGTTGATTCAAAATTCAGTTATTTGTCAAAAGTAGTACTTCTCGTATTAAGAGGCAGAGCGGAATGATCTGAGCACGAAAACAAGAGGAGCTGAAAGCGGATGAAAATTTCAAGAGGAAGCTCGGGGAGGGAGAAAGCTGTCAATTTCAGTGAAGAACCAAATAATGACACTGAAAGTTATAAAACACTGTTTCGTAAAGGACAATTAAGTCTTTAACGGAGCAATTACCAATGGACAATAATTAATTTCAAAAGCAAATACATATCTAGAAAATGTGTCTTGAATTTATCACAATCAAATATCAATACACATTTCATATTCCTTCTAATATCCAGCTTTATATTTTGACCGATACTTGGGTATGACATCCAATAGTACCAGTAACTGAGTAAGCCTTTATTTTTTCAATGTTTGTACGAATAATGAAATATTTTCACCAACTAACGTTGGCAATGTTCCCACCATATTTTTGTGTATTAGTGAAGTTTTTGTGGTGGTAGTTATGCTTCCCCAGCTTTCATTTTTATCATTTTCATCAAACATCCCCCCAAGAATTTAATTTTGCTTCATTCTTGACCTTATATAGTGTTGTGTAGTTTTCTGATTCATTCATTTTTTGCCAATTATCACACTTTTCTTGTTATACGTTATTCTTCCTCTAATTTTTAGTGCCCTGATCGTCTTGTTATAGGGTCCGAATTTGTGTAAGGGAATTTAGATGGTACAAGTTTTTGAATATGGACATGTAGTAGATTTTTTTAAAGCACCCCCATTGCTGATTTTCCCATCATGGGCTACGTCAGTTTTAGAGTAGTATGGCAATTGATGCATATCAGTTAAATAAAATGACTCAGCAGGAAATACTCAAAAGAGGCAAAACACTAAAATGGTATGGTTTCGTAGGTGACACAAATTTATTTTGTTGTGCTTCATTTTATTTTAGCAGTGAGAAATGAAATATTTTGTTTACATTTGATGATGCCAATAATGCCATATTATACTCATATTTTTGTTGGAGCTAGTTTGGAGAATACAATTAAAAGTAGAACAAAAAAGTGAGATAATTTTAAAATAGGAGTTGAGAGTAAACAACCCTTGGTCGACAGGAATAGCAACTGAGATAATATATTATTAATAAGAGTTGGTTTTCTTTCTTCAGCCAGATATAGGTAAAAGCCAGAAAAACATGTAATGGAGTACCTTTCGCTGCCCCAGCGTTCATGTCCAAGTAGGACGGCAGCGCCGCAGGGTCCGGTATGTACAGGCTCAGGCGCTGAATCAGGCTTTGGCGCTGCGAAGAAGCAAACGCAGAAAGTGTTTCTTTCGCTAGCGTGTCGTCAACAAACTGACCCATTTCTGAAAAAAAAACATCCATTATTATTCATTCTACCATACTCTAAAAAAATACTAGATTGGATGAAAAGTCTTGACAAAAATTTGTTTTTGCATAGGCCTATGTTTCTGGTATCGTAAAATTATACAAAAAAGCAAAATAACTTATTTTCACAGGGAATAGAAGAACAACGGAAATGAACAAATTATGTTTTTGGAACTCAGAACTAAACATAATATTGACACATGCTTCTTATTCTTATTTATTAATTGTATAAAAGCAAAAATTTTTGTTTCAAATGTGTAGAATAAATCAAGTAGGGTTTACTGTATGTTACTGAGTGCAAGAAAAGTCAATCGTGCTTCCTCCATAGAATTTTGTTTGTACCAATTGCTACTGAATGTGTAGTGAATTCAGGTACGTACCCAGTACCTGCAGTCATACAGGATATATTATATAGGCTAACTTGGATTTGAATTGGGAGGAGGGGGGGGGGAGACCATACTTGTAGATCTAAATTGTAGTTCCAGCCCTATCAAATACGAGGCTTGGGCAGAGCCCCATCAGCCTCTAGGGGTGTAAAATTTGAAACCCATTTATTCTTCTTTGACCAAGTTGAAGTCATATTTAGTTGAAGCTTTATGTATTCTGAGAACACTTGTTATATTTTGTTATATTTGTATTCATTCCTTTATTATATATAGTAGCCTTAGCCCCGCGTTTAAAACGCGGGGTCTCTCTCTCTCTCTCTGTTGTCACTACACTTCCCACTACTATTCTTATAACTATCGCACTGCATATACCTTGAATGCACAGCCTCACTATACGCACTAACCCCATTACGCGGAAATTCCTCAGAACGACACCGATCGCACCTTCTGTTCTCCCCCAGAATGTCTTGGACCGTTCGGAACCGGTTGAGCACAGACAAACTCCAGGGAAACTCTATATATTATATATATATATATATATATATATGTATATTTTTATATATATATATATATATATATATTGTTTTATATATATATATATATATATATATATATATATATATATATATATATATATATATAATATACGCAGCAATAATAATATAACAGAATAGAATCCATCACACATATGAAACGGAAGACAGGTTGATCCTGAGTGACAGTACGGACCCGCCATAGCCTCGAACCCCAGTCTCTCAACCGGAACTCGTCATGGCGCCTGTACTACAGCAACAGCTGATGGCTGTCTGATGTCTCAAGATTCAACATTCCCCCTTGTCAACCACTTGTCAACCAATAATTAAAATATAATCAAACATAATCCTATAGTTTCAGAATAGCAGATGTATACATCCCTTTCATTTTACATGAAGATAATAAATACAAATATGTTATAACATTTTTCGGTCTAGTCACGCTGATAATCCGGAAATCGGGATGTTGTTTGCCTCGCCCTGGAACTGGGATGACGTTAGCATATCGAGCTTATTCTTTCCCCGGTTCTAGGACGTTCCGCTCCGCTAATTTGGCTTTGATCCCCCTGCTCTCCTTTCTCCTTCTCCTTCGCCCTTCTCTAGGGCGTTCTTGGAACCTGGTCCTTAATTGCGACCTGGTGGCATCCTTCCGTAGTTGGTCAATATGCTTAGACCGCTACCCCTGCCCTAAACATGTGACGTAGATGTAGATCAGTGGGCTAGTGCAGACTGTGCAGCTAGTCTACCACAAACCCTTGTTCCCATTTGGTCTCTGTGCTCCCGCACCCATACTCTTGGACGGTTGGACCTACGTGAAACTGTTTAGCGGGTTTGGTGGTGGTTACGAGACAATATCCCTCCTCTTTCATGTATTCGCCATATTTGGCTTCAAGAGGGACAATCGGGTGCGTATTTTCCTTCCAAGGAACAGTTTAGTTGGTGACACCGAGGTATAATGGTATGAGTATGATAATACCTTATAATGGTATGATAAGAAATTGTCTAGTATGTGATTAATTGATTGTTCGGTTAGGATTGTCGAGGAGAGCAAGGACAAGTTTTTCTTTAGTGTTTTACAGCCCTCTCTGCGGAGCCATTGAACTGAAGATGGCTATAGAACTCATCTTGTGCAGTTCCATCTTCAACGCATTTAAAATATAGTGCTTCAGTGCGTCTCATATCTACATTTTGCTTTCTATAACTTAATCGCTTTCCAGTAATTTTCGTTACAAGAGAGGAAAAGGGATGATTAATGATTAAGATGGATGATTAATGAGATGATGGGATGATGAGATGAAGGTTCGTGGGTAAAGGGAAGGAAGCGGTCATGGCTGACTTATTGTAGGAACCATCCCGGCATTAGCCTAGACTACATAGGAAAACCATGAAAAACCCCTGTTAAGATGGTCGGTGGCGGGGATCAAACTGGGTTCAAAATTCCCCTCGCCTCCCGGATCATATGAAGCGAGCGCGTTAACCATCACTGCGCTGCATGTGCCGGTCCTTTAATATATATATATATATATATATATATAAATATATATATATATATATATATATATATATATATATATATATATATATATGTATATATATATATATATATATATATATATATATATATATATATATATATATATATATATATATATATATATATATATATATACATATATATATATTTGGCAAATTTTGTAATTAGTAGAAAGATGAAATCATGAAAGTGCATTGTTAGATGCCTGCATCGGATAGTGAATAAATACATTTCAAACTTGGATGAGGCTCTTGAGTAAATTCGCTTGTTTTTAATTTGAAGGCCTATAATCTAAATTCTGCGCAGTAGTAATTTGAAACAAACCACAATCAAATTCCGTATGATGATACTTATGACCGTAGAAAAGACTTCGAGAGTAATAATAATTGGAACACTATCACGCTGCAAAAGCAGCTAGCCTGTAGACATGCCTTTGTGATAAACATTAGGCCTATCAATCACAGACGGATATCCTACATTCATTTTGCGGTCGGGATGACATAATACAAATCACGAAATGCTCCTATGGAAAATGTTAATTTGAGGATTTCAATAATCATTATAGTTAAGCAATGTAAAATCTGAAACTTGCAATAACAAGTGCCAAAATATGCAATTAATCATGCCCAATAAAATTAGACATGACGTACAAAGGATTGGATGGTAAACACTTCACAGCTTCTTCTGCGATATTTTTGGGTTTAATACCAAAAAAAAACTAAATTCACCCAATTCCTACTATTTCCTACCTAATTATCCAGGTCAAGTAGGCTACAATTACACTTTCGTATTTTGATTCTTAGACAAGTCATAGTATTTATTGCTTGTTAACTTTTTACTTACTTAACCTATAGATGAACAGCGGCTAACTGTTATCATGGTAATATTCAGAAGCGTCAGGTGGTATCTTCTAGCGGTTCAACTGATTTATTTTTGGTTATTGTTTGCTTAACGACCCCACCAACAGCTATAGGTTATAGACCTACGGGGGGGTACGAATGAGCAGGTGATTATGAAACAATGAAGTGATAATAAGTGAAAGGACATTTACAAAAACCCACGCCCTATTGTGACATCAGTTTCTGAAGCGGTGCCTCAGCGACAGCTGACTGAGCTACCGAGGTTAGTTAAAATGTTTTTGTATGAAGATTATATAATCTAAAAACTAACTTGAAAAGATTTTGCCAAGAATTTTAGGGTATAACTGCTGTTTCCGAATAGGCTCGTAGGTGCATATAATCATCATAAAAACAAGAAACAGATGCTTAATAATTGAGCAAAAGTGCCAAAACGTGCAAAAACAAGGAAGTAACAGAATACGAAATTTTGGAGGAAAGGTCTATTATGCAAATAAGCCCTGTGTTTTGTGTATGACTCGGATTTGTACAGGATTTGAAGCATAAAGCAAAAAACACATTTTCATAACTATCCCATCTCTATATATAGTTACTATATTACTCTTATTATTAATACAATCATTATTGTATGCTATCACTAATCAATCCACAAACACGATTTGAATATATTCAATTTGTCTAGGATTTGTTGGGTCTAGACACTACAAATAAATTAACTTAACGAGGGTATAAATATTACAAGAAACAAAATACTTCAGATCGTGGTTTAGAAAACAGTCACATTTTGTTTAGTATGCCCACACTCTTTGGGGACCAGACTCAAACTATGACCATTATATCTCATACAGAGTAATTATTGTTAGCTATATAATATAAAATAGCTGCTGATGGCTTACTTCAAATGCATTTGAAAGTGAAATAATATATTTGACTTCCCAGTCGTGAAAGTTCACGTCTTCAAAGTTTAAATTCATTCTATGCGTGAGGAGCTGTTGGTCATAAATAAGATTTCACTGAAAACAAATACACACACATATATTTATATATATATATATATATATATATATATATATATATATATATATATATATATATATATATGCTTGTGTGTGTGTATGCGTGATTATGCGTGCACTTATTCAATTCACCGATTTATTGATATTGGGTTTTACGACGCACTGTACTGATCACCATAACGATCTATTGGCAGTAATCTTATAGTTTGTCTGATGTGAAGATGTGCCAAATTACATCTTCATCATTACAGAATTATGTTTTCATAAAATGTAGTTTGAATAACTAATTTTCAATTTCTTTTGTAGACAATTTGTCAACTCAAAAATATCACATGTGAATAAAATAATGTGTCCATTTAATTACCTGCAAGTAGCCTATCCGGCACAAGAGTACTTTCTTTTGTCATTATTCCTCTATGTTTCTCTTGATGGTCTTCTCTCTCTCCCTTGGTCCACTGAGAGCACACTCCTACGATCTACATACACGTGTACTAGTCAACAGTTCACTGAAGCCGTGCACTGACTGCATTCGTCCAACCAATGCCCAGCCCCTCGTAGCACGCGTTTGCCTCATCAGCTGACGAATCGACGATGTCTCCCGCTGAGACTAGTCAGACCAAGATAATATAATTTGTTAAAAACAACACTGAACTATTATTATGTGTGGAATATATATACATACGAAATATCAGGATAATAGGATTAGATAGAAGTGTGGCAATGTTGAATGATGATTCATACAAAGTTCCTTCATAGACTTTATCACAGGACATTTTGTTCAAATCACCAGGTGACTAATTGTCGCTATTGAGAGATTAATTGCGGCAAAGACTAACGAGGGATGGTAAGATAATCAAATGGTTTGTGGATGGAATGTGATCTTAAAACCCTCCAAAAATGTAATAAAAAATCGGTATTCGTTTCTTTTTTTTGAATGCTGCTTAACGACCCCACCAACAGCTAGGTTATACGAGGGTACGAATGAGCGGGTGATAAGGCAACGATGATGTGATGATAGGTGAAAGGACGTTCACAAAAACCCATGCCTTATGCGGGACTCGAACCCACGTCCAACGGTCACTTCAGACTCTGAAGCGTGCCTCAGCTGACCGAGCTAACGAGGGTGGCTTTGTTATACGTAAAGTTAAAAGGCCACGAGTGTTAATATATTATGACATGACTGTGGAGTGGGATGAAAATGAAAATCTCGGAAATGGCGAAGTGATGCAAATGAAACTTTGCTTTTCCTGTACATTTTTCACGCTGGGCTATTCCCAAGGGGTTTCCTCATGTTTTTTGAAAGTGATTCATTTTTTCAACAGAAATTAACTACTTTTATTCCATGAGAGTTATGTTCGGGAGAGTTTCTCGTTTTGAATTACCTTTTCTTTAGTTTGTGGAACATGCACGATAGATCATGCGCTAATCGTCATGATCTCATTATATCATCAATTCAGATGAGCGTATACCCAGTAGAGCTACTTATTTACCAAATGTATAGTGATACACAGAAATTGAATAAATTCCAAGACTAAATATTTTTAAAACTCAATGTTTCTTCTATATTATCTCCCATGTGGTGCTTAATTTAAGTACATCTTAGTACGTTCTCACATGGATCGTTTTAATCAATTTAATTGGTATCAAATTAATCAATGTCTATTTTTTACCTCACTCGTCTCGAATGATGGCTCACGCTACAAAATATATCCATTTTACTCAATTTAAAACTGTATCGAACAGTTTCTAGAGCATTGAATTTAGGAGTGTACTTCTAGTTTCATATTATTGGTCTAATAAGTCACGTCTTTTGTGATCCTTTAACTCGGCTTATTGACCTATGATGTCACTCATGTTTGGATTACTAACGGAACTGTGAACGAGACAGTCATATGCCTACTGTCTTGGATGTGAGCTAGTGACAATATGGTACATCATCTTACCAGCATCTCGGTTTAGGAACATTATTAGCCCGTTAAAGCTCTTCACACTTGGTTGCAACAACGGAACCAAACGGTTGGTGCAACAGTAGTGAACCACTACTGTCTTCTGATGGCTGTGGTTAAGTCGTTGGTTAATTTGTGCCGGAACGCACCGGAACGGAGTTTCAGTTCCTTTTTTTGAAACCGGTACGCACGTTCCAGTTTCAAAATGATAAAAAATCAACGATTGGGTTTATTTTTCGGTTTTATCCATTCACTAATACTCTAGCCATGCGATATAATTTTTATATATGAATAATATTTTCTCATTCTGAGAATGTTTGTTCATTATTATTTTGTTATAAATAATTATCGTTTAACAAAGATGATAATAGCTTCGAATACATTCTTTTAAATACGTATTGAAGCCAAGGTTATTATTATACTGTATTTTTACATGGTATTTTTGTGGTTGGGGGGGGGGGGGGGGGGGGGGGTAGTAAAAGGGATGGTTCACTTTGAAGTGCGTTCTGGTTATTTTTTATTTACAAATCGAGCCCTGCTCACAGCTTATAGTTAATGTGACAGATAATGACGGAGTGTGACAGGATGTGAATTAATTAAAGAGTATAAGCTTTTTAAAAAGTGGTTGCAATTTTTGATCAGAGCTTCGATCACAAATTATACCAAATAAGAGGATTTACTTCAACGAAGATTTACAATTATATGAACTGGGTCCTATAACTGTCACATTGCCGCTGTTGATTCCTATTGGGTCTAATCCAATCACAATTGCTGTTCTCTATAGCCAAGGGCTGCAACAGTCTACAGGAGGAGTTTTTCCGTCCGAACAACCACCCAGACTTTGTGATTTCTTTCTGGTCTTGGCGCATCTATTGCACGCGAGCGTTGCAATCGAATTGCAACAATTGCAACGACGTTTGATTCGGAATGAAGTGTACTGAGTACACGTATGTGTTTAAAGACGCACTGTACCGATGACTACGATCTATTTGCGTACAAGCATTGACTAAAGAGAAACATCTCTTTACTATGGTACAAGTACTATGCATCGACATCGAAGTCACTTCAGTCCACTCCGTAAGTATGAATGGGAGAGACAGTAGGCCTACGTATGGTCGAATGGAAGATACAGGACGAATGGAAGAGACAGTACGAATGGAAGATAAGTAAGTGTGGAAGAGAGTACGAATATACATTTAAACAAGGGTGACCATTTGTCCCGGATTAGCCAGATATCTCCGTAATTTGAGTGGGGCCGCAGGGTCCCAGAGTCCCAGGGTCCCAGTTGTGGCCAGGATGCACTATTGTTATGTTTCCAATAAACAGCACAATTGACATGAATGATAACACGAGAATTTACTGAAATTCAAATTTACAAAAAAATGCTACACTATTTTCAATTCTAAAAATGGATTGTATCCGGGAGTTTTCAAAAATGAAATATCTAGCCTGATAATTACACATTGTTCCAGGCTATCAATCCATTTTAATATCATTCACAGTCTATTTCAACCTCGGCTCTCATTACAAAGTTTAAAGAAAATGCAATAAATCAATTTCCAAAAGCAGAAAATTCAAAACATTTCCCTGTGGGACGGTAGTGCTACACCCTAACCTACACCCTAACCCGTCCAATCGAAAGTTGCTCTACTTCTTTTTGGATTTTCCATTTCAATAAATGGTCACACTATACATCAGATACTATAATTAAATGAAGTCTATATAAAGTCGATTTGTTCACATTTATTATTGTATAATTTCAATACAAATAAATTAATGCACAACACACTGAAACAGTTGAACCTGTTAGCTTTGGCCGAGCCTACGTCACTGCCGTACCAATCTTACTAATGGCAAACAGTATTATTAACGTGTATGCCTCAATACAGCTATTGTTTTGTGGATAAGTCTACTCCTGTTGTAAGAGTGGTGACAGACGGTCACGATTTGATGACGGCTTCAGTCGAAGGAGATCGGGGTCTATTTCGGAATCGTCTTCTCCTGTTTTAGTGCTGCTTAATCCGGTTTGCGGGTGGGTATGATAAGTCGATGTGAAACCACCCCATTCCATACCAAAGAACAAGCCTGGGTTTGTTTGGTTGCTACTGGCGCTAGGTGAGAATGGGCCCAAAAGACTGCCGCCGTTGCTGCCGTCCCCTGGAAGTAGACAATGTAATATTTCAAATATATAATGTTGATTAAAGGCGGAGATGAAAATAATTCAGTGCAGAACTAGCCGCCTCCCTGGCTCATGTCAACTAACAAAATGCTTTAGAAACTGAAGTCCAGTAGGGGTTGGGTTCGAATGCTGCGTAAGGCATGGGTTTTAAAAACACCGTTCATGTATCATACGGTCATCCGATCACTCAAATGGGTTTTTGGGTCAAATGGGACGATGAGGTCATTTCGTACAACCCAGCTGAGTTAGCTGGGCTATTGAGCAAACACTGGCAGAACTAATTAATGTACAAACATGAATTAATAGTCCAATCATAATTTATAGCAACATCGTGTTAACGATTACTTGGATAAATTTTGTATATATTTGAAATATATTTAATTTTTTATAATAAATCTTTCGTTAATATTGGGCTACTTATACAGACAGTCGGGCACATTCAATTATTTACAATGATTGTTAATTTCATTATTTCTTCCAAAGTAGGTGTAAGCAATTATACTTTTGGTAATTACATAGATATTTATGAAGATTTTGATGCAACTCATTTGACCACGGTGAAAATACAACTGGATAGATAATTGAATTATGCGAGAAAAGTCTGCACGTCTGTCGTCTGTTGGATCCAGAATCATCTGATCTAGAATGTTCTCCGGTAGGCCTAGGCCTATGTGACATCACGAACCATAGGCTAGGCTCATAGGCTTCTATGGTACGGGCTCTGGGAGATTGGAAATTAATTTTTAAAATAAGAAAGTTTTGTAATTTAATATAATATATAAGAAAAAGCATCTATCGCCTCTTGATAAACTGTCAAAATTTGAAATGAACGGGGTGATGGACTAGCGACAGGGTAGCTTTTCTTTTTCTCTGAGCTAATTTTCTAAACCATAACCGGCCCAGTTTCCTCAAAATAAGTTAACCCGATTGCATTAACAATTATAATACATGCAGCTCCAGGTGTGACAATGCCAATTAGAATAATCTTCATTAAAATATTAGCCAGTCAAGCCCTTGATCTATGGCGCGCATTGAGTTATGGAGCGCTATAAGCATAGATCGAACAATGAAACAAATTATTGAAAATCCAGAGCGACTTGTTGAAAAAGGATGGAGAAGTGATCCCTTCACGCATTGTGGCTCTACCCTTACCACAGAAACAAAAAAATACAAATAGTTCATTTGTAAGAGAAAGCAAGCCGAAGTAGCTCACCATGTATTGAAACGATTCCTTGTAATAAAGAAGGTTGCTGGCTTAAAAGTTGATGCTGTTTTGCGTTAGACTTTTCCTGCTTGCGCCATTTGGCTCGTCGATTTTGAAACCACACCTTAAATAGATAAAACCTATATTATTTCAGGCGTTTTAAATCTAATACGAAAACAAATGTAGAAACAATACGAGACAATGGAAGTGAGAGGTGAACTCGGTTCCACCATAGCGATTTTCAACAACTGAGAATATATCTCACGCCATTTATTTACACGCGTTGATGTTGAACAAATATGGCCCATTCCTTTTGATTGGAAGAGATTTTCCCAAAATCACAAATAAAAATCATTTCAAATATTTATTATATTTGTTGAATATAGTGCAATACATATACATTCAATCAGCCATTTTTCATGCATTGATTGATTGATTGCACAAAGTGCATGAAGAAGGTGCGGAACTGAAAGCAGAGGCCCATTTCAAGGCGCCTCCACATGCGCTAAATGCAATATTCAGGGGTATGCGAATAAGAACCAAGTCCGTGATCTTCAAGGGCTGTGACCGATTGTACATGTGTATTAGCATAGGCATTCTTAATTCTATGGTTTCAGGATATTTTCACAGAAATTCATTTCAAAAGTTTTATGTACAGTACGCACAGTATACGTTTCTTTTCTTGAAACTATTTATTTTTCTGTTGTTTAAAAACAGGTACCGGTATAGCGTATAGGCCTTCATCAACAATCACGTCGTCCGAGACCTCTCAGAGGGCCAGTCGGACCCTTAAAATGACTTCCTTCCTCTCACTCCATCCCAGACACAATGTATTCGACACATTAATATAACCAAAAAAACTTTTCCCTTATCATAACTGATTAAATTTGGACGTTTAGTATACAACCACGAATACATAGTGTGAAAACATGGTTAATTGAGGGGTTCGGATGAAGGCAATAAAATGTCTGTCATATTTACTGGCAAGTGTACCAGTATAGATGAAAGATCGAGCAGTTGAACATGGATTCAATTAGATGAGCGATTAGCTAAGACTTCTATCCACTCTGATTGAGTTTTGTCTGTGTTTTTTGTTTGTTTGTACGCACTGCACAGGTCATATGGTTTGACTGATCAACATGAAACTTTTTCTGAACACGCGGACTCATCCAACTTGAATCTGTATAGTTTTGGGGCCAAATCGGTTGGACCACTTTTGATAAAATCCATCCGAAAATTTGAAAAACCCCATAAGAGTGATCCAAGCGGAAAAAATGGAAAAGTTCTCTTGAAAAAAAAGTCTACTGACCGTAAACATATGACAGATACACATCTTTTTGCCACTTTTCATTCATCTCAAAATAGCCTTTTTGAAGAAAATACATTTTCTACTTGAAAGTGCTGAAAATAATAGTTATTCACTTCAGAATCACTGCTTTGTGATTCACGGGTTTCTGTATTACATTTCCAAGTCAGGAGGTTTGAAAATTATCGAGTATATTTCATAAAAGTCAAGCATGTTGAGTAGAATTTTCAAGTACTTTTCATATTCAAATTTCACTCATGCTCATGCTCAACGCATATGCTGCGTTTTCTTATAGCATAAGATGAAGTCATGGTGTGAGCATAGAATAAAGAGTACTCGTCATTCTATGGTTTGAGGTATGAGCTGGGAGCTATAGTCATACCCTCGTCCCTCTGATTTTCCATCGAGTCTCAGTACAGGAGAATTCTTGTCCATAATAATAGAAGTTAGTATCGTTCTAGTTGTCATTCAGTGCATTTCTATACATTACATATGATATACTCGAATATTATTTGGGCTTCATCAAGTAAGTGATTTAGATTAACCAAGGACAATTCAGTGGCATATCCTGTACCTGTACCCTCGCCTCTGTCAGATCAACCCTCAATGCCAGCTCCTCTCTGAAGAAGACGTCTGGGTAGTGGGTCTTGTGGAACGCCCGCTCCAGTTCCTCCAGCTGGAAGTTGCTGAAGGTCGTCCTGTAGCGGCGCTGTTTCCTCTTGACCGGCGCCCCACTCGCACCGCCCGTGTCCCCACCCGAGACGCTGATTGGCGGGGATCTCGGCATGCCCACCAGGCACCCTGACACTCCCAGCGAGCTACCGGGGCTGTCAACCATCTCCCCGCAGTCATTGTAACCTGCTCGCGCCAACAGAACAGACACATCAACAAATACGGCAACAAAACCACTACTACAAGAAACCCTTTTTTTAACTCTTTGATGCAGTTTGAGATCCTATTGTACCAACTCTTTAACAGCTGATAGGCCTATATATATGGGAGCTGTATATTAATTGGTAAATTATTAGTTTAGGTACGAAAATAATATGGTATGTAGGGTAGGCCTAATAATTGAAGGGTGATTACAAGTGAATTCGCCAATTATTACTTAATTCGCTAATTTCAACTCGTACAACCGGATTTTTTTGTAAAGTTAATAATTTAGTCTATTAATTCAATATAATCCTTATGACAAATTGAATATTTTCAAATATTACTTCAGAAAATGTTATCTATGTGTACCGTACGGTACTGATATTTTTTCTAAGTAAACGTAATTAATCTTGTTGTTGGAAGATCGAGAACGTTCATTGTGAATAATGCATCATTTACATCATGTTATTGAACAAGCTCAACGAATTGATGTGAAATTAATGTTGTTCACAATTCTTAATGTACTCAATAATGAGGAACAGAAATTTTTGCGATGACTGCAAACGGTCCTTTTTTAGCTGAATCGTCTGAATTGTTTGATTTCTTAAAGAGAAAAAAAAAGGAAATTTAACTTTATGCGATGACAACAAATGTCTCCTTCTCATTTGAGTAGTCTTGATTTTTGTATTAGCCCTACTCGAGTTTTTTTTAAGTAAATAAAATCACATCTTTTGTTGAGTACAATGTAGTTTGTAGCAATGTGAAGACATTAATGAGAAACAGAAAGTCATAAGTCAACATAAAATTGAAAGAGTCTTCATTATAGATATTTCACAAAAACTAAATCCTATATGTGAAAAACAATGTGCAAGTTTTTGCTCATCAAATAAAATCGAATTTCGGATTCGATTAATTGATTTCGAATCACACTTTGTTTAGTTTACACTGTTTGTGTGTACTCTCTCAGTGGTATGAATTATATATTTCTTTGTGCTAACAAACTATAATCTTATAAAACCGCAAAACAATTTTCTCATTTCAATTTTCTCATTCAAATATGGACTTGAGAAAATGACAGATATTAGCCTACAAAGTATATTTATTTAAAATACCTATTGAGACTTTAACCCACAAAAAGTGTTCAATACACCTATACTTTATTTGCAAAAGTACGCATATGGAGGCTATATCTTGGAAAATTGTTTTGAAAGTTATTTGTTCTACATTTTATAGTGATATATTTCCTGCTATGCAACCGAAGTTAAGTGTAGCCTATGTCTATTTTACATGTAATATATTCCCATCTCCTATTTATCATTAGCTATAGTTTGTACATGTATTCTATTGACTACATGTATTGAAGACACTCGCTAATTATTGCTGTCTTAACGCCTCCTTTGTCTACTAATCTGTTTGATCCGTACACTATAGAGACACAATGTATACACATAATTTAATATGTATAAATAAAAAAAATATTCATTTTCAAGTAATTGTTGAACGATAATTGACTACAAGACATTGAACTGAGGAACTATAATAAATCAGTATTTTTCAACGATGAGGGTCATCAACTTATTACATTGAATATATATATATATATATATATATATATATATATATATATATATATATATATATATATATATATATATATATATGTGTGTGTGCGTGTGTTTTTGTGTGAGTGTGTGTATGTGTGTGTGCATGTAGCGTAATCAGCGCTCTTTGCTTACATAGTTTGGTGGAAGAGAATGCACTAATTAACGCAGATGACGACGAAAGGAAGCTGGGTGACACCATTGGATTATCCGAGTCGGCCAAGGTGTTGAATAAGCCATTGATCGAATAGCCACACGCACTGCTGGTTGAACTGCGAACATTGTCTTCGTCCAACATCTCAGAATGAGACTTCAAATCCATTCTTGATTCAATACCTTCTTGTGTTTTTTCGATAAGGTATGTTATGATAATTTGAACACTATATTTGAAGAAACAAATCACTAATCATATTAAAATACCTATACTAAATTATGGTTTGAAAGAAAACATTTTACAAGTTTAAATTAAATCTACATAATACGCCTGTTAATGAGATTTTATCTTGGTCTGATATTCAATAGATGTTTTCAACATTATTTGAATCATTACGAAAAAATCGAACCAATTGATGTGTCAAGTCATCATAAGAACATATTACTATCAACGAACCCCCCTCAACTTATTTCACAAGCAATGAGACTTTAGTTTACTACAACTTTTCGTAATAATGAGAGGAAAATTATTTTTCGAGTTACAGCACCACATTACATTAATTACACATTAGTAAAAATGAATGAATAGAATGTTTGTATCGCCAAGTTTTCTCAAGTTCACAATGTCCGATTTGGTACTGGAGTGTGTTCGGCTTGGTTGATTGTAGCGAGTGACGATATGAAGCTTTGAAGAGGGGTAGGAAAATGGAACAAGTGCGCAAGCAACGGTTTCAATCGGAGTGGAGAAGAGAAGCCTCAAAACGGAGTCGACTTTTATTCCCACTTCGACCCTTTTCGCACACCTACTATGCTTTGATCTTTTCAAATTCCTTCAGATACATTGACAAAGTATGCTAAGAATTAGGATCATGTTCTTATCTGTTGTCAGGATTTTATTCATGTTCTTAAGGGTATGATAATGATATCAGCTTTTGGGAAATCTTCATCGTCTTTATACTGTTGCATGGCAGAGCTAGGTTGAAACATTGATGATTAAGGGCAACCTACCCAGAGCGTAACATTTTCAGTGTGAACGTGACATATACACGATCGCAGTGACTTTCCGTATAAACGTATCGTACAGTGAAACTGCTTCTAACCACTAAGAGATGTATCTCATACAATATTGTCGATCCATTATAAACACTCTGGACTAAACACGACTGGAAACGCATTGATATTCTGCTGAACAACTCCACCAACAACTAGATTACATAGGGGTTAAAGATATTATAATTCATTCTTATTTTTAATGGCTGATTCGATTATGGGCAAGGTGAAACTTTAGATTTAAGGAGTCAACAAAAACGTCCTTATATTTATCGGGGAACGGTTTTGAAAAATCTCCGCTAGGTTTATATTACACATTTATTATACGAATAAACTTTTCATTACATTCTTTAAAGAGTTATCTCTAAACGTTCGAGGACGAGTTCGATTAAATTGTTTTATTTGAATGCATTTTCTGATCAAAGTAGCCAATATGCAAGCCTATCGTACAGAGTATCACCGATATGCTCGAAAAGAGTTCATTTTTATATCTTTAGATATTTCAAATATTTAATAAATAATTTAGTTGGCAAATTTCTCGTTGATTTAATACAAAAAAATGTGCTAGTCGACAGTATACTCCACTGGTAAATTGAATACAGGCATTGAGTGAGTAATTGCTACACTTTCAAAGAAAGCGAAGAAACCTAGGTCAGACGTATAATACTAGATTGGAGAAAATATATTTTTTGCAACTTTTATAATAATAATGTATTGATGATAAAATGTAGAGATGTTTTGTGGTTTCTGCATGCTAACGGGGCAATTACATGTGCCTGCCTCATTTCTAATTATTTCACTATATTATACTACTTAGTAAGAAGTCAACCATATTTATTATCATATACTCCACGGCACATGCATATTTAATAACGTTCATCTTCAAAAGGCATTTTTTGTACTACACTTCATACTCACGATGGTATAAAAATGGCAGATAAAACAGACATTGAAAATGTCAAGCTCTACTTCCAATCAACATGGAACATTTTTACTGTGTGTTTTAACTAATTATTGGTCACAATCCATCGCTGAAACTGAAATAATATAGTTGCCACAGACTTTCATATCCATGCATTCAATCTACCACGACAATGTCAGACGCAAATAATGGTATACAGATACACACTTTGATACAAATCTAAAACCTAAGAGAAAATCATCAATAACATGAAGATTGGGATTTATTTCAATGCATTAGGGGCTACCATTAATAATCTCATTTTTAGGAAATACGTTTTTAAAAAATCAATTGAAATCATGACTGATCGATAGCGTAATAATAAATTGGTAAATTTCGCCATTTCTAATTTTCGTATTTGTGTATGATTTGTGTGAATACCGGTACCACATTGTCATGAAACCTTGGTCTCTTGATCTACCTCTATTTCTGCCAGTCTTCTTTTTTCAGGAGAGTTATGAAGGAAAGTCTGAAGCTGCCGAATGCAGAGCTAGGCTCAAGTTAATCACGGCAGATAGCAGTATATACAGAGTAGGCATTCAAGGCATTTTGACATTCGTGTCATTTTAGTTTAGCGCCCCGGTCAGGTAGGCTACTCAATGATTCTGCGCCCCCAGACTAAGTGCGCCTAGTGGAGGGGAAGGCAAGGGGGAGCCTCACAATAGATTTTTTTTCAATTCCCATCTTCTTAATACGATTCTATAGGCTTTGGGAAGTACGTTCACGACATTTCTGGTATATGGATTATTTAGTTTCGTAGAAGTTTGGTAAAATGGCTGTTCCAGCAAGCACATAAAAAGCTCCATTATCACTCAATAACAATTATATTTAAATAAGAATATGTACTCCGTAGAGTAATCTATCAGAGATACAATTTTATAGAAGCCGCCCTCGGTAGCTCAGTCAGCTGAGGCACCGCTTCAGAAACTGAAGTCTCCGTTGGGTTTTTGTAATCGTCCTTTCACTTATCATCACTTCATAGTTTCATAATCACTTGCTCATTCGTACCTCCGTATAACTTAGCTGTTGGTGAGGTCGTTAAGCAAACAATGCTCATCTATCATCAATTTTATAGAATTATAATGGTACAATAGGGCGCCACTAGCGCCCCTTACATTTGGCACCCCGAGCAGCCGTTCGCTTCGCACGGCCCTAGAAACGGCTCTATGCCTAGTGTACCAGTACAAACTCTGCAATTAGGAACTTAGGGGTCTATTACTCATTACTGTATACGAAACAACACAGTATTGGATTGACAGACCAACATATTAGACATTAAAAAGTGAAGCGAGATCAATTTGACATCGTTCTTTGTCTGTTCAAGGATAAAGCCTAAAGGACTGGAAAGGCAGTAAGTATACATAGAGTATAGACTGGCTTCCTCTCTGCTGCATTCTTGTATATGGTACCGGTGGGAGGTCATTCCCAATATGGCTTCACCCCTCTAGGTCTCAATGGCACCCCCTCAGTTCGCCGCTCAGGCAAGAACCCGATCCAACCAACACTTGTAAGATTTCAATTCAAGCAAATGTGTTATTCTCACAAATATTCATTTTTCACATTAAAAAATTAATCAATAAAGTACCAGAATATTGTGTCATTCTAATTGATGCTACTTTTACTGCCATTGCCAATCCTACACACATGACAGCCTGGTCTTGATGCATCGCACGTACGAAATGGCTTATACATATTTTTGTTCTCGTATTATTAACGTAACTTATGGGCGGACAAAATGTTATTCAAATATTTGTTGTATTAAATGATGGATAATTGAGATTTCTTAATTTATTGTACTTATTTATCTACTGGGAATAGCCATTTAGCCAAATTAGCCTCCTAAAGAATACATACGTGCAGTTCCAAAATTTATAGAATCGCATTAAATAATTGAATGATATTTCAAACACTTTCCTACGGGGGTGTAGGGTGTTGATGGTTACATCACTAGGACTCCCTAGTCTCACGACAGCTCCTTGACCGATGGCAATTTTTTTTTAGCAAACAACTAGTGGACTATGAGTGAAAATAAACATAAACACAATAACTCAGCATTCAAATGATATCTGAAGTAGGGTTATATGGTCTGGAGAACTTTCATTTTTTACTGTAGACTACAGAAACCAAAAGATCTATATACCCTACAATTTAGTTAATCTCTTGATGTCCATTTTCCGACTCTAAAAATGCATCCACCCCTCTACCATTTTTTGTACATATCGTTTGGTTTCTCTAATCTATACTCTGAAGAAAATCATCTCTTCCTCCAACTCTATGCTCGAGACTGGGAACGGACTATTTGCCAGACAAGGATTAGGCTGGTATAGGTAAGGTTAGAACAGACTAAGCGGGTTTGAAAGAAGTCAGGCAAATTGTCCACCACTCGTTCGAGACACTTCCATTTGAATGCTAAATAGTTAGTAGTTACTTTATTTATATATTTTTTCGAACACAGTGGTCGAACTGTTTGCTAAAAGACACTTTTTAATTTATATTGGTTTGAATGACGCACTGTAATGATGACTACGATCTATTGGCGTCTGTGAATGATATATGAGATGACAGAAAGATGAGATGAAAGGTTATTTCTTTCATTAGGTGCTTTTTTGGATAGTGGGAATGAGTTGGTCGTGGCCTGTTCACCGTCCCAGATTGACCTGAACGACAGAGGGAAACCATGAAAAGATACGCTGTCCAATGTGCACTACTACAAACAAAAGGAACAGCCCTGATCACTAATTGTAATTCAAAAAAATTGTAACTCAAGTAATGTAAGAAAACTGTATCTACTAAAGAAAATGGAGCACATGTTTTGATTATATTAATGTTGAAAAATATATAATTGAATTAATCAAGGTACTGTGTTCACTGTTATGGACAAAATTTTCTTGAACACTATTCTGAGGTAGCTTCTATAGTTCTTCGCATGATTTTTTTCATGTCCATGCTGAATCTAATCGAGTAATTATTATTTCATATCAATCAGTCACGTAACTATATATTGTAATATCACTTATCATATTGAAAATTAATGGATAAATATACTTTTGTTCATAATGAACTCTCTTGCAAAATCTAGAAATGCCATTTTTTTGTTGCAATATCAGTTTTTTTTTTTGTATTGTACTGATTCCCCCCCCCCCCCCCCTTATAAACCCACACAGATAACGGCGTGCTCTCAGAACAAAGTCTGTGAATTGAACACCATTGACGATTGAGTGTGTATTCAGATGTATTGTATCAAAAGCATTGTCATGTAAAATGTGTATCATGTACCAGTACAATTGCTATGCAAAATTGCTAAATAAGTAGAAGATAGGCGACAACGACGGTGGAAGGAAGTGGTCATGCCCTTTTCTTCAGGAACATTGCAGTGTTAGATATTATAACGATACAGAGAAACCACAAAATACCTCAAGCAGGATGATCGACCTCGACGAGAATCGAATCCCGTCTTCTGAATAAGAGCGTTCTGGACGACTTTGACTTGTTACAAGGTCCTATAAACAAGAATGTGATTGTTGAACCGTTTAAGCATTCAACATACAATGACAAATTGAATGTTTATTTCACCACACTTCTTCAAAAGAGCATAAAAACACAAAATAAAGAGTTAGGGAGCCTGCAGGGGTTTGCCACAAAAGTTTTCTATGACTTCAGCAAAGCATTGGACTGTATAAAATTATTATGATAAGCTGTTGATTAAATTGTAGGGCCTACCACTTAGTTACGAAGGGTGTTGGAAACAAATGGATTGTTTTTTTTCCATTTGAACAGGAGGCAAGTGCTTGAGATTGTTGGTAAAAATGGTAAACCTTACTCTACTGAGCAATTGACGAATATAGGAGTATTTACCCAAGGATAAAATAATTATCGCTCCTTTCCTTGTCAGTATACAAAAAAGAATACAGGAACCTTGGCAGATTGTTTTTGTGCACGGCCATCAGGATATCATCAATGTCGAAGGGCTATGGGGGATCGAGACTTTCCACTGCCACTTGGTTTTCCTTGCATCCATGTCATCACAACTATCAACTGCTATCAATGTCTCAAGAAACGAAGAAAACAAGAACAGACGAGAAGAATATAAGTTGGAAGAAAAAATGTATATTTCAAGACCAACAAACATTTGATTCGTCCTGACGTGGTTTTTCGTGGTTTCCCACAGTCCTAGAAAGGAAAGCTTGGATGAAGTACTAATTGGCCACGACCTTTAATTAGTAGAGCGATAGGCCTAGTTATATCGACGGCTGTCACTCCTTTTTTTTGTCCTTTGTATAATGATGAACTTTGCACCTGCTCTCATTGGAAGAAGTGAACATTGCCTAAGAGACTTAGTTCAAAGTGAAAGATATCAACATTCGTGTGGTTGGACTATTCCTAATACCAATGTTGGTACTGTCCAGATATAACACAAAAACAGTTTATATTGTGTTCCGGACTTTCGACAACTGAAGGCTTTTATCTGCGGCGAAGATGTGTGGTCACAGACAGCGTAGACCTGGTGTCAAAGTTCATTGCTTTAATTTAAAATAATGATAAAATGGGGTGGTAAGATCGCCCTTGTGGTGCCCCGTCCAAACGATCCCACTCTCATCCTTAGCCTTAATACGGGAACAATGATTTTGTATCAAGTTTCGATGTTATTGAAAAAAAAAGTAGAGACTAAGGATATACTAAAATATGTCAATCGAAGTTCATATGCTGATGATAAAACCCATCTATTAATCAATTGTCAAAGTAGTGCATAACTAACAGCAGATTTCTAAATAGTAGAAGCTAGATGTTTATTCTTTCATAGTGATATATATATATATATATATATATATATATATATAAATCATAATACATACATGTACACAAGAATGTCTTGTTGCGAATTTGTAAAGTAATACAAATATAAATAAAATAAATGTAAACTTGTGAAATACTGTGTATACGAGAATAATCAAAATAAAGTAATTGAACAGAAGGTGCATTGGCAATACTTTGCATCATAGAATTTAAACTAATGTACAGTATAATTAAAAAATCTTTGATCCAATTTTTTGGTTATATATGTCTTGAGATCGTCAGATTTTCAAATTCCTCTTTCAAGTTGTTAAAAAGTTTGATCCCAACATGTGTTGGGTAACGGTCAGATATTACAAGTCTAAAAGCACCTTGTTGACTTTGTTGCCATGCCTTGTGTTATGGTCATGGTCTGTATGATTCACTTCGAATAAACTACGATTGTCTCTTACAAATAATAAAACTTCTAAAATGTAAGTGTAAGTATTTTCATATTGATAAATAAACATTTTTCTGCAAAGTCCACTGAAGCCTGCTCTTCCCATTACTGACCGCACTTTTTTACAATTTGAAAATTATGACTGCATCAGTTTGAGATTCTCCATATTAATACACAATACTTTATGTGAGATTGTAAAATTTCAAAGATCACAATACAAATAATACAATCACTGCATTGATTACAGAGCTGCTTTAATGCAAAGCACGACGAGCCGGGTTTGTCTCGAAGTGAATCAACATGGCATATTCACTTCAGCCTGTAGGCAACCTCTATACTGAAGATACCACAGTGATGGGCCACTAGATTCAAGTCAGTATCATTATACCTGAACTGGATTTTCTCTAGCGGTACAGAGATTAGATGTTGAACTATACCACTCACATTCAAAAACAAGCAATGAGAATTCAACATGGATTATAATATTCTTCCCCAACTCTTCATTCTATAATGGGCAGGGCGAATTTTCTTAAAATTTTGAAAGATGCCAACAACGACTCATCCATCACAACCATCAACAATCCATTTTTATACTAAATCTATTGTACGTAACAATACAACCACAATGGACAATGAGTGACATCTATCTTGTGATCTATTCTCCAGCATCTAGAACAGCTAGGGCTTCTTCTTGAGCCTATGCCACTATAAAACCAAGGTAAGATGGGAAAAGGTAAGTAATCTTTACTTGAGAATATCGTCCAAGTTGAGTTTATTTTGTACATCACTTGAATATAAAATACTTGAAAATTAAATATAAAATAATGATTGATAACAGAACAAAATGTAGGTAAAATTGCAAGGTGAAGGTTTTAGAGACGTAACTTTGATAAAATGCAATGTGACACATACTGTACGTAGTGTTTAAAAGCTAACATTAAATTACGGTACTTGTATTGGACTGGATTTATTTATTAAAAAGAAACATTACATGTAGATTTTAAAATACTGGTTAGCAGACAGCAGTAAAAAGTAAAAGCGCATTCACATAATGTTAGTAGGATCGATACATCAACAAAAACAATACACCAAGAATTTCAAATTTCCTGGTAATTAGGCAGATTATTTGAAGGAATTTATAAAAAAATACACTGTACAAAAACCACCCGTCTTTGTTACTAGCTGACTGATAATTCTCTTCTGCAATATATCAACAATAAACAAGTAAGTACCTTTCATTAGTACTTATTTATCAACAAATAAATCCTATGGAATTCACAAATGACAAATTACCATTTTATATCGTTGTCAATTTTAGTAAATTTCCACATAGACATAATCAGTGGCGCAGAATACTGTGGAGTAAGCGCTTACATACGTTCTAATATAAAATATTTTCACTTTCCATCTGACTATCTTTCTACAATTGTACGATTATCAGTTATTTTGAGCATCAAGAACCACTCAGTAGGGGGTATTTATAATACAAGTGAAAATTAAAACCAATTATGATTGAAAAAATTGAATTTTACATCATTTCAATTTAGAACAACTGAATTTGTTGAATAATTAAAAACAAGCTGGCTGATTTATTTGAGGAAGAAGTCTAACGAGGGCTTCATAGATGAGATTTAAATATAATTGTCTACAGTTCACAGAATGAGTGACATGGTAGTAGGCCTATTGGTTACTGTTGGCTGTTAGTATTTAGCCCATGGCAAAGTATACTGCGTCTGATGTTCACGCCAATGTTGGACTGCCATGCCACGTAAACTGACGATAATATAAAACAAGACTACTCTTACATTATATGATGCCGACGTTAGCAAAGTAGAACATAAATTACAAGTACAAGAAATACCAATTGAAACAATCTTCTCCCCTTCAAATCCAGTCTTTCAACAAGACTTAAAAACTACATTATGCACATATCCCATTTGTGCTACAGTAATATTATTGCTAGATATAGAAATAATTACAATTTAAAATCTGACTTGAAAAACAAATGCTACTTAGTGCTACACTCGTATTGACGAGAGAAGGTTCAGATTGAACGTCTTCCTTGCCCCACGTCACTAGCGCGCGGGTGGACACAAGCTCATAGTATACGGTATAACATCAGACATTTATGCTTTGTCCTTGAATCAGTTGGTGATCTTACCAAAACGCACGTTACCAAATGCCCAAAACCTGAACGTTACTAAATGCTCAAAACCACAGATCACCACAAGACAATTAACAAACCAAACGCAGATACTCATACCTTAATAGAACCGAATATCTTGTGTTTTAAGCCTACGGCTGAAAGAAGAACACAATAAGTACAGTCTAATTATTGTATGGACTTCAAACACAGGCAATACGAAGACGTATATTGACAGGCAGCCATATTGCTCTACAGTTCAATGAAATCTTCTCGTAACACCGATTATTAAATTGCACGTTTCATATGATTGTCCCAAATAACAGCAGTTATGGTGGGTTGAAAACTTGAAACCGAAGCTTGAAATTGAGATTAATTGTACCCCAGAGATGCTTCTTTCCTATGTAAACTGAAACAAACAGAACATATTCAAGACCAGTTAGTAATATAACATTAAATACAAATCGAGTAATCATCGAATTCATCGAGAACGTTTAAATACAGTATTTAACATTCTACAAAGTGAATAATTTGAATGGTTGGCCTATTTGTACAACCAGTCTAGGGTCTAAGCAAAACAAAACTATTTTCATATGTTTAAATATTTCCAGTTTTAAACTACAGTAATGCATCTAGAAGCTGAGTGCTGTAAATCACGATGTTTAAAAACTATTTTTGTTATGAAGTGGATGAAGACTATGAGTACAGTGAACCCCTGCTAATCAGAAACTCAGAAGTATAGAAGAGACAATTCGAATATAAATTAATCAAATCAACGAAAAAAAAATTGAAAAACAATCAAATAAGGCAAATGATGGTACGATGTGTAGTGCATGATGTCAAAACAATGCTGATAATGCTTCCCGCGTAATGTCAGTGTCTAGTGATCACTCTTGCCATACATAACCGAAGGGACCCGATGAAGCAAGGGGAGAGGGGGGGTGGTGTATCTGTTTGGAAGAGATGGAATATAATAGCAGAGATAAAGAAACACTCAAATAGTAAACACTGCAGTTATTTTGTATGTGTCGGAAGGAGCACTTCAGATTATAAATTAGTGACTGGGCAGACAAAAACGGTTTGAATTATGAAATATTGAAATATATAACATTGTACAGTACCTACACCTGGGATCGGGACCAAGTTTGCTTTCACTTATGACGAATTTTAAATAATCCAAGTTTGAATTAACGAGGGTTAATCATACTGCGTAGCCCTGAAAACCCTGACTCGATGTCAAATATTACCTACCGTTTGTTAAAAGGGTCGGAACGTGTTTGGGTGGCGTACTGGTATGGCACTTGTGATGGATAAAGCCACATGTTTCCATTCCAAGAGATTGGCTATCTCGGCCAGCTTCAGGTCCAAGTCTGGACTAGTTTTATCTTCACCCAGCTTCTGGACCAGCCTGAAGAGACGACCGTACTGGCTCAAGATCGCGGCATACCACATGGAGAAATAAACACCCTGAAACACAATGCCAGTATGTGTCACTTCGGAATTATTGATTAATGTATAACACACAAACATTTCAATTTGAAACTTTATGCCAGAAGTAGCTTTTGATAAAAACAATTCAACTACAGTACAGAAAACTCTCTCCAATTTTAAATTCAATGGGCCCAATAAAACCCATTTAGAGTTACAAAAAATTGAATTATCAAAATATTCAACATTGAGTTTGAAGGTCAAAACTCTGTAGGGACCAGAACTTTTGTAGGAACTACAGTAAAATTTGAATTAACGAGGGTAGGTTGTTTTAATGGACCCCATCCTTGATGGCTGTGCCAAAAAACATTCAACAATGTCGTACTCATTCAGTAATACTTGCTTTATACAAAGTACTTCTTTATCAAAGCAACATAGTCATCATTGAAGACAATTCCTTCTCTGTATGTTGTGAAGCAATTCTCTACAATTTGCTACAAAGCATACATAGTTTCAATGTTATGTTGACACTGAAAATGTTATGCTGTGGGTAGAATCACCTTTAGAAACATTGGTGATGAAAGCAGATATGAGAATCTTACCTTGGCATCTCCGGGTTCAGCAAACTTGACGTATGTGCTCCAGATCTCCTCAACTTCATGAATACCAGTAGGTTGATGATCACCTTGCCCCATCTCTGGACTCTTGCCAAGTAAATATTGCTTGCAGAGTGCAACTCCGAGACGTGCTAGTGCCTCAATCAAGATATTCCTTTGGCGCTCCATAGTGCTATTGAAAAATAAAACATTCCTATATTGCCACTAGATATGAGAATCATTTCAGTAAGATTAGTAGGTAGTTTTGTAATTTACAAGGTGTACAATGGGAATAATTAACTAGGAATAAGTTGAAATCAATAAATTTCAACCTCACTTTTCATTCCAGGAACAATAATTACTCTACATTGAACTTCCTTTTTTAAAATGTAGATTGTGTTTAAAAACGGATTGTAATGTGTGCAAAGAATTGGCATCAGACGAACGACTAATGAGATCATGGCATTATTTCCTCCAACCTGTACCCACCTCATTATTTCTCATATCACTAGCTTCTCCTGCAATATATCATCATCTATACTATCATCCATCTCTCATATCGTCCATCACAAAAATATATTCAATGAGATCATGGGTGATGAGATGAAGGTTTCTTACGTAATGAGAAGTATAGTAGCTTAATGAGATCATGACATTATTTTCCTCCAACCTGTACCCACCTCATTATTTCTCATATCACTAGCTTCTCCTGCAATATATCATCATCTATACTATCATCCATCTCTCATATCGTCCATCACAAAAATATATTCAATGAGATCATGGGTGATGAGATGAAGGTTTCTTACGTAATGAGAAGTATAGTGGCCTATCTTCTAGGAACATTGAGACATTTGTCCGTGCTACAGAGGTAAACCACTCTGTAAAGATGGATGGTAGCAGGGATCGAATTTTCCGATTTTTCCCTATTTTTCCTACCCATTTGTGCCAGCAATAAATTAGTAATGAGGAAGAGAGAGTAAACATGCTGGCATGCAGCCCTCAAGGAACCACGCAATGCAAGTAAACTGTCATGTACGAACCTTTTCATTTTCGACAGGTCAGATCGCGGGTCAGTCTTGGTTCCAAAGTGGATCAAAAGAGCTGTTTGATCGATATTAGCAATGACGAATTCTGCGATGGCAATGATTTGAACATTGTTCTCGCTGAGTGCTGCCACGTTGTCTGACACGTGCAGCAACGGCAGCTGTTTCTTCAGGTCGGACGGGTCCAGGAGTTGCAGCATGGACGTGCGTATCGGCCAGTGATCTGGGTATTCAGCCTCAAGCTCCTTGTACAGCGCATTGGCTCGATCGCCTGGTTCTGTGGAAGAGGCAATGGTACAATAGAATTATCAATACAATACAGTACAATACAATAAAATCACTATCAATCAACACGTCCTCCCAGTCTTGACAGCAGGTATACACTTTATTATGTTCAAAGCAAGCTCCAAACCGAAATATATATATAAATCATAATTTGAAGATCATTTTCTTCTCAATGCCATTAAAAATTTTAAATAGATGATTAATCTAAATATTCAGATCCATTATATTCAATTTTCTACCAAGAATTGTGCAAGAATTGTTGCCCAAATACCCTTTCAAAGACCTTATTGTTGATGAAGAGCACATTTTGAGTCAAGTATTTGTCTATTCAGCAAAGGGAAGCCAGAAACTCCCGATCACCGCCCGTAGTCGGAACTCATGCTAGAGAGGACCCGGAGGAAAAAAACTTTTTTCAGTTATTGATCTTAAAAATTGGGGATCGGCTCATGTTCGGGGTTGGCTTCTTTCGGGACAATACTGTAGTTTGAATGACACCACAATCCTGAAACTAGATTTGGATGAATAATGACAATATTCATCTCCCTAATTCAAGAGTAAACTAGAAATCATCATCTCAATTTCAGAAATTAGAATCAATTTACACATCCTCCAGGACCCGGACATTTTTCCTAGTCACTCACGACGTGGACATTACTCGATTCTGTTTATGCTTCATTACAGAATCGGTAATACCTACGTCACGGCTCGTAGTCTCTGGAGCGCAAAAATATTGATGATAATTTCTGAAATTGAGATGATCATTTCTAGTTCTCCCTAAAATTAGGGAAATAAGTATCATCATAAGCCATTTGAATATAGTTTCAGGGTTGTGG
This sequence comes from Brachyptera putata, assembly GCA_907164805.1. NCBI lineage: Eukaryota > Metazoa > Arthropoda > Insecta > Plecoptera > Taeniopterygidae > Brachyptera > Brachyptera putata. The sequence continues at coordinate 24,382,031 of OU015463.1, read as the reverse complement.
TGTCCAGTAAATATTTGAGTGATGGTTATGAAAGGGGAAGAAGTGTGATCATATCTTAATGGGTGGACACACGTTAGTCTGGTATCTACTATGTTCTATGTAATCGTGCATGTGTTGGTATCTAGTAATATGTAATTGTGACTTTGAAATAAATATCTTGAAAATCAAACGTCTTCCTGCTTTTGAACCCTGGTCTTCGGGTACGACGCATGCGAGAAGCTAGAGCCTCAGCCACTCAGACCAGACAGAGACAGCTGGACCTCTACCGCGACTGCCACTTGAAATAACATCCACCGCCTAGCTAGCTAGTACCATGGCTACATGCCATCTACGGTAGTTTTTGTGTATTTTCATTGCAATTAGCACAAAAAACTAGCCCTGCACATGAGGTGGGCTATGAAATATGTCAAGTTTCTGCGATCTATGAGACCATGACTTTGTCATTATCTTGTATCGTCATGGTATTTAGCTCTCCTACTAAAAAACTATTCAATCAAAGTTCTAATCCTTTGGAGCTAGCTAGACCTAGGACGTTATTCCAAGTGAGTCGCGGTAAGGGTACTCGGATTCAGTAGCGGTAACTCATTCATTTCCTTGTGTTCTCTAGATTTCCCAAGTTGTCGAGAGCTGCGTTGAGGTAACATGCTCAGCTCTCACCTAGCTTGGCCAGCCACGTTGTCTTGAGGTCGCGCACAGCCTCCGTCATCTCCTCCCACTTAGTCTTCTCTTTCGAGTCGGTCGCCTTGGCAGGGGCCTTCTTCACGGGCTCGGGCAGCACATACTTGAACTGATACACATCCACCTTCTTGCCAATCTCGTCCTTGGCAAACGTTATGGTCCCGGACAGGAACTGACCCATCGAGGCTCCTTTACTTGCCCTAGAACACGAGGCATTGGCCACCGGTTATTTGTACGACTCTTGGAGAGGATATGCGAGTTGGTTTGCTGCTAAATATTCCATGAAATAAACTTGAAAGCAGGAAAGTACAGTAAGTAGTTTTTAGATGATAATACAAATAATATGATGGGCTACTTAATAAAAAGCATGAGTAGAGACAACTTTGATTATTCCAGAATTCAAACCCAGTATAGAACAAGGTCGGAAAAAATTATTCATACAATCAAAGTCCAGGGATTCGTCAGCGGAATAAACTATATCTGCATGTTTGTTCCTCCGTATATATATATATATACATATATATAATTTGAAACCTGAACTATTGTTCTATGAATCAACTGTTTGAAAAAGCAACGCACGTGTGGTTGCGGTCTCATGAAACGGTTCAATCCGATCTGAATTGAATCTATTTACCAACCAACTCTTTCAGAGCTCAAGCCTGCAGTGCATATGCACATTGTCTTCTAGTTCAAATGCGTTCAAGTGAGCTTAAAAGTACGTTTCAAGTGTTTGAGAGTGCATTTTCTCCAGGATGCATTTTAATGCAGCTTGATCGACCGCTTTACATGACCGCAACTGAACACTCAACGCGTAATTCAGTAGTCACAAGTAAGCATAGACTAACTTGTCGTTGGCCAACGGGGCGATGTAGATGGGCATGATGTGCGCGGGCATGAGGTTGGCCGAGACCAGTTTCTTGCCCTGTGTGGTGGCCTGTGTCTGGCTGGCGTAGACATCAAGCGAGACCGCGCTCGTCAGCTTCTGGCTGAGCAGCAGCACCTGCTCCGTCAGCTTCTCCAGGTGCTCCTTGCGGTCGTGGCGCACGTGCAGCCGGATCACGTAGTCCCCCTTCTCCACCTTCACGTTGTACTGCCACGGGATTCACACATTATTACCATAGCACATCGCAAGATAAAGCTACTGAATGCAACTAGAAATAACTTCCTATTTGAATCTCTGCTCTTAGGACAAAAGAGTTGACCGAAGACACACAATAATATACAAAATATTAAAATCTAATGAAATTAAAAATATATTTGAATGTGTCTATGAGTACATGGCACGTTGCGTACTACCGTGCCAAGTGATGAGGAGACCCGACAGAGGAAGAACCTGACTTAGTGGAGTGTAGAGGAGTGTTTGGGGGAGGGGGGGAGAGAGGATATAACAAGAAGAAAGTAGTATGGGTGTTCACCTATTTTCATTCATTCAACATTTTTCCTTCAATAGTATCATTTTATGTATATTTATACTAGGTTCAATGACGCACTATAATGATAACCAAGATCTACTGGCATCGGATAAGATAGGGGAACGGTGAGATGAAAGTTTCTTAGGTAAAAAGAAGGTTAGTCGGTAGGAAGCAATTATGGCCTATATTGTAGGAACCATCTCAGCTTTTTGCCTCCGAGTCTAGGGGGAACCACGAGAGATGGACAGTGGCAGGAACCGAAACGAGCTCCATTCTGCCGTTATGAAGCAAGCGCGACAGCACTGAGCTACATGTGCCTATCATTTGTATCAAGGGTACTTTATTTGACGAGTACAAGATATCTACTTATATACACCCCCGCACAATAATGAAATGAAAACAAGACTGACATAAGCTAGGCCTATACAACAGACGTGTAACAACGTGAGGATCTTACCTTACAGGGATAAGCGTCTCCAGTTGCTAGCATTTGTTTGCTCGAATCAAACAACATCCACAACTGTGATTCAAATTCACTCTCGTATAGAAGATCACTGAGGATTGGACTGAAAACCAATACAAAGCCATTAATAATGAATCTATGGGCAGGACATTACAGATGAAAAAAATTATTTAATATTTTAATGTAAAACCATGTGAAAAAAACAATTAACCTTTTACTGTACTGTACATACTTAGGGACTATGATCAATAATACTGTCAAGTTTTTACTGAACGAGTGGCATACATGATTTTGTTTTCCTGTACACTTGAAAAACAATATGGTAGTACTTGAAAATATCACAGAAGCCTAAATCAATGTTAATGTATGATGATGATAATCATTATTATTTACTCAACGCCACACCAACAGCTAGGTTTACAAATGAGCAGGTGATTGTGAAACTACTACAAAACATGCCTTATGCGGGACTCGAACCCACGGCCAACGGTGACTTCAGTTTCTGAAGCGGTGCCTCAGCTGACTGAGCTACTGAAAGCTGCTACATAAATGTAATTTGACATTTTCTCATCTGGTTTATCAAAACAACGCATCACGATCGCACACCCTGATACAAAACCATAGAAGACCTAATGCAGACCTAAATTTGAATTTTGGTATTTGTATTTTATGAACACTCTTGCAGATGTGCTAGCTGCACAGTGGCAAGATCTTCTTATTAGTATATTATATTATTTTCTTGAATACTAGTAATTTATTTCCAGTTCTTCATGGATAGCATGTGCATTCGAGCACACCTGGTGCCAAGAGTGAGCACAACATTACCTATTTGGCATTACTTCTGTGGCTTTGCTGATATGGAAGTTGTACGACAGTTGCAACTCGTAGATTTGGCGTGCTGGAGGTATCACATCCCTGACAGTCAGGGAAACTACTTTCGCGTCGACCGGCCTGCAATCAAGAGAAACAACAGTGTTGAGTAATCCAGTTGTTTCCTCCATGACGACTTGCTACAGTAGAACCTTTTCAACAAGTTTCTCGTTCATACATTTACCACCTTGGTAGGCCCAAGATTTATTTTTTGCTCTATGCTTCCTAGTTCCTACGTTGAATAGTTTCACTAGTAAGCTTTTCACTTCAATACTTTTTTAGTCTGGTCCTATTGGCGCTCGGCCATTCCGAGTCGGACGAACGAGTGTTCCGAACTCAACACTGTCAAGGTCAGACCGCACTCGGTCGGATGACACACAAAGCAGAGAAAACATCAACGTGCATCCACTTATTCTCACGCATCAAATAAAAAATATAGAAATTGGGAAAATAATGATTAATTCAAAGAATTCACTCAAACTATTTAGAATAAACCGATCCGAAAACAGTGTTGGAGCAATTGAAGGGGCGAAATATGAATTTGAATTGCGGTTTAGCTCTGGAATTTGGATTAACCATATTAATGCAGATTGAAATGCCTATAGGCCCTACCTTCAGCCGGGTACAGACTTTGAATTCGGAATACGTAAAATTTTGGATGAACCGAATTTGGATTAACGAGGGTTTACTGTAGTAATCGTAATAGTGCATACTATTTCAAAGATATATTGCTGTTCATTATCTAAAAAGTGTTGAAAATGAAAATTTTCAAGTTGAAAAATGTTAATGGATACGGTACCGTAGGCCATACATTATTAGTAGGCCTAATGAGATGGGATTACAAAATGTTTTAGGGAAGATGCACCCTTTATGCTCTCTATCACTACATAACCACCACTCTAAATTCTCGGCTGTGATTCAAATTCGCACGTGATTCAATGCAAATTTTTGAGTGAAATCTATTCAATTTGAGGGTTAAATATATATATTTTTTCAATTCGCAGTATCAGTATTTTATCAATTAAAGAAATTTAGATCTAGTAATATTTGATAGTAAGGTCTACCGGCAAAAGTCGTGCTAGTCGCCGAACCATCCAAAGTACTTGAGAATCAAGACTAGAAATGACACTCAGATTAGACTATACAGGTATGGCAGTTCCAGCCCCCTACTACGGTTTATGGAAGTGAATCTTGGATTGATAAAACTATAGATAGAACTCGTATTCAATGTACGTAGATTTTTAATGGCGGTCAAAGGATGTCCAAGATTGGATTGAATTTAGATTGAGGATATATGGCAGGAGCTTTAAGTTGGAAGTGTCAACGACACTATTGCAAAGTGTCGGAATAAATGGATGGCATGTCTAGGGCGTATGTCTCCTGACAAAATTCAGCAGCAAATGCTCGTTTACCAGTCAAATGGAAGAAGGGATCATGGCCGACCACGGAAACGGTGGTCCAATACCTAATTAGATGCCGGAACAGGCGTGAAGAGTAACCCTTGAAGATGAAGAAGACAAACAATGGACACAAATAAAGACTAGTTATGTTGCCATAGTATTTCACTCTTTTGATAAACATTCACCAATCAAAGTTCTTTAGAGCTCACTAGGCCAAAGACGGTACTTCAACTGGCGGTCCCGGTAAGGGCCCAGAATACTAAAATGCAACAATGGTGCAGTGAAATAGTTGAACCCACTATAGCAGAGCTCTACAATGATTGGCATCTTGGACTCCCACCTTATCCACTCACCTCAGTACTTGTACCGTATTCTTGAGAGACACAACTGGCGCCACCTCTTCGCTCATCAGTCCGGCTTGGAGCTCCAACGATAGAATGCCGTCGGCACCTTGCATTACGATCGGAGACGGTGTATCAGGCTTTACTCCATGGAATGTCACTTTACAGTTCACTGTTATACTGCCCAGGCTAGCCCAGTATTTGGCAACGACCACTTCTAGCACTAAGCCACCCTGCAACATAACGGGAAAAAACTCTTTCAACATCCAATACAAAGTGGCAACTGGATAGCACGTTGGGTTTACTAGTTGGAGATTCAATTCAATTGGCACATCATTTTGTTTCTATTTACTGTATATGCACTACCTAATACTACAGTGAAACCTCAATGCATCGTTCCCAGATCCATTGCTTTCCCGCTTCGATCGTGCATTTTACCCACCCTACTACCATACAATGTTGAATTTTCCTGGATGGATTGTTTTCCCAGTCCCTTGAAAAACAATACATCGAGGTTTTGCTGCATGTACAATACATAATATAACATGTTCTCCAGTGCAAACAAATACTATGGGTAGTAGTACCGTATTGTCCCGAATATAAGCCGACCCCCAAACTTTTAGATCAACAATTGAAAAAAAGGTTTATCTCCTTTCCCGTAAATCATCACTCTTCCGAGTTGGAATTTAGGCAAATTTCGTATTGCGCGCGTGAGGAAGCTATGGCAACTGCATGTGAGAAACCGTTGAGAGGGGCCTCACGATCGTGTGTACTCGGCTAGTGCCGACGACGCACGATCGTCATATGGCCCGCCTACTCGTCAAGGTCTGACAAGACAATGCAGCTAACAGCTCAACTTGCCTTTGTTTATTACTGCGCGTCAAATAAAATTGATGGATAATGGGAAAATGATGCTTCTTCGTGATAAAACATTTATTAAACGTGTTTTTAGTGCAATATTTTGCAGTTTCAAGTTGATTCCATTGTTAAGAGTGTGCATGTGTAGTGCGCCCAATCATATTTAGTAAAAAACGTGTTTTTGACCGATTTTAGGCCGAGATCCGCATATAAGCCGAGGGTGACTTTTGGACTCGCAATTTCGAGAAAAACCCTCGGCTTATATTCGGGACAATACGGTAAATACTAAATAGTAATACACCTAATATGTAATGTATTTTAACAATTGATAGTATATAGAAAAAATCACTGAAAGGGAGTAACTGTGCATTTTGTGACTACAGCAGAAAACTTTCAAGGACATAATCAAATTGAAGGACAAAGTAACATAAATTAAACTAATCTAACTAACCAGATCCACCGACCCTAACCAGCCTAACCTAAAAATTCCCGCAAAATTTCCTGTGTACACTTTTTCTTTACCTAGCATCCACGAAATTCAAGATTTTCGTGCCACGAATATACGTGTTTATAGCCACTTCAAATATAATAGAGCTGACTAGATCCAAAACCAATTTATTCAAGATAGGACTGCAACAGAAAGAAGTAAGGGCTAGAGTAATGTAAGAGATAATAGGTGGCTTACCCGCACTGAGAAACCATGGACAACTTCACAACTGGAAGTAACGTTCACCATTTTATGACTCTCCAGAGTTTTGCACACCAATTTTGGACGTAGTTGCAAACAGTGGAGCACAAAGCGTCCATTTTTATCTTTCTCCACAGACTGAAGTGTAAGTACTGAAATAAAAAGTTGTATAAATGAGTCAAGCCCCAAGAATCAAACCTAAGAATCAAACACACTAAACGAATTGCACTTATATACCGGTACATGGCACTGACCATGCATCGTTACATCACAGCTGTAGAGCTAGTAGGCAGATTTGAAGTATTATATTTGAAAATTGTGATTTATTGTGAAAATTGTGATACTTGAGTTTGATCAGTCAAAAGTGATGAAAAAGGTCTTCTTATATAAACAGGTGAAATGTGTGAGGCTGGGTAAGGTATGCCATGCAAACACTCAGCTCATTCCAGTAGCAAGAGTCGGACAATTTTCCACAAGGGTAGTTATAACGATATACAGTGAAACCTCTATGCATCGTTCCCAGATCCTCCCTGGTTGGATCGTTTTCCTGCATGGATGGTTTTATTTTCCTGGTCCCCTGAAAAACGATGCATAATAGAGGTTTCACTATATTTGCAAGATTTTTTTTGTTCATATTGGGTTTAACAACGCACTCTACTGATGACTACGATCTAATGGCATCGGTGAATGATATATGAGATGATGGGATAATGAGATGAAAGATTATTTTATTAGGTGTTTTTGGATAACGGAAAGGAGTCGGTCGTGGCCTGTTGTTCAGGAACCATCCCAGTATTGACCTGAACGATAGAGGGAAACCACGAAAAAACCCTGTCAGGATAGTTGACCATGGCGGGAATCAAACTCCAGGCTCCTGGATGACGGTTCAGTGTATTAACCACTCGGCCACATGTTTTTCAAGGAATATTCACCCATTATCAAATAATACTCATTTATACCACTAGTAAACGAGCATTATAAGTTACTTGTGATTTGTTGCCCGTAATACAATACTTTATTTAAAACGTTGTGTAAATGTCAATTTTGATTAATTACGAATTTGCGTATTGTTTCATAATGTAGGCTGACATTACGATTCACAATCTAATAGATACACAAAAAAGTATCACAACTTATTCATTTGACCACCAACAAAAAATATAAAATATAACTATGCCCACTCTACTGGTTAGCAACGTCATTACCTGCCCACGTGGCGGCCGTAGGCACAAGTATAAAGTGTCGCTGGATCGTGTTGGGGTGGAACACGACGTTGTTGAAAGTCAGTTCCGGACGCAAGTTGTCCTTGAGGACCTCGTGAGGTCTCACCACCGTGATGGGGATACGGAAGACAGGCCCTTTCTCCACGCACGTCACATCGTACGCTTTAATACTGAAATCAAGCGAATTTGTTACGAACACAACATTTGCCAGAACGAGGCCACTCGACGATCAGGATGTAGGTTCATCTCGACCCATGACACTTGGCAGTAAGCCTAATGGTCACAAGTAACTATCTGCCCCCACTTATGCAAGGTAACATGCCACTTGCTTCACAATATCTTTGTCACCAATGCAAGAAACTGTCTAACATTATAAAAAGTAAACGTTGATGGGATTTAGTTTCTAGGGAAAAGACAGAAACTCGTGTTCTTAATCTCAGCATTCGGGCACTAGAGTGTTGGACCCCAGTTTAATGGGGAAATGAGAGATCAAGTGAACAACAATATTACCATCTACTCATTCCAATATAATTCATCAATTTCAATATAATAGCTCGGCCCAATATTAGGTTGCTACGATAGCGTAGGCCTACAGTCGGGAGTCTATATATTATGAAAGAGAGTGGCCACACAGTAACTTTTTTGGGCAAGAACATGATTGGCGCTTTTTCAAAGTCTATTTTCCATCATGTGTAGGCAGATTTATATGTTATTTACATGCAAGTGATACTGAATTTTCAAATTCAATTTTGAGCCAAGAATGAGAGATTAGAATGAATAATAACTTGGGAATAAGAAGGTTCAAATACTATATAGGGAACTTACATAACCTCAATTTTCCTAGAAATCATCTTTTTTAATGTGAGAAGTTTGGGGTACGGTACCGCTTGTATTCAAAGTCGGTTTATATTTGGCACAATAGAGTGATTATGACTGAATGACACACAAGGTTTCAACATTACCTAGTCGTGTGTACACCGATCGCTAAGCCCGATGGGTCAATCTTTACATTGAACATTCGCGCAATGTTCATGAGATTGAAATGTGTCGGGAACTGAACCCACGGCTCACTGCACGTCAACGCCAACTTCAAACTGAAGGCTATCTTGTTCTGGGCATCTGCAAATCAGTCAAGAATGACACACTCACGATTGCAAAAGAATTTCAATAGATATTGTATTGCTTAACATAGGAATTCATCTTCCACCCACACTGATTTACAAATAAAATATAACTATTAGCCCTACCGGTATGTCAGGAAGCTCAAAACAACTACTGTCAAACAATGCTATATTCATTTTATACATGAATTATCTACACATGAATTATATATCTCGTAGTACAGTACAATGAGACCTCTGTCTATCGTTTTTCAAGGGACCAAGAAAATAACATGCAGACAGAAAATATGTTTTTTTTACTCATATGGGGATAGCGTGGGACAAAACAAATTATGGAAGTGTGAAAACGATAGATCCCGGAACGATGCATCGAGGTTTCACTGTACTGTACTGAAGAAATGTATACTCTCCTGCAGAAATTTGATCAAACAAACACAATACTGAAGTGAAATTATCCTATAAGTCATAATCCATATACTCTACTGTAATGTGATTTATAACATGACGTAGGAAAGTTTTCCTTCGGGTTAGTCGCACTTTATCCGACAGCAAGCCTCCCTAGAAATGTTTGCAGTTCTCAACAGAAAAAATTTTCATAGGGGTTTGGTTGAATATGTATTATCTCCATGGATTAATGTGCAGTCTTTATAAATGTTAAATACGGAAATTGTTTTTATGGCAATATTACTATATCATCACGTACGTGTTCTATATTGTAATATAACTGTACCCTTAAGCTCAATGTTGAATATTTCGATAGGACTATTTTCGATAGAACTTTCATAGGACTAATTCAACATGGGTATTTTAAAGAGGATTTACTAGGTTGAAAGAATCCAAGTAACATAATCCTCAGACTCTACGACAACATATCATCACTACAAGCCGATTGCTTGAGAAGAATTTCCACGCACTAGTCTTGTTAGTCACATATCCGGTCTAGGCCTACCTGTATTATTTGGATCGATGAAGAACGGTTCCACGTTGACGGAATGCTCCTTGGGTTTATCTTGCAAGCCACCTCGTAGGTGAATGCCCTTCGAGTTGGACGGGCCGCACGACACTTGGAAACGCACATCTCGCTCTGCGTGTTCGCTGTACGCCACCAGATGATCGTACGCCCTCTCCACCTGTAAACCGACAGGGAAGTACAGGGCATCTGAATTCAGGCTGTTTCAAATGCAGCACTATACTCAGAAACACAATCAAATCATAAAACGCCATGAAAGACCTCTATAATACGTAGCTTTTGTATTGGTTACTTTAGGCCTACATAAATCAAAATCCAAGTTGAACCTTGATGAAAGTTTGTGAAACACAAGCCTAATATAAGCAACAACAAGACTAATGGTAATACATCTCATGGACACTTAATCACGGTCTCATTTTACGTTGATGGAATCATTTGATTGAATAAATACAAAATTGACAATGTCTGCATACTTGAAAATCTTCACATTCAAACTGCTGAAGGAATCTTAAATTTCAAAATAAATCTGCAGACAAATGAAATGTGAGAAATATATGGTCATCCAAAGTTTCAACAAGATGAATCAAGTGTTGTATTTAGTATTTACCTGAAGGAGTCCGTGACCCTGGGCAAATATGTCGATATTCTCCAGATGGAGAGCAGAATTCTCCAGGGCTCGCTTCACACTGTACGGTGTGTAGCGAACCTTATTCTGCTTCAGGCCAGACAGCAGCAATGCTGGCGACAAGGAGACAGACAACAATGAGACGCAGCCTCAACATCATTGAACACCTCTTTCCATCTCACTCATCTACTACAATTACATCCATAATGATAATGTGTCATCAATCAACGCATCACGCATCGTTCACAACTGGAAACTTTACTCTAAGTATACGGTACACTCGATTTTAGATTATTTTTACATCTCTTGATTTTCCGCAATTTTATATTTTCCCAACATTTTTGCTTTTATTTTTTTTCATTTTTTTCTTCTATCAATTTATTAATTTGATATTTCATTTATTGACATTTGATATTTCATCTTACAATCTTCCTAGGCATAAACGTAGATATCCAGAAAAACTGTAAATTACAAAGAGATGTTCCAAGGCAATCTTGCAAATTCTATATAAGATGCCAGATTTATACACAGTATCAGGGAAAATGAAATCAAAATGTAAGTGGCATTTTATTTTTGCTCTTATTTGAGACTGGTTCAACAACAAAAATATTATCAAAACTGATTTACAATATACAAAATAGCATTCATCCAATATTGTGATGTATTTGAAATGTGATGTTTGGGAATAAAGACCACTGTCTCTCTCATGGACAGACCCCTAATTTTTTTTTTCAATTAAATAATGGTCATACAATATCCTAGTTTTATACACGGTATCAAGTTTTTTTATGTATTATACGCAGGGGTGGGCACAAGATCAATTCAATCGTTTTGATTAATGTATTACGCAAAAAATCAAAATGATTGTTTCAGTTTGAAAAAATCCATTTCCTAAATTTGTTTAGATTAGAAATACCCTCTTTTGAATTGCCTGGGTGTAAGTTGAGTTTAAGGCCATAAAGCAACGTAATGAGCCATGACCAGCACTCTACACTTCACTCAACGTACTTTACTCCTCCACATTCACGGTCTGATGAATGTATCAATTTTGTTGCTTGGCTGGAAACTAGGGTTGGGCGAACCGGTTTGAATTCGAACTGAACCTTGAAATGAGGTTCCCAAGTCGAACCAGCTAGGTTCGAAAAAGAACTCATTTCGAACATCTACAATCTTTTAAAAATAACCTGCAAAAGCTGTCAGTGCAGTGTGCAGAACCTACCAACTGTTTGCTTGTCAGCTGTCTGCTGTTTGCTTATCAGCTGTCAACCCTACTGGAAACCAGAATGATGCAACAACATCACAAATAAAGCTGAAGATTTTGTTCACTGTTTATTGTTAGTTGAGGATGTTTCAATCAAATTAGTAGACTTTGGCTGGGTCCCCTCCCCTCCATATCAAATTCAATCAAATTAGTAGACTTTGGCTAAGCCCTCTCACCCAAAAAAAAAAAAACATGATTGATCTAGTTCTTTTAATCGATGCTCACCTCTAATTATGAGTATTTTTATACGAGTATCATATAATTAGGTTTTAGAGACGGATATACTGTCACCACTTCTTTTGGTGACGGCCTGACTAGTCAGTGGGAAGGGGTGGATGAGAAATAGGAGAGGTATCTTAGGGCGCCACGTAGTTATAGGATAGGTGTATTGAGAGCGAACTACGAAAACTCTGAAGGGAAAAATATGGTTGGTTAGCTTAAATTGAGGAAAGAACAATATACACAGTAATACATTTAATGGAGGAGACTGATATTCCAGTACTTTAGGAAACAATAATAATAATAATATTCGTAAACAAATATCCAAGAACACCCGGCCCGTTGATTGCTATTCCAGCATAACAACAACAATGATAATAATAAACAAAAGAAATATTCAAGAACACCCGGCCCGTTGATTGCTATTCCAGCATAACAAGAATAACAACAATGATAATAATAAACAAAAGAAATATTCGACGACACACAAGACTCATATTCCAGTACTTTAGAAAACAATAATAATAATAATATTAATAAACAAAACAAATATTCGACCACACGCAACTCGTTGATGAGGGAGGGGGGGGGGCACTGTTCTTCTTGGGAACGTCGGAGATTACGTCGAAATTGGTGTTATAATTATTCTTCACAAAAATAATCAAAAACACAAAAGAGGAATTACTCCGAATTATATCGTAAGCCAAGTAGGCGCTGTACTCACACGCTATAATCTGCAGCTTCTATCTCAACACAGACCGAGCACTTCTTCTGTCCCCGGCCCTGATTCAACTGACTCGCCTACTTACATTCCATTCTTGCCTACGTTATCCGGGGAGGGGTGGAGGGAGGATATAGAAAAACAACTAGTTTTAAGGGAGACTAGATGAGAGCAGACGACCGCTGTGGCGTCACGATATGACGTCACATTTCACCCTTTCCTCAAAGTTTCAGGTCTTGGACGCTCCATACTCCTGCTGATTTCCCAGCCAAATCTTGTAGTTCGTATGTCGATTGAGAAATTTTTCTCTTGATGATGTACGGACCAATGAATTTCGGTGCCAGCTTGGCAGCAAAGAACTGTGTCGCATCAGACAAAGGAAAATTTTGCCGATACACTTGTTCGCCGTCCTTGAAACCGGATGGCCTTCGTCGAAGGTTGTACCTTCGTTCATTCCGCTGATGCGCCTGACGTAGGCGAGAAGTGACGTCATCTCGAATTTCTTCCATCTCCTTTACCGCCTCAGCACGAACATCTGCATCCCCTAGTTTTGGAGGGGTCGCACTAGCTTCTGTTTGTCCATCCAGTGTTAGCTCCCGACCGAAGTTTAGAAAGGCCGGCGTGTATCCGGTCACCTCGGAATGTGCCGTTACCAACGCAAATTGAAGCTTACGGAGACCTCGGTCCCAGTCCCGGTGATCCTCGTTCACGTAGGACCTCAGCATAGTGCCGATAACTTGATTGGTTCTCTCGGTTGGATTGGCTTGGGGATGGTACAGACTGGTGAACCAGAGCTTACTCTGGTATTTATTTGTCAAGGCCTTGAGAACTTTACTGGTGTATTGAACCCCATTGTCACAAATAATGTACTTAGGTGCGCCGTGTACCAGAAACACGTCCTCTTCCAGATGCCTCGTTATTGCTTTGGCAGTGGCTTGTCGAAGGGGAAATAAAAGCGTGTATTTTGTGAAATAGTCCGTCACAACCAGAAGAAATTTATTATGATTGTTTGATCTGGGTAAAGGTCCCATCAGGTCCGTACAAATCATTTCCCATGGTTTCGACACCTCCCGCTGTTTCCCCATCATGCCTGCTGGTTTGCTGTGTGATGCTTTACTACGCTTACAGGTTATACAATCACGGACATACTTGCAGGCATCGGAGCGCATACGTGGCCAATAGTGCTACTGAGATAGTCGTTTTCCAGTCTTGAAAACGCCCAAGTGTCCTGCGGTTTGCGCATCATGACACTCTGCCAGAACTCGTTGTCTGTCTTCTTTAGGGACAACTAGTTTCCAGCCGTCTCCACGTAAGCCTGGGTGTGGCTCGTGGCACTGCTTGAACAGCCGATCGTCCTCGATGCGCCAACCGGATGAATCACCCCGCTCATTCTCAACTTTCAGCCACTGGTGCTTGTACCACTCATCATCTGTATTGTCCACGGAGGTCATTACGTCGATCGCTTCGTTCGTTACAGCACGTGAAAGAGCATCTGGTACTGAGTGCTCTCTACCACGTCTGTGCTCAATGACAAAGTCGTAGCCTTGAAGCCTCAGAGCCCACCGTGCCAATCTCCCGTTGGGATCCTTCAAATTATTGAGCCAACGTAAGCTTGCGTGATCTGTAACAACTTTAAAATGATAGCCCTCTATATACGGTCGAAACTTCTCAACACACCAAATAACAGCTAAACATTCTCTTTCCATTGCTGAGTAGTTTTTCTCTCTCTGGTTTAAAGCTCGACTTGCATATGCGATTGCTTTCTCTCCTTCCTCGGTAGTTTGGGTTAATACCCCTCCAATGCCGCTTCCAGATGCATCCGTTTCTACGGAAAATGGAAGAGAGAAGTTTGGACACGTCAAGATCGGTGCTTCAACTAAAAGTTCTTTCAGTTGGCAAAAGGCAGCCTCGCATTCTTCCGACCACTTCCATCTTTGATTCTTCTTCAAGAGAGTAGTAAGAGGGGCGACAATAGTCGCGAAATTTGCTATAAATCTGCGATACCAAGACGCAAGTCCTAGAAACTGCCTCACTTCACGAACTCGTTTCGGCCGTGGATAGTTGAAGATGGAAGCAATTTTGTCCGGGTCTACATGAAGTCCATACCGGTTGACTACGAATCCCAAATACTTAATTTCTTCACGAAGTATTTGGCATTTTTCCCGGTTGAGTGTAAGACCTGCCTCTGTTAATCGTTTCACTATTTCCTTCAGCACCGCGACATGTTTTTCAAACGAGGTGGTCGAAATAATGATATCATCGAGGTAGACAAAAGCATATGGCTCCAAAGCTGGACCTAGTACATTATCTATAAGTCTTTGCCACGTCGCTGGGGCATTATGGAGACCGAATGGCATCCGAAGGAAATGAAATAATCCACGCCCTGGGATAGTGAAGGCCGTCTTCTCTCGGCTTTCTTTTGCGACTGGAACTTGCCAGTAAGCACTCTTTATATCCAGGGTAGAGAGGAAGCGTGCGTCTCGTAGTCGATCCAGTATATTGGCTACGTATGGCAAAGGGTACGCGTCTCTTTTTGTACCGGCGTTCAGCTTCCGGTAATCCACGCAAAAACGATACCCTCCTGTTCGCTTTGGGACCATGATTGCCGGAGATGACCACGGACTGGAAGACGGTTCGATTACGTTGGAAGTGATCATTTCATTCAATTCTTTATCCATATGCTCTTGAACAGCAGGGGATATGCGGTAATATCGTTGTTTGATTGGTCTGGCTCCTCCTGTATCAATAACGTGTTGAACCTTAGCCGTGCATCCTAAGGTAGTACCCATTCTACCGAAAATATCCTCTTCACTTGAGAGTAGTTCTTCCTGTTGGGCTTGCCTGAGTCTTGGGCTCTCTTGTGACAGCTCATCACGCTGCTTTTCGTGTCCGGATATCCAGCTCCATTCACTGACATCCAAAATGAGTTCCATTTTCGACAAGAAGTCTATCCCTAGATACATTTGGTGTTGTAGGGAGGGAACAATCAACATTTGGAATACACGCACACGTCCGTGTAATTCAACAGGTACATACACCGTTCCCGTTACGTTACATTTACCTCCATTTCCTACTTTAACTTTAGTGTCATGTGCTGGTTCTAGCGCGAAGCCTAGTCCACGTAAGAAGTTCCATCCTAGCTGTCCTACCATCGTGCTTGTAGCCCCGCTGTCAACCATCGCAATTATTGGTTTGCCCAATATTTTCACCTCGAGATAAGGTCGTCTATCCCCACTGATTTTGGTGAGTGATCCTTGCAATTTGGGTCTGCTTGTGAGCAACCTTCTGCAGCCATAAGTTCCATTCCGCCTGACCGGGATGGTTTGAAGCACGTGAATAAGTTCGGGGTCGAGTTACGTCTCCCGACCCCGTATCCCGTTTCCCGACTCTGATCGGCACGTGATACAGGTAGGCTTCATAGTATTTGGCGCACCACATCCATAACAAAAGAACGTTCTCTCCTTAACGCAATCTCTATAAGTGTGTCCCTTGCCCTGACAATTCCAACAGGGCTTTTGGTTGTTTGATCGTGGGTGAGGGTCACTTTGGCTGTTGCTATTAGCCAAAGAGCACATCCCTCCCGCAAAATTATTCCTTGAAGACGTACTTGCTCTCCCGACATATGCTAGGTCTGGTTCCATTGCTACCTTGGGCGAACCAGGAGGACGGTAGTTGCTCATCTGCTGACGGCTATGTTCTAGTTTTCGTCCTAATTCTAACAATTGCGTTATGGATGTTATTGGTATCAAGCTTAGACGGTCTAGATAGAAGGGATCAAGGTTTTTCCTTATTAGCCGCAGCTGTTCTGCGAGTGGAAGAGGAGATTGTAGTCGGGACATGTAATTTTTCATAAAAGCTACGAACATACCCAAAGTTTCATCTGGACCTTGGGTGCGCTTCCGTATCTCGTCCAAGAGGTCATCGTCATAGTCTGGCGACTGAAATTCCTCACGAAGACGTACGATGAGATCATCCCATGAACATGTTTCTTGTTTGATCGATCGAAACCATACTAAAGCAGAGTGACTGAATAAATCTGTTGCTTCTAATAGTAAATCTTCTTTACTCATCGCTCGAGATCCTCTGAGTTCTTCAATTCTTTCCAAGAACGCACTCACACTCAAACCTCGACCGTCGCCACTGAATGTTATTCCCCATTCACGAGCAGGAACATGTTTCTTTTTAGTAGGTAGTATTAGGTTCTGTACTGACTCCTGCGGTTCTGTTTTCTTTCGAAGGTTATCTAGAAGCGTGAGAGTGCTCTTCAAAAGTGTCTCATGACGTGTAATTAATTCTGGTATGGGCACAATGCGGCCTAGTCGATTGAGGGCGTGCGTTAACCTAACTTCGATCCTACGGTATGCTGAATCAGTTTTGGAATTTCCCCTATAATCCTCTAGGGCTCTTTGCAATTCATTTATCTTTGACGCACAAATGCCGAGTTCGGTTTCCGCATCCAACACGCCCGATGTGTATGATGTTCCTGCTTTCTCGTCTCGCAGAACCTGAGCTAGTCTAGTTTTCATTTCCGTTACGGTTGTGATACCCTCGACCCCTCGAACCAAAAGTTCGTGCTCGATCTCATCTCGAGTAAGGCGGGTATAATCCATGATGACAAATAATAATAGTCTTTATCGGTTGTAATCCACGTTGGGCGCCAAATGTCACCACTTCTTTTGGTGACGGCCTGACTAGTCAGTGGGAAGGGGTGGATGAGAAATAGGAGAGGTATCTTAGGGCGCCACGTAGTTATAGGATAGGTGTATTGAGAGCGAACTACGAAAACTCTGAAGGGAAAAATATGGTTGGTTAGCTTAAATTGAGGAAAGAACAATATACACAGTAATACATTTAATGGAGGAGACTGATATTCCAGTACTTTAGGAAACAATAATAATAATATTCGTAAACAAATATCCAAGAACACCCGGCCCGTTGATTGCTATTCCAGCATAACAACAACAATGATAATAATAAACAAAAGAAATATTCAAGAACACCCGGCCCGTTGATTGCTATTCCAGCATAACAAGAATAACAACAATGATAATAATAAACAAAAGAAATATTCGACGACACACAAGACTCATATTCCAGTACTTTAGAAAACAATAATAATAATAATATTAATAAACAAAACAAATATTCGACCACACGCAACTCGTTGATGAGGGAGGGGGGGGGGCACTGTTCTTCTTGGGAACGTCGGAGATTACGTCGAAATTGGTGTTATAATTATTCTTCACAAAAATAATCAAAAACACAAAAGAGGAATTACTCCGAATTATATCGTAAGCCAAGTAGGCGCTGTACTCACACGCTATAATCTGCAGCTTCTATCTCAACACAGACCGAGCACTTCTTCTGTCCCCGGCCCTGATTCAACTGACTCGCCTACTTACATTCCATTCTTGCCTACGTTATCCGGGGAGGGGTGGAGGGAGGATATAGAAAAACAACTAGTTTTAAGGGAGACTAGATGAGAGCAGACGACCGCTGTGGCGTCACGATATGACGTCACAATACCCATCCCTACCTACTAGTAAATATGATAATTACCTGTAGCTCCTGCAACGTGAGGCGACGCCATGCTCGTTCCATTCATCAGCTGGCTGTTCCTCAACGTGAATCCAGGTACGGAAGTGATGGCCCCACCCGGGGCGCACACGGACACGCCCGTGTCACCGTCGATGGTCGGGCCCCTCGACGACCACGTGTAGGGCATGCCGGGCAGCTTCTGGCGGAGCGAGTACTCCGCCACCATCATGTCCGGGCTGACGTACGCACCGACCCCTGCGACAAACAACCCCCCCTCTTAGTACAGAACATCCTCGGTTTCAAGATGGGCAGTATGTAAGTTTTTCACAAGTATAGGCCTATATGTTTTCTAGGTAGTCCCAACCATTCTCAATGAGAGCACAACTCAATTTTTTGCAGTTCTACAATCCGTCCACTTATGACCAATCAGTTTATCTATGACAAAATAGATTGCCCCCTTTCTATTTTTGATATCCTTCATTTACCAGTACCTGAAATACATGTCATTAGGTTCACCATGAAGTTGTGAAAAATGTCAAAGTTGTAAATTGACCAAGTCGAATAACCAAATGAAAATAACGTTCTTTTTCATAATATGGTAGCAATCTGGGAAAGGAAGTTTTCATTCTCAACTGGAAAAATACGCAAATTAAACTTGTATCCAATTAATCCACTTTTTTGTTGATTACATTCATCATTTGGGTAAAGACTCGAACTCGGCTCCAAACTCGTGAACCTTGTTCAGAAAATAATACTCGTGTTCGGATGTAGCTACCTATGATGTTGTTCGTGCTGATGTCCGGAGGAGTTCCGATGGTGCACAGCGCCGGCCCGTGGTTGCCAGCGGAGGCAACCCACACCACGCCGTGCTTGTCCACCACTTCGTTCATCAGCTCGCCAATACGCCTGCGGACACGTAAGCAGATACAGAACCTGCTGGTCTTGGCAACGTGTGCAGCCGGTTTCCCACGTGGTGCATGCCAGAAAAACGTGGCGGAACATATCACGTTATATCCAGTTACACAAGTACGTGGAATTTTATCGCACGATTGATACGTTTGAACTGACACAAATTTGCGAACCTGTCAAAAGCAACGAGCCAATCACAGACTTGCCCTGTTTGCCATCCAGTGTGGCATTGAGAGTTTGTTGAAGTTGAATTTTTACCAGCTGCCAAACTTGCCCTGGTGCCGTTTAGGCGATATCACGGCCAGGTTTGTACTGTACGTCGTGCTGAACCCCTTAGGGTTGTCGGTCGGTAGAAATGTCGTGTCTCTATGAACATACCGGTACCTTCAAGTGGTGGATACAACGAAGTCTTTGTTAAGAGAGTTAAACCTGGCTTCAATACCATCGATGATTGGCGCATGGCAAACCATGTGATCAACCCGAAAAATCTCCGAAATTCTTTCCAAGTCAAACATTGTTCAACAAGTGCTGGCGACAACTCCAAGCGTAGCCGCTAAGTCGAACGTGATTGGTCTATTTATTCAAAATTGATTATACAACTTTCAACATTTGACTGCTATGTATTATATTATCTCACAATTGCTGGATATAGATTATTTCAATTTCGGAATAATATTAGTATTTATGTGAAATGTGAACATGTGACATGTGAATAGAATTGAACAATTTCATTTATATAATGGTATAATAATTATAGGCCCACCATTATAGCAATGAAATATATATATATATATATATATATATATATATATATATATATATATATATATTAGTGATGCCTTCGGGTAACAAATTAGGAACCGGGTACCCGCCGAAATTACCCGGGTATTACCCGGGTAATTAAAAAAAACGTATTTACGTCATCCCCTGTGTAGTTCCGTGGTTCTGACGTTTCATAATCTTCTCAGTTCTCGGTAAAGAATAGTATTTGTCATGGCAACTAAAGAGCGGTTGACAGGAGAGGGATTCAGTACACTGCACGTGTGACCACAGATAACGGTAGGTGGTGCGACTAGATTTGACGAGCGCATTATGACAATTTGAGGGAGGTCTGGGAAGGTAGGTGAAAAAACTTATGTAGAATGCGAAGTTGAATTTCTCTCGGTAGCTTGAGTGATTTATAAAAGTTATTTTCTATATTATAGGTACTGGTTAGCACAATTACCCCGAACCTAGACGGGTACCCGGGTAATGCATTACCCGTACCCGACTCGGGTACCCGAAGGCATCACTAATATATATATATATATATATATATATATATATATATATATATATATATATATATATATATATATATATGTATATATATATATATATATGTATATATATATATATGTATATATATATATATATATATGTATATATATATATGTATATATATATATATATATATATATATATATATATATATATATATATATATATATATATATATATATATATATATATATATATATATATATATATATATATATATATATATATATATATATATATATATATATATATATATATATATACAGGCCTACTCTTTATATTCATCCAAGAAACTGTTGTCGCTCTTGTGGTTCAAACTCGTGCACAGCATGTCAGCTAGTTTGCAGCTAGCACTAGTTAGTTGTGTACTAGTAGTCAACACCAGAACGGGAAGCACTGGAAAGTATGCAACTTGCACTTGCAACTTGAGCTTTCAACTTGGAAGTGTATACAGTATACACTGCTTTGTTTGATTGGATTCAATATTTCAAGATATCGCTAGGTTCGACGGTGAATCAGATACGGTAAGCAAAAAGATAAAATAAATCTTTTGGTTCTGTTAACTGATATGCCATCCCACGTAGGAAAGTAATCCCAAAACAGCTGGTCATAATTGTCCAATAACATATTTTCTAAAACTCGAATACAATTGTTATCTAAATCCAATGACATCTGCAACCAACGAGCATTATGTACAATGGGCAGGAGCTTACCCAGCACAAGAGAAGTGGGCGTGTTCCCCGTAACTCATGTTGATCAAGTCTATCTTGGGTGCGTCGTCCCTCTGCATGACTCGGATCATCGCCCGGACCAGAGCGGTGCCAGTCTCCATGGAACCGAGGCGATTATCACCTGAAATCAACAACCAACATTCTCATACAAGTGGAACTGTAGGCGCCACGTCGCCTCCAAACTAGCTCACCTGTTTCTACATATTGAAATATAAAATGAGCTCGCTATTTAAAACCAAGATCACTGCTCGGTGGTCTCATAAGGTAGCAAGGAGGGTTAACTTGGAGCCAGCTAGTGGCAAGCAGCAGCGTCTGAGAAGATACTGGGAGAAATGGTGAACCGGTGTGCATACCTTGAGCACTACAAATGAGGCTCACTTGTCACTACATGCCCTAATTCAATTGAAAATTAAAAAATGGAAATATTTTTATAGCGCAAGAAATTTGTCAACTTTTTTCCAAGTAAAGTCTCCTTGCCACTGGACGTATATTATTTGATGTCAGTATTAGTTTTGAAGTGCCTTATGAAATTCAAGGTTCACAGTGAAATATAACCAAAGAAAAGATAAACAATCAACAATGTTCAATTTATTTTTGATTACCGGCAGGCGCAGACGGAAGTTAGGCGTGGTCTAAGGAAGTCCTAAAGAAAATAACCGTTAACTCTGTAATACAGTGAACAGCGTATTTGAGTAGCAGTGTGTCTTTCTATGTGAACATTTCCAAGTTTCACTACATTTATATTTCATGTGGAAACTTCCAGAAAATATACAAAAGATTCGATCTGACATAGCCTAATTTGAGCAAAAACAAAAAACTGACATTTCACATAATCAATTCCCATGTACTCTCAATGATTATTTGAGCCAGCCTGTGAATCCTCACCTCAACAATAACAAATGCATATATTGATAGCTGCTGGTCATTACACACCAAATGACATTTAATTTGAAACTTGACATTTAGACCAAGCCGTAATGTACTGTAATAATGAATAATGATACAAAAAGATCAACAGGACAATTAGCTTCATCAATATTTCCAAGTATCATTATATTTATATTTCATGTGGAAACTTGCAGAAAATATACGAAAGACTTGATCTGACTTTTCAGATTTAGACGTTTTTTTAGAACTCTTCACCTGGTTCGGATTATCCTATAGAATACATTGTTTCATTACTGGTTGGTGTATAATACAATGAGACAATTACTGACGCCATCTTCCATCAAGTGCTAATAGGGTAGGCATATTAGCAATAAAATAAGGTACAACAAACACTAAATATACCTTGAAAACTATGACAAAAATACTAGATGATAAACTGTTGACACTTGATAAATCAGGACATGACAAGGACATAAATTATTCTTTATCTAACTTTTGAATAAAAAATGGTGTGCATACAATAAATCACTTGCCTTCATTTCCATATATATAAATTATCTGAACATGTACAGTTTACTACTTTTGTACCTAGTTCTTGACACAGTAGGGCTAATCAAATGTTGAAGAAAGGGTAAACATATGTGCTACCACATGTAGGCCTATCTTGTGATATACCTGTGTAGCAGTTAATCACAGCAAGTTTATAATGCTTGAGCTTATTCTGTCACTACAATGCTGCTATCAATATAGTAACACATGCCATTTGTTGCAATAACTCTTTGATAAAGCTAAATCACCTTAATACTCACTGATTTACAGATTGATTGATATGTGTACCTAGTACCTAAGAATAATACATATAATACTTTTAGACTTTAGCAATGTCCAAGTAAAATGTCTGCTAGCGTACTTAGCTACTACTTATAAATTACCAAGTCCAGTTGGCCTTATTCCAAGAGTAAGTGAAACCAAACAACAATGGTAACCATGGTGATAACCAGTTCTAACTACAAGTTAGAGCTACTCCAATATTGGTATTGCGGGCAATTATTACTCTACTTTATCACACTTACAGACATTGATGATGTAGGATCTTTTGATCATCAAGAACAATCCACAGTCTAGCCTGGATAAATTTCAACTTCAGTCAGGCCTCACACCTCGTAGAGTGATTTAAAATAGTTGCGAAGGGTACCAAATTACACGAAAAAGTGACCGAAGCATTTGCCACCTCATGTCAAATAGTTTCTCAAGTGTTACCCTTCACGTTACTTGAACAATGTACTCAACGGGTTCCACTATAATACAATCAATCGGCTGCTACTCACCAATTGTAAGAGAGACTATCTGGGCGCCAGGAGCACATCCGTTCCTCTCCGGCTCGCCCGGGAAGTACGCCGACGCAATGCTCGCGACGTGAGTGCCATGACTCGCTGGAAACAAACACACAATCATCAGCAACAAGCACCTAGGCTGGCATGATTACATAGCTATACTAAGTCTTCATTGTATTGTTGAACGTCTAAAATGGTATTTCATTTCATTAGATGATAAGTGGCTCAATTTGTGGAAGGCACTACAATTGGCATTCGAGCTTCCTTTAGTTCCAGTTCATTTTATTGATATCATCATTTATGCAAAATGTATCATGCTGTACATGCACAAATATACAATTTGAATAATAACAACTAACTGAATTTTAGCAAAAAAACATGAAAATAATAAAGGAGATAATATAGATAATACACAACAAAATTAAGCCTTCCTAAGGAAAAAGGAACCCTTCTCCTTAAGCCCTACTATTGCTGAGCTAATGACAACGATCTATTTCGGCGCTGTATTGAAATACTCACAGCACATGCTAACAATCTCCAGTGTGTTCCCGTCATTATAGACATTAATGCTGAAGTTCAGCTGATCTGCTTCAGTGAGAACAGAGAACTCATGTGATCTGCTGTACTCGCCCACCAGCGGAGACTTCTCCAGGTCACCCGTCTCACTTGTGTCAATACACGCTCTGGGAAACAAACACAAATAAAAATATTTCAATGGTATTTTTCAACGAAATGATTTGATTTTGCTATTTTTGCAATGTTGAATGCTCCAGAAAGCTGTATATTTTGATGATTATGTGAAATTGATAGTAACGAAGTGACTGTTACATCTTTATTGATAGAATCCACACGCATGTATCCAAGATATGTGCCAAAATAAATAGAATAGCTACATATTGTCCTCAAATGAATAAAGGTTCATATAATATTGAAAAAATGAGCCTTGGGAGGCAAAGGGCTACGCATTAAATTATATACAAACATATAAACTTCAGGATTAACGTTGGACAAGACAAATTTTAAACGACACCGAAATTTATTTAAATTTTCAATTGAATTGAAAAAATACAATCGTTGTTAAAAACATAATGATGCTAGGCAAACGAGCAACTGCTCCGTCTTTCATCCGTTTCTCGCGTGCAATACAAATTCTCGGAGACAGAGTATCATTTTATTCACTTATAATTTTTTAAATCAATACTGATCACAGCTTCGAGATTCAATTTATCGCAAATGGAATACTTTCAATTCGGTAGGGAAAAGAAGTCGTGAAAATCTAACAATCGAAAATACCAAACTAGAACATGTAACCAATGTAATGAAAACTACAAAAAAAATGTTAGCCCTATAAATAGTCTGGTACAAAGTGTAGCCTACCCACCTATTGATAGTTGTTATTCTACGAAGGCCTACCTCCATATTTTACCGTCGTGATAAACAATACAATCATAAGCAGGCCCAACATCATGATATTTCTTTTCTAGAGATGTGAGCAATTCCACTTGAGCCTCCAGATCTTCTTTCACCCATTTATCACCTCCTGAAGGATTGGGCGTTTTTGCCTCAAACTCGCTTAACTTCCTAGTTGCTGCTGCCAACGCAGTTTTTTGCTCTGAATCCCACAATTTCTCCTTGCGTTCTTTCTCGATACGCTCCTTAAGCTTTGTCGGATAAAGTTCAAATGCATTTTTAATGCCAACATGATAATCTCCAGAAGGGTTTTTGAACTTTGGAGGGATCTAGAAAGAGAAAAAAATTTTAATAATAGGGCCTACCATTCTCTAGTGACAAGTACGTAAATTTACTGGTGCAGCATTGTTTCTAGTTATGAATTGTGTAGGGGCCTACATGAGAAACGGAACTTTTAATGTTCATCTCATATATTTTTATGTACTGGTAATAAAATTTACAGACTTGTGGGAACAGACAGATCAAAACCAATAACCCCCAGGTAATCAAAAGGTTACAATTTACTGCTAGTGGTCGTTGTATTGTGACCAAATATTGGAACCTTGTTAGTACGGTTTTCAGAGGACCAGAGTAAAAGACTGCCTATTGTAAAACGGAAAACTTGACACTTTGAAATGAAAAACTTACGAAAGAAATAATTGTATCTATTTTGAATTAGGGAGCCCATGGTAAAGATTGAAGTAATAAAACTGAGTACCGGTACGCATAGTATTATAAATGTACTAGACTTATTAGAGATACTTACTAACACTATCTTAAACACCACCTACTAAAAAAGTAGACTTAAAATAGAAAACAATGCACACACAAAATGGTAAAAACAGTTGAAAAGCAAATTATATAGTTATTTTGTACAATGATATAGCCTACATGCAGACACATAGACTGGAACTGCTGCTTAATGCCAGTTATATATAGAAATAAGATATTAGTATTGAAATGTCAATACAAATCTTCATAAGATTAATTGCCATTCGGACTCGGGTTAATGAAGCACAACGAAGGTGTACTCACCCTCAGTTTTCGACCTGACAAACCCTCAATGACTCCATCTTTGACCTGTATGACCTTTGAAGTATCTACATCACCCGCACCACTGCAGTCAAATCGCTCAATGACCTTGGGCTTTCCTTCACTCGTAACCTAAATTTGACAGGTAACATATTTTCGTTAGAATCGTAACTGGGAATAAATAGCACTGCATTCAAACAAGTGTACTTCACTTAAAAGTCACACACAAGGTTCGCTGTTTCCTTCTACGTTTCCTACTACTAATGGAAAATGTTCTAACATTTCGTTTATACCCTATTTATTTTGAATGGCAAATAATCTAGATTTCACGGCAAACAATTCTTGCATAGGCCCTATGTATTCTATGAGAACGACAGAGACACACCAATTCAACAATACCTTATGACAATCCACAGAGCTCTAGGCTACGATTTACCGTATCTCCAACCCTCCACCTACTAGTAGCAGCAGTAGCAAAGTAACAGTCATTACTCACATAAAAAAAACTAAATTGTATTGCGAATTGTAATACAATTTCAAACAAATAAACTTGGGTCAATAAATTGCATAAGAGGATAAATATATTGTGCAATACTTAGGCATGTATTGAATTGCAATTTAGTTACAAAAGCAATTGGATATAAGAGTGTTATAATACATGATAGTCTAATACTTTTTCATGTTTCAATGCATTTGATATTTTTTAAAAGGCAACAAGGAGCAGCAAAGCTCTAATTATGCTTTGAACATATTGACAATATAGATACGGTTTCAAGTGTATAGGCCTAAGCGTTTTTCTGGGGAAATTATATCAATTGGGGAATTGAAGGGTGTTAAGTTAGTTGGGGAATTTGAAAAAGTGAAGTGCGGCTGTAAATGCAGGTAGTAGGTTCAAGAACTCTATAAACGCTCGCACGTTTCCTTAGACTGTTGGCCAGAAAGCGCCAGTGTAGAGACTGCATCATTTGCATTATGCTAAGCACCATCTATCTCTTGGCAAACCAAACAAAATTGAAACAAAACTGTTCCCCGTCTAGTTTTCTACTCATCTATATTTGTCGTTGCGAAATAAGAAGGCACGGACCACAATGTTCTAGTGGTGTAGGATAGGGAGGATGGTAGTTCGGAACTTTATTATTCCGTGGATAAAAACTCAGCAGGAAATGTGTCAAGACAATCCATGACAGAAGATGCCTCACACTATAAAGGATTACACCCTGTCACAACTTATTAAGCCGTCAACCGTGCCAAATACGAAGGAGAAAAAGATTAGTACCCATCCGTAGAATACAAATAGATACTCGTATTGAGAAGATATGTTGTAATCTTAAATACATCATCAGTACGGTATTGAATGCATTATTGTATATATTGAATGCTGTGACTGGTGTCACCTTTTAGATTATTTTTATAATTTTTATATTGCATGCTTCATGTTTTAGAATAACAAAAAGTTTGTTTTACACTTAGGTCTAGATTTTTTGCTTGTAAGGTTC
The DNA here is from genome assembly GCA_907164805.1 of Brachyptera putata. Lineage (NCBI taxonomy): Eukaryota > Metazoa > Arthropoda > Insecta > Plecoptera > Taeniopterygidae > Brachyptera > Brachyptera putata. The sequence goes on along the minus strand of OU015463.1, from coordinate 24,354,484 downwards.
AGAAGTCAAGGCATTTTGAACGTTGGCCAGTGCAAGGATTTTGGTACATTTAATGGTTAGCGGTAAATAAAACCGTCAAGCTAGGGGAGAATCAATTGTCATGAAATTCAACTCATTGAATTTCCAATTCAACTTGTTTAATTTCAAATTCAAAATCAACTTGTTAAATTTCAAATTCAAATTACCGGTACTCAATTTCAAATTCAACTCCATTAACCCAAAATATATGCTCTTCAAGAAAACACATTCAAATTGGTATATTTTTGTTTCCAAGGGTGCAATGTTGAAGGTCCAAGTAAACTTGCCTGATCTGGATTTTTCTACTTTTTAGGGTGGACTAACTGAAAGAGTGTTGAATGAATCACTACAATTATCTTTATTGGAGTAGGCCTACTTCATAGGTAATGCAAATGAAAAAATGTATCTTGATAAGTTGTTAAGAGGCTTCCGCGACCTCTTGATATTCATCACCCTTATTATCGAAAAATAAGCTTGAAAGCGCTCCAAATTTTTGCACTTTCCACCCTCTAGGAATCCCACTCTGCATAGGGATACTTCACTAATCATGCAATTTATATGGCATTTAGAAAAGGTTGTATCTTCTAAACCACATTGAATAACAACTCAAGTGGGATTACTGCTTATTGTTCGTTACATAGCCTACAGCTGAACAATTCTGCAAAATTTTCATTTTTTTTTCGAGAAAGGCGAAAAGACCCGTTGGGCGAGGAGGCCCTTTTGTGTTCCAATGGGTGGAAAAAGTCAAAATTTCAATTAACGGTACTTCCAGGCTCATTTTTTGGTAATAAGGGTGATGAATATCAAGATTTTTTTTTTAATACATATATATATATATATATATATGAACCAAAGTATGGTACTTTAATAAAAACAATTGTAGCGATATTTTCAACACTCTTCGAGTTATTGCACCCTGATAAGTAGAAAAAATCAGATCAGACAAGTTAACTTTGACCTTCAACTTTGCACCCTTGAATACAAAAATGATCTTGAAGCATATTCTTGAAGATCCCATTTTTTGGGGTCTAGACCTAGAGAAGTTCAATATCATCACAACTGATTCACTCCTAGATCAACTTTTTTGACTACTGGTACCGTACTTTAAAAATGAAGCAATCAATGTCCAGATTATAAAAATCATCTAAAATGTGATAGGAACCAATTTGATTCAAACTGAGTGATTTCTCTTGAAATGACTTCTATCAAATTAGAATTCATTTGAATTAGCAAATTATTTTAGCACAGTATCTATTAGCGCTTATCAGGCCTACAAATGATTGTAAATTCCCTCTTCAGTTTTTTATTTAAACCCATGTTGAGTATCAATACACAATTACACTTCTAATACTATAGGCCTATAAAACTGTAGATGTATCGTTATACATTGCAATTCAATAAAAAGGTAGGCCTACATATTCGAAATAGATTGATAATGCATAGGGCCTAATTGGAAAAAACGGTGAGGTTACATTAAATGACTAATTCTCGTTTCATTGAACTGTCATGGGAAAGGGGTCATTTTCATGTAGTTCACAGTAGGCCTACCGGTACATGACAATGGGCGATACGATGATCAGAAAAGCTATTTCCGGAGCTCTCACAGGGCATGCCGCAAATGCCAAGATAATATTCCCATTACAAGAAAGAAGATCTTGATTGTCTCAAAGCACTTTCAACGACAGAGGGGAACAATGAAAAACCTGTTAGGATGGTCGACCATGGCAGAAATCTAACCTTGGTCTCCTGAATAACAGTTTAGCGTGCTAGTCAAAGGTCCAAGAATCTCAGGGATCTTGATACATAATTCACACTGTATCAATATTAATATAGCAGAAAATAGGTATACCATTCGTCTACGCAAAAATCTTTTGTTTTCCGAGCTTTCAATTCTTAAATCGAAAGTGTGCAAATTGTTACCAGTATCAACTCTGTCCAATGCTATGTCCAAACTCAATGACAAACTAGCAAACTCAATGGCTAGGTATACCAGTGCTGATACAAGTTACTTTATGTGGTCACTTCTCACTAATGTCCAACAAACATGTAGGGCCTACTACGCCTAGGCTTATGCACCAACAAAAAACAATACCCTAGATTTCTGGTCCTGGGCCAGGACTTCTGTATTTTGGCGAAATAGGGCCTACGTAAGCCTAAGCACCAAATGCCTAGGTCTAACCTAGGAGGGTATGGTATGGTACTTTTCTTAGAAAATTAGGTATCAAATTATAAATCCAATTCATTTATTTATAAAAGCCAGTCTATAAAGCCTCAGACTCGGTATAACCACAACATCTGAAGCGTTCTTGTTTAGAATCATATTTTCATAACCTATTGCCTGTGCAATGTTTTTTCTTTTATAACCTGTATGGTAGGCTGTATGGTAGGCCTTTAGTAAGAAACCTGCCTAGTCATTACCTGCAAACCAGGCGCACCTGGATCAACCCCGGAATCAAAAATTGCCAAAATTACTCCCCTGCCATCCGCTGACGGGAACTTATTGAGAAATGATGTGACACCAGTCTCTTTCTTAGGTAAAAGTCCCCAAGATGGAAATTCACAGTCAACTAACTCTGCCATTTTAGGTAGGCCTATCCTATCGCTATCACTGACAGTCTGTCGCTATTCGCTACTCGCCAACAGTGTCGCCACAAGCAGACTTTCGGAAGTACAACACTAACAGCAAGAAAAGTACTGATTATTAAGAATAGTACTAAATGTTCAGTTTTTTTAAAAAGCTACTAGATTTAGTTTCGAGAATATTTTTCTGCTAGGCCTATAAGTTTGTATTCAATTAGTTCAGGATGTTTGTTTGGTTAGGTTGGTTAGTTTAGGTCAGTTTGGATAGGTTAGGTTCAATTTAGTTTATAGAATGCGCGGCTTGCGCGCAACAACAACATGAGAACTGCAGGAATGCGCACATTTTTTATTTCAAATACCATTACAAAAAAGTGTAAAACATTTAAAAAATTTTCGACTTTGCAGATCTATTTTCCAAATTGATTAATTTATTGGGTTACCACAACTGAGAAGTACTTTATTGACTAAAATCACTAGAAAAAATGAAAATGTATGAAAATGAATAGTACTAGAAAATAAAAAGTATTCGCTGGATCACTAAATCGTTTCACTTGGTACTAGATCTAGTTACTTTTCTAATATATAATTACTAGCAGTGGTACACGCTCTCTACTGGCCGCAGACATTTGCCGGTAATATTTGGTCCCAAAAACCGTGGTTCCAACCAACTGATCTACCAACCAGTAAAAAGATACACTGATAATTGGGTTTGTAGCATTACAACTCAACGGCGATCAACGCTGAAATAAATACAATAGAAAACATATATTTATATTATGAACTCGTGAGATAGGGCCAGCTGCTCTAATTAGAACTTACACTTACAATATTTTTTAAATTATGATAATCTTACGATTATTCAAATGATCAACGCATGAGAGCGGAGTGTATAGAAGGCGGTGAGAATGCAGAAGGGCACGAGCTGTAGGCACATTTGGTGATTTTTGAACGGTGGACCGTGGTGGGATTATTCAAGTAAGTTTTCCTCACCCAACCAAACATAAATAATGAAGCCTACATTATTTACTAAACATTAGCGCTAGAATATCATGCACTCTTTGACTAGTATGGTAGACAGCCAAGCAAATTAAGGAACAATTTAGATTAATATACTCGAAACTGCACACCATAACCACTAATGCCTGTATGCGCCTAGGCCTAGGCCTATGCCTAGTAGGCCTACCTGTAAGCAAAATGCAAAGAAAGAAAATTTAAAAAGTCAAAACCAATCGAACCCGAACATATTCGATAATAGCAATATTCGCAATATTTCGATAATAGTAAATAAGCTGCCCCGGTGTCGCAGTCAACTATCGCTAGCGGTAGAAACTGAAGTCACCGTTGGGTGTGGGTTCGAGTCCCGCATAAGACATGGGTTTTTGTAAATTTCCTCTCACCTATTATCACTTCATCGGTTCATTATATTGCTCAATCGTACCCCTGTATAACCTAGCTGTTGGGGTCGTTAAGGAGCATTAAAAAAAAAAGTAAATAATATGGTACACATATCAATATAGTAGAGGGCACAGGCCAGAATAAATCAGGTCTTGTATCGAAGCTATTTCGGCTAGCACCAACTTTGCTGCTAGTCCTCCAAAACTGCCAGCGCACGGTGATAGCCCGATACAAGACCTGATATACCGGTATTCTAGACCGTGGTATAGGGTCCAGGCCTGTAGGCCCCTAAAATTATTTTTTCCTTTACAGTTAAAATGGATGTCAGTGGGCGAAAAAGTTCACTTCAACATTATTGCCGGCTGTGTTTGAATAATGACCAAAACAATGTAGATATATTTACAGCTATTGATGTCAAGAATAATTTGCAGCTTAAAGTGTGGAAACATTTGGCAATTTGGGTAAGATGTTGGGTAAATGTATTTCAAGTTGTGCTGATCTTTTTCTAGGGTTATGTTCGGTTTTCATTTTTGGGGGTTTTCACTGATGGTTAGTTATGATCGGATCCGTCCCGGTAGCCAAGTCAATTATCGCTAGCGGTAGTAACTGAAGCCACCGTTGGGCGTGGGTTCGAGTCCCGCATAAGGCTTGGGATTTTGTAAACGTCCTTTCACCTATCATCACTCCATCGTTTCATTATCATCCGCTTATTCGTACCCCCGTATAACCTAGCTGTTGGTGGGGTCGTTAAGCAACATTAAAAAAAAAAATGATAGGTTTGTGTGGAAGACTTGAGCTTTGTAGGTCTAGAGAGGACTATAGATGGGCGATTTAAGATCGATTTTTTTGCTTGCGATTAATCGATTTTTAGATCGATTCTCCACTGCAATTTTTCGGTGAATCGATTTCTTTAAGGGTGTTTTCGAATCGATTCATTCTTACATTTTTCAATTCAAAACATAAAAATGAGTCTGAAATAAATTTGATATTTTGATCTGATGAACTTTTCTCTCTCTCTTTTGACAAGTTTTCAGTTAACACCATCCTCTTTTCATTCCTCAATATTTGCATTATTGATTTACTGTCAAATGATCTAACCACTACACAAAATTACAATTTTCTAGGTTCCCAATATATATATATATCATTCAAATGTTTTGTTTATAAATGTATGAAATTTGATCAAATAACAACTACGCCCTATAGGCTATAGCATTTTACATAGAAGTAAACTGCTACGTGTAGGCCTCTGTATGGTCGTTTTCAATCTTGTGGCGGTGGGAGTTTTTTCTTTGCGAAATTTTGTTGTATGATTTATGAGTTCGCCATCTTTTAGACATTAGGGGCCTAGACCTGTAGCAGGTATTGAGGTTTATTTTATAAGCCAACTAATATGAACATAGTTGCTCAATTAACAATAACGTTAGATGATGACAAATTGCAGATTTTTACTTATTTTTGATTATTATAATAACTGATGAATCGATTTTTTCACAAGAATCGATTTTCATCTACCCGATTAATCGACTGAATCAATCCGGTGAAAAAAATCGAATCCATTCTTCATTGAAAAACATCCATCTCTAGTCTATACTTTGAACGGTAAATTATTGAGACACTGAGCACGCCTGTTTGTGTTTTTTTTCCAACCTCCCCCACTAAGCTAACTGTCACATCACCCCCTCCAGCACCCCCTCCCCAATAACGGCATCAACCTCCCCCACTAACCTAATCGACAAAAATCATCCCCTCCTGCACCCCCCCCCCCCCCCCCCCCCCCCTTGCAAACAACATGCAAAAACCATCAGATTCAAGTGAGTTTAAAAATTATAAAAACCAACAATTCTCAACGTACCGCGATTTTTTCTGATAGATATAAACAAGATCTTTTAGAAAACACAAAAAACTCGAAAATCAAACACCAATTGGCCAAGATCAGTGTCACAAAAAATAACCCTTCAAACCATACTCGAGGCTACTCAACACCAACCATTAGCCACCAGCCTACCGTCACCTAACATAAACAGACTGGTACAAGACAGGTACAAACTCAATGGTAGGCCTACAGCTTATGATGAACATACCAGAAGTTGTTGAGTTCCTTCATTTGTACCTTTATTCATCCAATGCACACTTAACGAGGCCCATGCTCGGACTCACATCCCAGTCCGTAAAAAAACAGTGTGATTATTTGCCTAGTCCAGTTACTGCCGATAGTGACTATCGTCAGTAAGTGGACTAGGCAAACTTTAGGCAGATGTTCAAGCTTTGTAGGCCTAGCTGTAGGTCTAATATTGCATGTCTTCTGATGTGGCAGGTGAACAAAATGTGAGATTATTTGGCCAAACCTATAAGCATGTACATCCTAGCTGTTCTAACTGCTCACACTCTATAGCTTCATCTGGCAGTCTTGAAGTAGTCTAGCCTAATGTGTTTTGCCCATCATCTAAATGGGCATTCATATAATAACAATCACCTTGACTGCTGCTTGCCAAATAAACGTATAGTGTTAGAAGAAACTAATCACCGGTTCCAAGTTAATGGCATTCACTTCGAAACCTTGCTGAAAGAGATTCCATCGTTTGCCCAATGTATACGAGTCCACATTCACAAGGGGCCTCGTACACACCAGACGACTCAAGGGGTACCTTATCTTCATTCAAACGAAAAGCACTATATGATATATTTATATATTATATTCAGTTAGTTGTCTCTTTGGCCATCATGCCAAATACACTATAACTAAGAAGCTCTTTAGTTGTCATGCCAAGTACACTATAACTGTATTTTGTGTAAACTACCGTTTACTGAGATTTGTCATATATATGTCATAAAAGACGATTTATGAGATTTTTGGAGGATGGACACGGCCGATTGTTAGGACTGCCTTATACTGAAACGTTCGCTTCTTCTCAGCAGCTCGGCGAACGTAGGTCGAATGCCGACCGACGTTCGCCGAGCTGCTGACAAAAATCCCTGTTGATGGCACGTCACATCCTGCCGAAACGTTGTAACTGAAGACAAGGTCCTGATAGGATCAATATTAATATCACTGAAGAATCCTATTAAAGCTAATCTGGAGAAAAATGTAATTGCCTAATTGGCCGTGGATTCCCTAGAAATATATATACTGTGTTCTATATTTATATGGTTTTCAAATGCATTTTCCTTTAGGCTTCTGTGTTTATTTCTGTAGTAGCCTGTAGCTATTTCTTATAGCCCGTCGATATTTGATGGGACAATATTTGACAGATTGTAGGCCCAAGGACTTTTTCACTGGCCCAATAGGCACCAAAGATCATAACACATTTATTCCTTGATGTTTTATAAAAAGTTAACTGTAGTTAAATGTAGATGTCTTCTGACTATAAAGCGATCATTTTCCAAATTTAACAAATCATTAATTCCAGTCCTCGGTATGATTTCATTGTCATTTTATAATCACCTTTGTATTCATTGATCTTTTATTTACTCACAATCCATGATATTTCATTAACTTGTTTCAGTACTGGTACGGTATAGTGTAGGGCTCGAAATTAGGGGTAGCCCAAGGCTACTGACATTGTTACATAGATAACATGCGTTACATAGGATTGCATAGAATTTGTATTATCGTTGATAGTCGCAAAGATGACGGCCATTTTTATACATTACAGATTAAACCCGATGATCTTCTTCCAAAATATATTTGCGAAAAATGCATCTCACAACTGGAGACGTTCCATATTTTCTCGGTTAATGTCGAAACAGTTCAACAAAAAATGATTGACATACCGATAGTTTTGTCCAATCCGTCAAACCCAGAGGAATGTGCTAGAAAAATCGACACTGATCAAGGACAATATCTTGATAACCAGAGAACCCACGGTGTGCCGCCCAAATATTCCACACACCCAGAAAATTCGGCCAACAACAATATTGACTGGGAGAATGTTCCAAAGTACTTGAACCAACCGTCGTATTCTTCTGGGCAGCAGCAACATGGAGCTGATGACCCCTATTATACTGACACCATATTCAAACACTTCAATTCAGTCGATGAAGAGCAGCTGACATCTACGAGGTATGATGGAGATCATCAGGGTGAAACTCTCATACTGGAATGTGAATCATCTCTTCTGAAAATCATCGAGAATATCTTGGTTTCAGAAAATGCAAAGAAAGGGCAATCAGGTGATAACTGTGATTCTGTTGAAATTGATTTACCAGTTCATGTGGATATCAATAATTCAAGGATGAATGTGGATATGGAAACAATATGTCCACTTGAAGAAATCAAGAGTGATTGTCTGAGTCATTTGGCTTCCATGACAGAATATGATTTAGATGCTAGTGATTCAAGTGTTGATGTGTCTTCAGACAGCAACTCAACATCTAGTAACAGTGGAGATACTAGATCTAATGATGAATCTAAGTTGGATAATAAGTGCCCTTTGATAGCTGATTGGAATCAATCGTCAGTGTCACAGTCAATAATTGAGGGTGCAGAACTTATTGAATATCCCTTCAAGTGGAGGAAAGATCATCCGTTGACAAGGAAACGTCTTGAGCGCTCCAAACGAAGTCAGACTACAAGAAATCAATTGGCAGAATTTTATGATTATATATGTTTGGAATGCAATGAAGAGGAACGAATTAAATTTCGCAATTTTCTGTGTTTGAAACAGCATTTCCGTGATAAACATAATGAGGTAGCATACATTATTTGTTGCAAGAAAAAAATGACAAAGAGAACTATGTTGATACACCATATGCGTACAAATCATTTACAACCAGCATTCAGGTAATTATTTTACTGAATAAAAGTATTCAACAGTAAGTCTCCATTCATACTCGAACAGGTAGAAAATTGTTCTATTATATTGGTCATTATTAAAATGATAGTACCTAGGTATATGGGTAGGTCAGTCACTAGAACGCTTCCCACATGGTTCCAAGGTTCGATTCCTAATATGGTCGACCATCCTGTCGGAAGTTTTCCTTGTTTCCTTCAGTCGTTCATTGAACACTGAGATAGCCCCTGAGAGCATGTCACAACCTGTTCAACACTTGATAAATACTATTTTATCTCATCATCTTATTAAGGAATCTCATAAAAATTCAGGAAAGAATTACGGTGTTACGAATTAATTCCACAGATAAAATGCTCTTGTAATTTGTGTGTATTTATTTTAGTTTCAAAACAAATTCTGTTCATATTCATTTTAGTGAATTATGGTAGGCCTACCAACATTTCAAAATCTGATCAAATTCGTTTTAAACCAATAAAATTCAACACACAGTTTTTTAGAACATATAAAAAGAACCTTACAGTTTGTATTACAAACTGTAAGGTTAGAAACTTGTAACCAATTATTCATTTGTGAAAGGCAAAGTATGTGGAGACTTTAGTTGTGCGAGGTCAACACAATTTTTCTGTGTTATTTTGCAATTGCATCTTTTTGTTGGTCTCGTAGTCTTTTCGCTTATCGTGTTGATTCTCTTTTCAGATGTGAACAATGTGGCAAATCAGTTTCCACCCAGCAGATGCTGAATTATCATGTAATGAACCACTTACCTGAGAGTGAGAGACCATTCAAATGCTCGCAATGCAGCAAAGGATTTTCAACCAAGTTCCGACTCTCTCATCATGAAAAAATCCATTCTACAGATGCAAATGGAACATTCACTTGTGACACGTGTGGGAAACGGTACGATATATTGTATAGATCACTTGTACAGTAGGCTATATCATGTGAGGCTTACTATGTTCATGTCATATTTATATTGATTTCTAACAAAATGAAATGTTAGTATCAATACTGGTATTGCCTCACCACCCTTACCTTCTAGCCAGAAATATGCATGTCTGGCCGTTTGTTACCCAATACAATAATTTACCTATGTTTGATATAGGGTAATCTTATCTGAGCAACAATAAACATTCATCAGCTAGCAATGACCAGATTTTCACATTGCTTTAAACACTGTCAAATGAATTGTTTCCTTCCATCTATTGCTTAACTATTGTGCTTTATCTTGTGTTTCCTTTCAGTTTTACACGTGAACAACAATTATATAGTCATAGAGTATATCATCATGCTTCTAATGATAAGTCAGTCATTTGTCACATTTGTGGGAAGACGTTGAAAAATCATAGTACTCTCAGTAGGCACATGAGTTGTCATTTAACAGGCAAGAATGAAAAATGTCCTCATTGCAACAAACTGTAAGTACCGGTATATCAAATGTCAATAGAGACAAGCAGCAAAAATTGATACACATTCATATTGCTTTATTCTGTGTCTCAATCTTAATTTCCAATGGTAATTGGATTTTGAGAGAATAGAAGTGTGTTTTCCAGGGCACTAAATTTTACATTCTCAAATGAAGTTGAAGCCATTTCCAAATCTACCTTCTCGGCATACCTTCTGTGGCATATCTTTAGGTTTATGGCACATGTCATTATGGTCTTATAAATTGTTCTAGATTGAAAAGTAAAGAGACATTGTATGTGCATATCAGAGAGTATCACAATGGAGCCCAGTACCAGTGCCAACAATGTGACAAGTGTTATGGCAGTAATGGCAGACTTCACTTTCATGTAAGCTCTGCACATAGTGAAGCGAAACCTTACCAGTGCTCCGTATGCAACAAGTCCTTCAAACTTAAGCATGGACTTGAGGTAAATAAGAAATATTATTCCAAAACAGTGGATTGTGATCAATTTGAGTATTCATCAATGCATTGGTCTACAAATTATTCCAGTTTTTTGTGCACGTTTCACGTTATAGAACCATTTAATTTTTAGAAACAATTAAATTTAACAATTTGACAATTTAATTTGTAGAAATTTAAAGAAGTCGACATTTTATAACAATAAAGTCTTGAAGTTTGAAAACCCATTGAATTAGTTATGTGAATATCGTACTTCTTTGTAAAGATGCCTACCTTTGGCATATTGTGTATGCAAATGGTTGAACTATGTCCATTTGAATGACCAGAGGGATGTGCGTACGACACTTGTCAAATAATTCTGCGTGTTAATATTGTCTCCATTTTGAACTGTAGTTGCAGTTTTAAATTCAAATCAGGGAGAAGTAGGCAGAATACTATTTAAATTGATTTTAATGTAAGTGAGTAACCACATTCCGAAATCAGGGTGAACGTCAGAAAAGTGCTATAGCCTAATGGCTGTGCAGACGAACTTTCCAAAACTGAAAACCCATACCATAATTGTGTCTTTGTAGGCAAATACAGTACAAGCTTCATGAGGAGAGCCCTCGTAAAGAGAAACTGAACTCATCGAAAAATGTGTTATTGAGTCAACCATCAGCTTACCTTGTTGAACATATTGGTGATGAAAAGTCCCTATTGTCATATTCAATGTAATGGAGGCCTACAAAGTTGGCATTCTGTTTTCTCTTTCACATGAAATGTTCATTTTCCAAGTCATTAATGAGTGTATTTTAACTACTGCCAATAACTGGTTGTCCTTGCTTGTAGACCCACTTGGTCCAGCACACAGGTGAGCACCCGTACCAGTGCCCGTACTGTCAGCGTACGTTCGCTAGTGGCGCCAATTACTACACTCACAAGAAACGAATGCACAAGGAACAAGCTGCTAGCAACTGAACTAACTTCTAACACTGGTCAAGACGTGATTCTTTTTCACTATAACTTTTAGTTTATACAGGGTAGGGTTGCCACTCGACTGTAATATTTCATAATATCAAGAGACGTCATTTCGGAACTTGATCCACATCGAGGATGTAAACCGTAATCGAAAGTACCAAATTGAAAACAAATGTTACAGTAGAACCTCTTTAGTAAGTTTCTCTTTAGCACATTTTTTACCTTAGTAAGTTTTATTTTTCTATCCCATCTACATGCTCTCACATGTTGAATAGTTTCTTTAGTAAGTTTTTTTAGTCTGATCCCCTGAAAAATGTACTAAAGAGGTCCCACTGTACTCATTTTTTCACTAGACTGACTGACGCTAATTTATTATGAAGTGGGCTTCCACAATAGATTGTGATGACTGATGCATTAAGTTACTATTTTGCTGTTGGTAATCCGCAGTATGCTCTTGATAATTTGGTTGTCAGTAATGAAAATTATCCTGTTCTTTAAAATAATTGTTTTGATATTTTGAAGCAGCACTGAAGATATAAATCAGATAAGATATGAACAGTGGTTATACATTCAGTCTAAATGAATAATATGCATTCTGTGATCAAGTATATAACAATTCTGATTCAATAGTTCCTATTTTTAGTTGGCTGTGTATTGTTTATTGTTGCACTAGAAAGAGGCAAACATGTTTATTGTTGCCTCGTAGTTCATATGTGCTTTGTGACTTATTTGTATTTTCTATTTTACGTTGTTATGCAACTGTATTTTTCATTGTGACCTGTCTTATAGCCTAGGCCTGTGTTACAATTTTTCAATATATTTTATATTTATATACATTACATTGATGTGAAAAGTAGGCCCTATGTAGTATTGTCTTTGGGATGGATGGAAAATAAATGCAAATTTATTCCAATGTCAATATCATTATAATTGATATTTAATTATAGTAGTTTAATGAAGAATCAAGAACCTAGAATTTAGCATCGATGATGAATGGTAGTCAGTATTAAATGGCAAACCTAGTTGATACCAAACTTGAGAGAATGAAAGCCAAAGACAATTAGATGTGCCTAAAAAAGACGTAGGCACCGGTGCCACGGTATTGAGGCTTGTTAGGTGCCTGTACGCTGAAGATGGTTTGTCACATATGAACACCTAGCTATCGTCGGCCACCTACATTCTTGCAACAGTATTGATTGATGATACTGTTATAAGAAAACAAGGATTAGTTATTAGTATTTTCAATGGCCAAATGGCAACAACAGATGAGGAAATTGTAGAGTGGACAAATATTTAAATAACCATTGTCCTTTCAACTACAAAACTAATGATGTTCATGTTCTAATGGCATAATCTATTATTGAAGGTGTGCCTCTGTGTATTTGTGTGAGCGTGATCTAATGTTTAATGATTATAATGTGGAGACAGGAAGAGTGTGTATTTGTGTGTGCGTGGTCTAATGTTTAATGATTATAATGTGGAGACAGGAAGAGTGTATATTTATGTGTGCATGATCTAATGTTTAATGGTTGTAATGTGGATACAGGAAGAGTACAACAGCCTATTGCCAGATACCACATATTAGTAAACTCGTTGTTAGCATACAAGTTGAGTATAGCCCCAACGTAATATGAATGTAACGGGTTTACCACTGTATTATGCTCGCTAATCTTTCTTTCTTCAATTTCCACGTTGCTTTAGTTGACTGAGCCACAGAAAATAAATTATTGTATGGACTATTCTATCAACGGGTGTTTCATGATCGACTAGTCGCCATCGGTAAGCTGCTGTTCGTACCTTCCTTTTCAACATAAATTGGATAACCTATTTGAAGTTTGTATACAAATAATGTGAGTTATTGAGGCCTGGATACAGGTGTAGTAGGCTTATTTTAAATACCACATGTAACTGACGATATTTTAAATATTTTAATAAACTACTAATACATTGACATTCAGTATTATGAAATTGTATAGACTTATTATTCAGTAGCCTATTGACACAATATCATTTGAGTTTGCAGTACTACAAACTCGATGACGATGTATTTATTATCGTGAGATAATTCCCTTGGATAATTCTCTCAGTGCCATCAGCGTTTAATGTGATGCAGCTGTTATTTATTGTTTCTTTCATGTGATGCACCTTTTGCTTAAAATTACCCGAGCTTGCCATAGCTATAAGTCTATAACACAAGGATCTTGCAACGGTTTTAGTCAACAACTTTGATTATGAGGTTGGCTGAAAATCCCCCGTGAAATCGATGTACATTATTTTATGTTGGTAAAGACTGTTATCACTAGTGACTAGTACAAGTTTCAATTCTTTTTCCTGCTCCCACTTATGATTGAAATACTGTATATAGCCCATAGGCTATTTATGAAAACTTCAACTTACCGTCATTTTCGTTTATTCACGGAAAAATGACTACCAAATCATCAGTAAATATACTGACTCACATTGCCGAACTCCACAACATTATTTACTACGTATTAAAACAAAACATTGTCACTTAATTATATATTATTATCACATTCATTGTAATACCACTCTAGAATAACCCAAGTAGTTATTCTACTAACAACTCAAGTCACACTCCAACTCTTTATTACTCCAACCAACTTTACTACTCTTTAGTACTCTGTACTGCTCCAACTCTTTGGTCACTTGCTAACTTCCAAACATTTATCTTCCTCAGAGGAAAAGTTTCCGCCAACCACCAGGGCAATTTTACAGGTACAAATGATGAAAGGTTGCTAGTGCAAGTAGAGAAATTAATATGTACATCACTCATCGGGTGCAGCCCTACCACAGTGTCGAATAGAAATGTTTATGTTGTAAATCGTGTGCTTGTGCTACCACTCCTACTTGGTTCATTTTTGTTCCGTTTCATCGTAGAAGGTGTCATTGTATTTGGGAAGAAATGAGGAATGTAAGTGGAACGTAAATGTGTTTACTTGTGCGTTCAGAACATGGACGAGAAATTTATTTCATAAATCGAGGTGCTACAAATTATTTGGTTGAATTGATATATGAAAGACATTTGGATGTGAATGTCCTATTCATTGAATAGGGTATGCGTAATAAATGTCCTAATTTTCGTTTATTCACGAGCTAATCTATGAACCGAAACGGTTTGAGCACTTTTGAAAAAAGTTTTTTCCGAGATTGTCATTGAATTTTTCAACATCACTTTTTTTGTACAGTACGGTAGTATTGTTTTCATGTCAACATTATCATTTATATCATAATATGTAAAATGTACTATATACTGTCAGCATAGAACCCCTATTAACAGAATGTCGAACATCACATATAGAAGACGTATCATTGTTTTAGCAACCTCCTTTTAATAATGCTGAAAGTTGGAAAAAAACAGTTTATTGATATTAGGTAATAGAATCTACTAAATTACTTGAACTATGGTCAACATACACTCTGTTTTATGAGTGAACCTACACACCTAAACCAAATTACCTTGACCACTGTATAGTGGTCGACCACTTGCATTGTATATCAACTTTCATTACACACATAGATACACATAGAACATAGCATACACTTAATCTTTGGCTTCCATTGTAGAAATTATGGAGTACACCAACTTACTAACATTCAGGCCCTCGATCAGTAGTGTACCGTATTACAACAAAACTATTAGGAATGTCTGTTACCTACGTCAGGGGCGTCGGAGCTTTTCAAAGAGGTGAGGGGAGGGGCAAGCTTAACTGATATGTTAAGTGTAGGGGTGGGGGAGGGTCTTCATAAGCGTCACAATTATCTACACTCTTGAAATATTTCTTAAAGATTTTGTGAAATCTATGTGTAACCTGTTTTTATTACTACATTCATAAGTTTGGAAAAATATAATTGGATTATTGTACGCAAAGACTCGATTGCACTGTACTTGAAATCTGAACTCTTCGTTTTTAACTTTTTATTTGTGCTTCACAGGTCAAACGAAATCACAATTTTGATCAAACTTGTCATGCACATATGTCACCATGTTCCAGTTTTGAGGTGCAATCCGTTGAACCACTTTTTAGAAAAACCATACGAATGTTTTGAAACCCTCATAAGTACAACCCAGAGGGAAAAATTTGGAAAACATATTCTCTTTAAATAATTTCAAGTTTTTACGAAATATAAGTTTATAATGATACCGGTACACCTGTTGTGGCCCAAAGTTGGGGGTCAGCGCCTCAACCCCCCTTCCCAGTCCCCAGGTCCAACGCCAATGATCTACGTGGCCCGTACAAAAAACACAGCCGTGTATGGACTATAAATAGTTCTTACAGTTTTATTGGATCAAATGTGGGTAGAGCCTAAATTCACCATAGTAATTGGTAAGTCGAGGTAATACTGATCCATTCGTAAAGGAATAGATATTACTGGAAGAATTGTTTTCCATGATGAAAGCTATATTCCCCTCTCTCTTGCCATCAACAAACAACATAAAATCTTAATTATCAGTCTTTTATAATTTATTAATGTTTTGAGACTGAGAATGAGTACTGTTCAGCTTTTAGTATGCACTACTGTCCGTAACCAATGATTCTTATTGTCCAAGAGTGTAAGGGATATAATCCCTGTGTCCGGAGACTGGAAATATTGGAGGTGGTCCGTCGCCAACTTTACGAGCCTCGTTATCACCTCCAGACAACAGCTCGCCCATGAACGAGATGTACGTGATGGCAAGGCGTAACGTTTCAATACGTGATAATCGTTTCTCGTACGCAAATGTCGGTACTTTTCGCCGTAACTTGTCGAATGCTTCGTTCAAGTTGAACATTCGTCGGCGCTCTCGTATGTTGGCTGCCCTCCGTTGTGCCATCGTTGCGACTCGACGACGAGGTTTCTTGCTACCACACGAGGATTGTGTTGAACCGTTTGAACGTCCTCCAAATCTGGAAGTAGTGCAATACCCACTCTCTTATTAACGTTTTCGATGAATAACTATAACTGTATAATTTATTTTAAATCGAATTTCAGTTTAAAACCAAATATGATATAATTGTTTCCTAAATTGCTTTTTAAAAATAAACATTGAATTATAATAAAATAAATTAAAAAGTGCTAGTTGGCCTGTAAACTAGTATTACTTTGCAACATCAGTATTTAGGTCTTCAATGCAAACAGGGTGATGGAAATAATATTTCACAACTAATTACTAGACTTTCACTAGATATTTATGAAATAATTCAATATTAACTCTAGCCTACCTTTTGAAAAACGAGGAGTAAATTTATAGAGAGATATGAGACATTTTCTTCTGCTACTTTGAGAAGTAAAAGAAATACATTTAGGCCCTAAGAGAAAAAAAACTAAAAATTTGTATGTGCTTTTAGTCTACGTAATAATATACATGAGCCTATACTAGTGTGGACATGCTTGGGAGTTGGGTTGCATTGGGTCTGACAGTTTTGATCCCCAATCCCATTGGATTTACCGAAATATCGAGCGCCTTGGTACTTCCTTTCTCAGCATTACATCACTGGGATATTGATCAAAGAGAGTTGGGAGCCACTGAATCAGTGGGCCTAACTGATTTGGCGCGGCACTACCAACGGTTTAGTTGGTGGAAGATCCGGGTATGTACTGGCAGAGGGAATGCATCTGTACAAGTGTTGTTTTTTTATTTGTTTGTAGAGGTGCCAGGTATGTCCTGGCAGATGGAATTTATGTGGACAAGTGTAGATTTTTCATTGATTGGTGGAGGTGCCGGGTATTTCCTGGCAGAGGGAATTCCTCTGTACAAGTGTTCATTTTATATTGGTTGGTGGAGGTGCCGGGTATGTCCTGGCAGATGGAATTTATGTGGACAAGTGTGGATTTCTCATTGATTGGTGGAGGTGCCGGGTATGTCCTGGCAGATGGAATTTATGTGGACAAGTGTAGATTTTTCATTGATTGGTGGAAGTGCCGGGTATGTCCTGGCAGAGGGAATGCATCTGTACAAGTGTTGATTTTTATATTAGTTTGTGGAAGTGCCGGGTACGTCTCTGGAATTCATCTGTACAAGTAGGCCTATTGCTCTTATATTGGTTGGTGGAGGTGCCGTGTATGTCCTGGCAGATGGAATTCATCTGTACAAGTGTCGATTTTTATATTAGTTTGTGGGAGTGCCGGGTATGTCTCTGGAATTCATCTGTACAAGTAGGCATATTGCTCTTATATTGGTTGGTGGAGGTGCCGGGTATGTCCTGGCAGAGGGTACAAGTGTTGATTTTTTATTCGGATTGAAATTATTCGTGTTGCACATTGTTCAATAGAAAGTAATTAATTCAGAAGAAATATTGGGTTGGATTGGACTAGGATACAACAGCAAACAGAGATGTGTGGCATGGATTCCTCAGTTACATTATAAATATGTTTACTATATTCGAAGACATTTACACACTGTGAGTGACCCAGTATGAGTAAGATGAGAGATAATGCATATCTTGGTGTGTTGGCTTTAATCTTGTGGATACGCGACCGGCTTTAGCTAAGCGACTTTAGATAAGCGTCCGAGTATACTAAAATACCCAGAATGCAATACCAGCGATCTCGGCCGCTAGAAGGCAGTATAGCAGGCAGTAAGCGCCTGCACATTGAATTCTGAAAAGGATCTTTAGTTAGAAATTAGGCCTAGCAATTAGTATTCGTACCTTTGTTGTAGCATGCATTGGGCTCTGTGCGTGGTGCCGTGCGGGCCGTGGGGGCCCTGCGCGGACCAGAGCTCAGTGGCCAGCTGCCCCAGGATCTCTGGGTGCGACGCCTGATACCCCAGACCTGGAGGTCCGTGGTGATCCCATAGCGCCGAGTAGGAACTCAAGTCACCGTAACCTCCCATCTCAGTCTGACAGACAGACATACAAAATAACGTAACCTACTATTTATATATGTATATTGGGTTTAACGACGCACTGTACTGATGAGTACGATAAATTGGCGTTGGTGAATGATATATGAGGCGATGGCATGATGAGTTGAGAGGTTATTTTATTGGGTGTTTTTGAATAGTGGGAAGGTCGTGGCCTGTTATTAAAAAAACATGCCAGTATTGACCTGAACAAAAGAGGGCAACCACGAAAATCCTCTGGCAGGATGGTCGACCACGGCGGGAAATGGGAATCGAACCCCGGTCTCTTTAATGACAATTCAGTGTATTGGCCACTCGACCACTCAGTTATAGTAGCTACAAGCGCGTAAGAACTTTGCTTTGAGGAGAAGGATGGGGGGGAGGGAGCATAATTGTAAATCAAATCCTCAGCCAATTTCAAGCCCTTCTATTCTTCTTTGGCTATCTTAGAAGTGTAATTAACCTAAGCTGGCGTGTATTCTGACGACCGTATAAGTGATTTTGTGGATGTTCAGGCATATCGATAGGGGAGGTCAGAAACATAATTGGGTGTCATTTCCCCCTATTCCCCCCTCCCCTCTCCCCTAAGCACCGGGCGTTGTATAAGATGCGCGAGATTTTTATATGATATAGGCCCTGTATTTTTGAAAATTTACCACACCTTGCTTGTCTTGTGATGAAATATAATGTATTCAACAACTCTACTGAGTATAAAATGCCATGAATCACAGCGCCAAAGTTCTGAAATCTGAATTATTATTTCCAGCAATTTGATGAAGAAAATATGTCGATTTTTTTTCTTTTTTCAGAACGGCCATTTCGATCTAGATGAAAATTGTGTAAAAATGTGCACTCATCTTTCATGTGTCCTGGAGGACAAATAGATTAATTTTATTTATTGAAATTGAGATGATGATTTCTAGCTTTGTCTAAAATTAGGTAAATATCGTGATTATTTGTTAAAATCTAGTTTCAAAGTTGTGATGTCCTTAAAAATATGTTGTATTCTGATAATATTGTAATATTCAATTGCCTATGACATCATTGACAATGAATATTGTGTTTTAAAAAAACAAACACGCTTATAAAAAGTGATTAAAATAATTGTCTTCAGAAAAAAACATGGATGTAAAAGTGATATCAATTTAAATGTGTCGCAGTATTTTGAAAGTTTTCATTAATTCAAAATTCAAAATATACATTCGCGTCATTCTGAAATTATACAATATGCGTACGTACGTAATCACGGCAATAAAGTTTTTCTTGATGATTCTTTTACCTAAAATTACTCTTACTTTTGCCACTGTCGCGAGTTTTCATCGTACCGTTGCTCGTGAAGAGCTTCATTGGAAATATACAGTCTATGTTGTGTAAGTGAAGAGTATCACTGAGATTTGCAACAATGATCAATGATGACCAATCAATGATTTCAACATTGAGTTTTTTGGGATATCATTTGTAGCCTACCCCACCACAAAATTGTATGTTGGAAAAATGTTACAATGCGGTAATGACTTTTGGAAAAAGCTGGTTATGCAATCATGATTTTCGTAAGTAAATTATGAAGACAGGGTGAGTGGAGGTTATAGATACAGATGAGAACTGTGAATAGGGCTGATGAAAATCCCCGACCAAAGAGAACAATAAAAAACACAGAAAATTGAGAAGAACTTTATAGACTTGATGTTATCTCTTGTGAAGGGTATGGCTCAACTGTACCAAAAATGAACTGTCCTATAACAAGCGACCGTCCTTATAACCGACTGACTGTATGGCCTATATTATAAAATCCAACCGTACTTGAAATCAAGCGTCCATATAAACTTCTACTTTTTGGGCATCTTATAGAGAAGTTGAATTGGGTGGTTTGGCTTCTCTCCTTCACAAATGTTCTATAAGGTTTCATTTTTTTTACAGTTGGCTAAGGTTATGTGGGTTAGGTTTGTGTCAAAATGAAATTTGTGCAGAGGAACCCAACCCCTCACATTATCATTTTGCTCTGAGAGGAGAAGTTTTGATCAGCTTTTTTTTTAACTTTTGATGCAGTTGATTTTGAGGACAGTCGATACCCACTCTATTTTGGATAACCATCTGTGAAAATAGTATTTTGCCAATGTTTTAAGCTTATTCTCCAAAGCTAGGTTTATATTGAGATTTTGGTGGAGCCCACACATCTGCATACCCTGAAGTTGAAAAATATAATATACTTCAGGCCACAAGTTTGTAACTGCTTATGTTATTGATCAATTAGTCCATCATGCTAGCTCATTTGTGATTCATATGTGCATGGACTGGAACTATAAAGACCATATAGACTATCTCTATACCAATTTATAAAGAAATACATATGATTATTAATTGTATTACCGTGTTCGATGTGTGGTTTGCTACCGTCGCTATATCCCAAAGAGGCTGTTCTCCAAATGCCGACATTATGCCAATCAAACCTATTGTTCATACCATTGGCCAGATTTTGGCCTTTTCATCGTACCTGACATATTTATTTGCATTCCGACACTGTGACAAAATGTATGTTCAAATCGTAAATTATTCACTCCGCGTACAAGTCCATTAATTAATGTATTTATTTATCAACATTTACAAGTTTTTGAATTTGGTGTAGAACGAGGAATATCACTTTTCACACAATAGAAAGGATAAATTTACCATACAGGTATACTGAACTGAGAAACTCTACCATATACCCATTTTTATTATTTCTATAATTTTGTACAACTGTTTCAAGGGTTTCAAAATTAACTGAGAGCAAGTTATCTCTGAGAATCTAGACTGTATTACTTGCTTATTCGTTGTACTAATATAGAGCACTACTGATTCAAGGACTGAGACAAATAGGCAGGGTTAGTGTGTGATTTGACGTGGTTTGAAATAGACCACGCCCACTACCCCAAAAGCGCTGCCCCTAATATATATATAGATGCACCCCATAGGCGCATTTACAGTGTTTGCGCTCTCTCAAGCCAATCGTGTGCAAGTCGATTTGCTAGAGCACCATCAAAACCATCCAGGACAAAATCACAGTCTTGTAATGATGGCTAATTACGATTCAAATTTTACAATATTATTTGAAAGTCAACAACTACAAATAATTCCAGAGAATTCACTTCTATCTGTAACTTGAAGAGCGTCAAACTAACTTGTCTCATTCTTATTGCGTTCAAATACACCATTTCTATATTTGATACCAACTTATGGCCGGGTTCATATGGAATCCTGAAACTACATATTTTCACTGTTATGGGACTTGTATACACAATGTATTCTCAAAGCCACAGTGGTTGATCGCCTTTTCAGATCACCTGAAGTCTACCTCACATGTTCTTGATGAAGAAACAGCACATTGAACGTCAATCTTCATGCTAACAAGTTACTTATTCATGTTACAAAAAAAGGAAATATCGTGTTTTGTCTTTAGTCAATTTTCAAATTCTTTTGTTGAAAGTACATCTCATTTCTGAAGATTGAATACCGGTACTATAGAACTTATGTCGTGCGATGTGTCTCTCATTTTTTTAAAAAATCGAAACTGCATACAGAATAATTGTTCCCCAATCAAGATATGGATAAAAGATAGGATCGTTTGGACGGGGACCACAAGAGTGATCTTATCACCCAAAGAATAATTGAAAATAAGTCGACTCATGAAACAAAAAATAAATCTTGCAGTACCGTAGTAATTTCAGGACTATAGAAAACCACATTCACAGTGGGGAGAAAAAATCATGGATCTTCTTATTATTCTTGAAACCTTATTTTTCCCCCTTTTTCTCTGTTCTTGTATTCATTACAAAATTGATAATTTTGTTTCGTTCTTCTAATTCTTTTATTTCTATTGTTTTTCTATTTGTTTAATTTTATACGTTCTTTCAATATTATACGGTATAGTGGCTGATTGAATTTATGAGTTATACATGCCTCTGAGCGAAACCAAAAAAAACTATGCATCAGTCAAGATGAACTACACTACTCATTATATATAGGCCTACTAATAGCAGTTTTTCTACAACCTGCTAAAACAACTGTGTGATTGCAGGAATGATGAGCCCGTCCGTCGCAAGCGAATCGTCATTTTTCTCTTTCTCTGTAACCAAAACACAATGAAATAAACTTTTTTCGTCTCTTCCTCTTATTCGTTATTCATCACCTCATTCATCATTCACCGACGCCAATAGAGCATACTTAGTATGGTGAAAATAGTTCGGCAAAGAAAAAGTCATGCTTCTTCTGCGGAATCGCCACAAATATTGGAGAATATAGAGCCTATCGTTTTTCAATCTACTCTAAAAGTCCGCCATGCAGCCATTCAGCTTATTCCCTTATTAGTAGGCCTACTGAAAATTACACTGACCAATACTAAAAGATTGTAGGCCATTGTAGGACACATTACAAGAGTAACACGGCACCTATTAAATTAGTGACCCATTATTAGTGACATATAGGTCTACTGTACTAATATTTACACAAACTATAAATTTTTTATATCGATTTTTTTTGTTTAGTTATATTATGCATATATATTTGATGGACTTTATCATTTGGTCCATTCATGAAAATAGGTCTACGTCCAATAATCAAAACGAAACAAGAGAAGAGAAATGAGAAAGAAAAGAAATGATTTGGGGCCCTATTCAATTATGATGATCCATGCCCTGATGGTCACAGGCTTTTGGAGGATTTTTAGATCATATTATAATATGTAGTATCACAGACAAAGACACATACAGATAAGAGCTTATTTTATCTGTGGTCTAGACTCTAGTATATGCGCTTTTTTATCACATTTTTTTTCATAGAGAATTCTGATATTCTTCAGTAATAAAGGAATAAAATCTGTTGCATGGAAAAACGTTTCTACTTTTCATGGCAGTGAGGAAAATGCGTTAGGTGCATGCTGCAAGTGTTAGTGTAGTTTGGCTGGCTCTGGACTAGCATTGATCCCTGTGGTAACATCTGGCAACAGTCCTGTGAAGCGCGTTAGAGACCGCGATCTTGCGCTGAAGGGCTCAACAAGAAACAAATGGCTGTCTTCCTCATACATTTTCAAGCAAATGCGATGCGGGATATGCCCTCCCTATCTCTTTCCAAACAAAATATAGAGAGTCCATGAAACTAGATTAATTAATAAAAACAAAAGGTCACTGTCACACATTTACTTAATAGCAGCATTGGATAAGTGATTATCAAAATTTTGATAAACACAAATTTTCTGGGGAATATTAGGATCAATCATATTCATAATTGATAAAAAATTAACACCAATTATACATTTTAGATGATCAATAGAAAGAATTATTCCATTGATACATATTACATTCAATTCAAATTCAGTTAATTTAGGTTGACTACACCAAATCAAAGAAGTACAAACTATAAGCAAAAAATGTAATTCCATGTCTGGTTATAGATAAGGATCCTACATTGTTTGCTCCACATGGACCGATAAAGATGCTGTGCACACTTTGATACCTCAAAGAGAATCCGACATGATGAGCGAAATATGTACGACATGTAAGGGCAGACCGGGGCTAGTTGTCCCATGGTAGTGTGGGGAAGGGAGTTGCCGCACCTGGTATATCTTGAAATCCAAGTGGTGTCATTTATTTTCAAATGTCAGGTTTGTAATATCACAATGTTATAGTTTGTGGCGGGAATTTCATGAATTAAGATACCTTTATTCCCCGTCATTTTAGACGACATATCGATTTTGATAGATGATTTATAGCTTTCAAAGTTTCAGGTAATTTTATGTCATTTAATTGCCCATATACAATATGAGATGAGATGAGAACTATTTTAAAGTTTAGTGATTGGGTGTTGTGAATAAATAATTGAAAATATGACGTGCTTAATTTCGAAGTAATTAAGGAATCTCTGTGTCTGGGTTGGTTGGCACACTTTTCAAGATTTTCGTATTTCGTATTTCGTCCGGGAACTGGAACGCTGTCCTACTATTGCGATAACTGTGGGTTAGAGGGATACAATAACGCCATGGATGCAATAGCGCCAGTAATTTTGATATTTCAATCAAAATACATCCTATAGTTACAATACAATCTAGTTTACATTTTTAGGACTCCCTTGCAAATCTGTACACAATCTCGTCGATCTTGATGTATTTTGATTGACCTCAACAGAAAACAGGAAAAAGAGTGAGCTATAGGCCTACCTGATTTCTGCCGCCAAAAATAGCGTGAAAAGTTGTTTTTGTTTGTTAAAATATTTGTAGCTCATAGAAATGTTATAGTTATATGTTATATCAGCTATCAATATTGAGTGGTAGATGGCTTCTTTTTCGTCTAATTGTACTCACATAATACTTTTATGGTTATAGGCCTACATACACAATTGTATTTGTATTTTGGATGTGAATGCAGGATGCAATAAGGCCATGACATTTAAATTATCTCATGTTGAAGCTTTAGCTCAATGAAGTTAAATAACAGTGCATCTTTCGGCCTCAATCTTTTCCGAGTTTATGAGATTACTTCTTCGTACAGGGATCATATAACAAAAATATCCCCACTTGGACCTAGAATCAGTTAACTCAGTAATATAAGTTTTTATTTTGGAGTGGGTCTAGACCTAGTCTGTTTTCAACGTACCGGTATCTAGGTATGGAGGACTGTTAGTATAGGCATATTTAAATTGTTGATAATTACTTTTTCAATGTAGCTTTTAACGACCCCACCAACAGCTAGGTCAAATAATGGTACGAATGATCGGGTGATGTTGAAATTTTTGAAGTATGACAATTGAAAGGGCGCGTTTACAAAAATTGATGTCTTATACAATTAAGACTCGAACCCACGCCCGACCTTACGTAAGTTTCTAACGCAGTACGCTACGTTGGGGACAGGGGGAGGTTACACAACAAGTTCGTTTTTTATATTTGGTTTAACGACGTACATCTAATGACAGCGAAGATCTATGGGCGTCGATGAATGGTGAAAGGAAGTTTACGAAAACAAATGCCTCATTCTGCGGGACTCGAACCCACGCACGACGTGACTTCAGTTTCTATAACGCAGACGCAGTGCGATAGTTGACCTAACCTTGGGGGTGGCTTAAATATGTAATATATATGTTTGGCATTATATATATACATTATATAATATAAATATATATATATATATATATATATATATATATATATATATATATATATAATTATAATTTTATATATATATATGTACATATATATATATATATATATATATATATATATATATATATATATATATATATATACCTATATATATATATATATAATTATATTATTATATTATTACATATATAATACATATGTCGCAGATTATAACATGTCATAATAAATTACGATTCGTGATGTCATTTCTTACCTAACAATTGAAATAACAAAAGAAGGTTGGTGATTTTAGAATAAATCTTGCTAATAAGCCTGCACGTGTTACAGTTGCCATACGAGCAATGTGTTGATCGTACATAGAGATGAGGGGGGACGAGCCAATTAATAATCCAAGTGGAATATTGTCAAGCAATGTTTCTGTCGAAATGGGGGGACGCTAATTCGCTTGAAATCGGATTTGCAATGGTTTTCAAGCATCTATTAGGAAACTATATTGGCTGCAGCTAGGAGCGACAGGAAATGAGAATAGTGGCGTGCCAGAATCAAGCGCTTTGCTAGCGCTAGTTTGGCCCAGCATACGTCACGGCTAGATCAGCTAGCTTGCAATTCTGGAACGACCACGAGCATCTTTTGCAACTAGCTGTCAAACAGCTGTCAAAGTCATGGCGGAAGATCAAATCGTATTGGGAGCTGCAGCATTTGTATTAAATGCAGGCATTTCTTCTGATTCTTCCTCCAGTGGATCAGAAGAGGATTACGAAGTTTTCACTCTTTGCCAATAGAATTGAATATTTTCAATAACGTTTTGGTCATCTCCTATAACCGCAACGTCGAATTTGTTCCTACAATTATTTACTCATTATATTAAAATATTCAAACTCCCCATTATTTAATTGTTCTGCAGTACTTTCTCCACAGTTATTGTCATTATTTCATTATCATACTGAGATACTCAATCTGCAGCTCGACCATATCAAGCGACCCATGCATGATCTTTGAATTGGCGCTCTAAATTATGGCTGATCTAGCAAGTTAGCAACCTTTTTCACCGCTATATGAGCTATGTCAGCGGACGTAGCAGGCTAGATTCTGGAACGATTTGCTAGATTCTAGCGGAATTAGTCGCTAGAAATTGGAACGCCATTTCGACAATGCTAATCTAGCGCTACTAAGCGCCTCATTCTGGAACGCGACTATGGTTCAGCGCAGACAACAATTATTACATATATATATATATATATATATATATATATATATATATATATATATATATATATATATATATATATATATATATATATATATATATATATATATATATATATATATATATATATATATAACTTATATAATTGAACCAGGTTTTGTGGTGACAAAATATAAATCCTTTAAATATGAATTCTTTAAATTCTTTAACCTGGCTTAATTCCTAAATCATCACGAATTATCTACAATATAATCAGGAAAGAATCCTCCAGCAAACACTATATATATATATATATATATATATATATATATATTTATTTATATATATATATATATATATATATATATATATATATATATATATATATATATATATAAATATATATATCCTGTAAACTGTAACACACTTATATTTTCGGGTAAATTAATATGATAATAAGGATCATGTGGATGATAATAGATAAGGAGGAATATTAAAATTAAAATGGTTCTTCTCATTCATTTATATAGTGGTTTAAGAACCTGAATATAGAAGTATATTATATAAAAGCCACCACGAAAGTATGACATTCATTATTCATATTTGTATTTGTATTTATTTCACGGTTTGTTTGACATTTATATTGTATAAACCAAATCAGGTATAGGCCCTATAAGAGGTGAAAACAGTACATTATTATTATTATAAAAGAACGCATTTGAATATCCCTCAGATAAAACACAAGGGAAACTTGGAGTTACAATGACAGTAAAAAGTACGTATATATTAGTCATTGTATATATATATATATATATATATATATATATATATATATATATATATATGCCTATATATGATAAGATGGATATTATTATCACTGGAAAGTAGACCTACCGCCTGCTTGGGGAATCGAACCCCGGACCTTATGCAGTGCTATAGATACACATTTGCTCTTAGCATCTGAGCTAACACGGAGGTATCTTCCAATGATATTAGTGGGTGCATAATGGACCAGGGCTAGGATGTTTACGTACTAAAAAACCTTCAAATATGCATGCACGTATGTACTTAAAAATTCAAAAATATGCGCTTAAAACGTGTAAATATGCACTTAAAATTGCACAATATCTAGTGCTTATATTCAACAAATACGCTTTTAATGACAGCTTCAAAACTGTGGTGAAAATGTCAATAGTAAATATATGTAGGCCTACAGAATGGAATGGGATCATTAAAAATGAACAAAAATGTTACGCTTTTAATTACAGGTTCAAAACTGTGGTGAAAATGTCGACAGTAAATATATGTAGGTCTATAGAATGGAATGGGATCATTAAAAATGAACAGTTAATTTCGTCTCAAAAAAGTTGCTTTTAATAAAATTGATAATGCATAGTATCTAGAGTATGTAGGTCTACCATGACCCAAGAAAAAATGAAAATGAAATTGGTAGCAATAGGTGTAAATCTACAACTAAGACTTCAGTTATTTACCGCAGGTAAGAGAACAGACATACATCCTAGAAAGAAGAAAATGACCTTGTAATATTGTACGGAAAATAATGAAAATATCAAGTAAAACTCTTGAAAAATGCTAAATATGCATTTACAAAGCTCAAAATATGCATAAATATGCATTTATAGCATAAATGTGCCCAAATATGCAGTTTCATGCAGAATAAATTTGCAATTTCAAAATCAGGGACGCCTAAATCATATATATCCATTAATGCGCATGTGATGAAGGGTAAAACTAAAAATATGCTTGTGTATAAACATTTCTAATGGTAGATGGAGGTTGAGGGGTAGATATTGTTCTACCAATTTAGGAACCATTAGTTCCCATGTGATGCACTTATGGGCATTCACGACTCTGTTTCCCGGATTCAAGTTAAACAGCTTATAGGAGGCGGGAATGTGAGTACATGGCTTTCTGTTGAAACGTACATTTATATATGTATATATATATATATATATATATATATACATAAATATAAAGCGAGCGTGTACGTAGGCCTATATAAGTGTATAGTAAAGTATACGATGTTCTTGTCACGTTGGTGTATGAACTACAAGTGTTAATATGTAGATTTATATATTATTTCATCTGTATTAATCATTGTTAAATGTTAAGGTATCATTTGTGAAACCAGACAAAAATCATTGAAAACATGAATATGAATACATGGTTAAGACAATATATATATATATATATATATATATATATATATATATATATATATATATATATATATATATATATATATATATATGTGTATGTATATATATATATATATATATATATATATATATATATATATATATATATATATATATATATATACATTAATTCACAATAAAAATAGTATATTTCAGTGTTTTTTTTTTGTGATAGGGTAAAAGGAACCAGTCTTACCCTCCTATATAGTCTATCTATACTAGTCCCTATAGTCTCTATAAAGTCACGCGGAAGAAGCCTTCTTTTAATACTGGCGTAGAGATAATATTTCCATCTGTCATTTGTCGAACGGCATTTTAAAGGAAGTTTTTTTATCTTGTTAGAATGCTGGCTAACATCCCCTACCAACCCCTACACTCTTGATTCGGCCATAGACCCTACTTCTCTTGAGCCATTGTTATCCGTATGAAGCAAATTCAAGCATGACATCCTTGTAGTATATTAGTTACACAATTTCAACTACTGTCTCTATTTAATATGATTTTAATAACTGGGTGGTGAATAATTAGCTAGATATATTGCATCCCACCCATTTTCTGCACCCCTCGACCGCTCGACCCCTCTCTATGCTTTTTAATAGTAGCATGTCCCCCCCCCCCCATGCCCAGCACACGCGTGCACAAATCTAATATCAAGCCAAATAATAATAATGCAATATCTTGCACGTGGAATAGGCCTCGTTGGAAATTATTCCGCTATTGCTAGAAAATATGTTTCGATATTAGCTGATTATGGAAATCGTCCTCACATATGTTGCAATCAGTGCATGCTTCGCAAAGGGGTGAGTGTGGGGGGGGGGGGGGGAGATTTTAGTCATGTAGAATCTTGTGGGCAAAGTTGATTCAAATAATGAGCTCTGGGCCTACTGAAAGGAATGCGATGAAAACGCGATACATTTTCTCAAATTGTATAATAAACACGTGGGGAACAATATACCATGACTGAGAAAATTATACTCTAATTCCATTACTTCTCAAAAATAGTCACTTCTTGATAAAAACAAAAAATTGAAAACATTCTGTAGCGTATTTCTGTGCAAACAGAATCGGTAATGTCAAATTGATAATCTCTACCGATTTAATTAATTTTTACTTTTACACAACTTATATGTAAAGGCTTTTGGCCACGGCAATTAGGATTATTATTTATATCGAATCGATTGAAAATGTCGAAATTGAATGGCAGCCCTCACTATAACAGATTTTCTATAATATTTGGGAAAAAAACAGCAGTTGAAAATGTTACGGTAAAAGTATCATTTGTATCTTAAGAAGATACTCAATTCAAAGTATCTTATAGGATCTTGTATCTTTTGAGTTTATGGAAATGTATCTTGTAGTTTGTATCTTTCAGGGTTTTAGAAGATTATCTTGTATTATGTATATAAGATACATTTTGTAAGTATCTTTGCCTATCTCTCTATATGAAAAGACTTCACCCTTGCAGAATAGAGGCGTGAGCGCCGTAAGACAACAGACATAGACAAAAGAGATATTCTTTGGTCTACGGTAATTGGTAAAGGTGTTTATAGTATAGTGAACGTATACGCTTTGGTGTTTATAAGCATGAATAGCAGAATACATCCTAGACTTATTCCCTTTAGATATAAAGTAGGCCTAATAGGTTGGCTTTATGGTCGTTTTGTTGGGCTGCGTTGTACTCATTTTCAAGATGAATAATAGAAAGCTTCCCGAGTATTTAGGAATATTATAATTATGACTTATTTCTACCCAGGTAGAAAACAGTAGCCTAAGTAGTAAGTACAATCTATCACTAATCGATGTATAACTCAAGCAAAGCTCAATAGTAGTAATAATAATAGAATCACATTTTAATTAGGCCTACTTTTATAGCAAAATAATGTGGTACTTTGCAAACAACAAACTTTGCAAACATTGCCAATAAATAGATTATTATTGGAATAAAAAAAATACAATTGATTTTTATAATGTAGTGTTTTTCAGTTATACGCTCATATTATAATTAGCGACTAGTCGTAATTTCCGTGTTATGAGAGTTTACCTATCATTTTATGTTGCGATAGAATCAAGCTACTGTGCACTCAAGGTTTGCTTTATCTCCGCCTAGCGGACAGACCGCCAATACAGGTGGTTTGCCGCCTGTCCGCTAGGCAGAGGTAAAGCAGACCTTGTGCACCGCCGTGCTGTGCACTCAGTAAGCCGTGAACCGTATCATTTTGCGTATCATTGAGTCGGTCAAGAAGGCAAAGTCAGCCATTGGCAGTCGGTAAAACAGGGATAGGGGTTGACGAACGGTCTGCTAGCGGAGCAGCGGTGTTCACGGTCAATCAATAAATTGTCTGCTGTCAGTGTCAAAAAAGGATCTACAGAGACTCTACAGTCATCAATTTCTTGTGAGCCCTACCTCTTGCAAATCAACTCGTAAGTATTTTAAAATACTGTAATTGTAGGGTCTAGAGCTGAGACCTAGCTACATACGCGTCAAAACAGTAAGTTGTGTGATAGCCAAGATCTGTGGTTCTATGTGCGTGCTGATACAGCCTGTTGCTTCTACAATATGGCCAAGGCCCAAGTTTATGAGCTTGAAGCACCAGCTGTGAACAATAGATAGGATTTAATGCAAGTATTAAGATATATATATTATATATAGATACATTTGTATCCATAAGGCTATGTTTCAATCGAGCTATTTATGTGTCCTTGGGAGTCGATTTAGCGGAATATCAGTTTTTTGGTGATAACTTTTGAAAGGTGTGAGATATCGAAATTTTAATAAAGAAGAAACAGATATTTTCACCACCTTCAAGGTGTTATAAGTAATAACAATTTATCTCGTATCGCATAATTGTCCCGCGTATTTGGCTAAAAATGTGTTTTTTAGCGGTTGGTCCTATACGCGTGGCAATTATTGCGGCATTGAATTTGTAGTCTTAAGCTACAAATTCAATGATTGCGGTATGATATGTATAGTTATTACTTATAAATATCCTCTTGAAGGTATTTAAGTATCTGCTTCCTCTTTAAGAATTTCGATATCTCATATTTTTAAAAAGTTATCACTAAAAAACTGATATTCCGCTAAATCGATTCCCATGAATTGAATACATATACACTACACAATACTACACTACAATACTATACACATTTCAAAGAACACTGCATTATAAATTTGCCAAGAGAATGTGGAACTGCATTTGCTGTTGGATGTAAAAGCATCAATCAAATGATATCATGTTATATAACCACAATTAGGCCTATGGTTATATAATATAATCATATTATATAACCATAATTATGGTTATATAATATAATCATAATTATTATATAACCATAATTATGGTTATTATAACATGTGGCTCTTGTAGTTGTTCGTTGTCACCACTCAGGTGTCGAACCCAAGTCTATAATTAAGGACTGGTTTGAGGAAAAGGTCACTTGCCGTGAGGGGAGCATAGGCCTAGATACAGGAAAATATATTAAAATTAGTTTATTAATAAAATAATGTAAGATCCAACTTGGAACATGATGTTATAATATATAATAATAATAATATTATTATAATAATAATGCCCCCCGTTCAGCACATGCCCCCCCTGGACGCCCTATTGAATGTTTGGCGCACTTCTAGATAATTTTGTTGATACACTTTTCACTGGTGAAATTGACATATTTGTATAGGTGACTAATAATGAAAATTGAGCTGTCATAATTATGATTTCCCATTGTATTTATAGGCGTATCGCGGAAGCATTTTCTTAAGAGTTCCATATAGACAGTAATAATACAGATTTGCAGTCTGTGTTAAGTGTTATTTTGTTGTATTTGCGATTCTCAATACAATGCTGGTAATTGTGAATTTTCTCGGTTTCTCATCGCATGGGGGTGCCCTCAGCTGTAATCACAGCGGTAATGGGATTAATATGGGTCCCGTTAAGGGTCCTGTTATGGGTCCCGGTTATGGGATGAATAATTGAGCTAATATTCCATTCATTGGAGTTGATTTGGATCTTCAAGGTAATGTTGATTGTTAAAATTGAATTTCAATATTTATTCAATTATCAAGAGCTTCGTAGCTGGATAGTGATTGCAACAAATAACATAGCCTAGATCCTACATGCCTATAAGTTATATCTATACCTACTGCAATTACATCAATAATATTATCATGTAAAATCGAATATATCTGTTGAACTCTTCTCGAACTATGAAACAAACATAAGAAAACACGGGGCCAGGTGGGGGCTCTTCTCCCACACCCATTGTCGTGTCAATTTTGGCTTCGATGTTGGAGTACTCCTCCGAATTTTTAAAAGTCGACACCTATGAGTATCAACCTAACCTCGCACCTATCAAACATCCCACAACCCCATTATACTTCTGCCTGCACGATTTACAAGTCAGGAAAATGTATCGTGCAAGACTGCCGTAATAGGAATTCTATAAGATTGAGAATCTCTGTAGGAAGGTAGCGTAATGTAGTATAGCTGGAAGTATATTCCATGAACTTCATAGTTGTAGATGAAACATAATATTGCATTAAATGTTTATTGTGAATGAAAATTTGT
This sequence comes from Brachyptera putata, assembly GCA_907164805.1. Classification (NCBI taxonomy): domain Eukaryota; kingdom Metazoa; phylum Arthropoda; class Insecta; order Plecoptera; family Taeniopterygidae; genus Brachyptera; species Brachyptera putata. Next base: position 24,320,937 of record OU015463.1, on the reverse strand, counting down.
TCAGCTATCCATCTATAGGTATATATATACCTACTACAGTGCTACTATAGTTTTGGACCCTGCGTAGGTCTTACCATGTAAGAAACAATATTTACTTCACTTTTATTTCACTCTACTATGTTATCATAAAATGCATACAGTATTGGATGTTGAGACCACTGCAAATTAGCTGATAGAACATTCTTTAGCAAATTCACCAGCTTACCTTGATAACTAACAAATCTTCAAATCTTCAAATAACGGTCTTTGAAACATGTGACACAATTTAAGTCCATCTTTTCAGAGTATGGCACTCCTAACAAATTATTTCTTATTCATTTTCAGCCTAGTGTGTGAAGATGGAGGTCGAAGAAGAAAGACTGTCAGGCTTTTCGGCTACTCTTGGAGTAACTGAAGCAATAGGTGCCTTGTCAGTTATCTTAGTCATTATATGGACTACTCATTATTTGGGTGGAGTCTCTTGGACGTCAACTCCAGCAATTCAATTCAACTGGCATCCAATTTTAATGACTTTGGGAATGATATTTCTCTATGGGAATTGTAAGTCCATTGCCATTCTATGAGTTGATTTAAACTATGAAGGCCTCCTGTAGGCCTATAATCAATTAATGATCAACTGATGTAGATTGATAGGAAGAGTTTAATTAGTTAACTGAAAAGATCAGGTCTTACTATCAGTTTCAAATTATTTTAAATGCAAAACATGGTTTTAGTGGCTCTAGAAGTAGGCCTAGAGTAGGAATTCATATTGGTCTTTACCTTAGACGGTCGATATTTTAGACTAAGCATTGCTCATACTGAGTGAAACCAAAATGCTTAGTTGCACCAGTAAGCACTTCTCCATTCAGTGTAAAGGTTTTTCATTTTCAATGTTCATATTAGGCCTATTGTTCTATATTTCTCACATGGTCAGGTAGCAGAATGATTCATCTGAACCTAGCTTATTTTCATGTATAACAATTTTTTTTTTGTCATGGAAACGAAGACATTTTATTAAATTTGTATGCCTATTATTATAAAAAATCTTGAAACAATTGTCTATATTTTTTCCAGCAATCCTAGTTTACCGGGCATTACGTCAAACCAAAAAACGACAGTTGAAATTGGCCCATATGTTTATTCATGTGAGTGCGTTTTTTCTGGCTGTGATTGCGCTACAAGCCGTCTTTGACTCGCACAACTTGGCTTCCCCACCAATACCAAACATGTACTCTCTTCACAGCTGGATTGGCTTGAGTGCTGTTATCTTGTTTGCATGCCAGGTGAGTGGTATATCTCAACTGTAGTTGGCTCATCATTGAGATGCCATTAATGTGCCAATGGATTATAATTTATATTGTATTACCAGCACCATTGACTGTTTCTCAGATGCAAATTGACCTGATCAAGTAAAATAAAGTTACATGTATTTGAGACTGTGATAATATTTTCCATTTTTGTACATTTATTCACTAATGTATTTTGTAAAAAAAAAAGGACATCGATCTTTGATGTGGCCAACTGGGAATTTCAAATTTTGTAGTAATTCAGTAGGGTACTCAAATAATTTTTACCAACATATTTTTTGTGGTCATTGCTGCAGTAAAAATATATTGAATCATGAATCTAGGTGCAGATGTTTAAGCAGGATAATATTTATGAATCAGATGTGGGTGAGTAACAGTACGTGCAAATGTTTGGTGACAAGATCTACCACTCCTACTGGAATTGCCCCTTTTAGTGTCACTTCTGAACATCTGTCCTGGTCAAGTGTTTCAAGTAATTAATCGCTTGTTTTGCAGGAAAGGTTGATTGGATACATCGTGAAATCAATTAGGATAGATTAATGGGTGATGAGTGACTGATAGGTCTTCAGAATATTGATGGAAATTTTTTTGAGACCATCTTCGGTTGATACTTGATCTGCATCCATGGAGATTGTTTGTTTGATCTGTGATCTCTAGGAACAACTTGACTCCGATGATTTTACACAATATGCCAGCACATTTAATGTTATTTCGTGTTCCAGTGGCTGGTTGGTTTCCTGACATTCTTGTACCCAGGCTTTCATTCCATGCTGCGCGCTGCTTATCTTCCAGTCCACGTCTTCTTCGGCCTAGCTGGATTCATCTTCGCCGTTCTCGCGGCGCTTCTCGGAATCTCCGAGAAAGCCAACTGGGCCATGTAAGTGTCAACCTCACCAAACTCCATTCATGACACATTATAGCTCGAAATCCTTGTAACTTTACTTTGTAGTTTATAGAACAGGAAACTCGTTTTGATTGATTTCTTATTGGCATTGAAATATATTTTTCATTCAGAGGCTGAGATTATTATCCCAATTATTTATAACTTTTGTATTTAGATAGTTGAATGGTAGAATAGAAGAAATGGACTTACGCACTGGGCTTTCATTTGAGCTCCCCTTCTGCCTTTGTTTAGAGTAGGACCATGATTATAAATGATGATACCTATGATGTTTTCTAGTTAAAGGTCAAAACATTATTTTAATACTAATGTTAATGTTTGAAATTTCCAGTAAAAATTACAGTGATCTGCCGCCAGAAGGTATTTTGATAAATTTCATTGGAATCACTCTACTGATATTCGCCAGTCTCGTCGTTTACCTAGTCACTGAGACTCGCTTTAAACGTATTCCACTTCCTGAAGACGAGATGTTACTGAACACTAACTACGAGTAAAAAACATGTTCAGTCACCATGTATCGTCGTATCTCTGATGTTTATAATAATATTAATGATAAAATAATATTTATGTAGAATCATGTATGGAATTGGCCAATACCATATAGTTTGTGCCAGTCTCAGAATGAATTGGAACAAATACAAGTAGGGATGCCGCTGATTATCGATTCAAACATCGGATCTCTAGACAATTTGCATGAAACCAATAATCATTATTACTTATTTGATTCGTTATCATTGTTTTTAAACTGTGTTGAAAAGTTGCTCGCCTGCTTTCAAGATAAATGGTCGTCGGACGGTACACAGCTTCGCATGTAGGCGCCTACCGATTTATTTTTATATAATTGCGTGGACAAAGGCCTACATTGTAAATGGTACTCATTCAATTTTGATTTTATTGTTATTTCTTCCAATTGTTTCTTTGATTAACCAAATAGTTGATTATTTTTTAGTAAAACATACCGGTAATTGATTGTCGTTCTATTGATTATCAATCATAAATAATGAAGTATTAATGGCTTATTTTATTGACATCGAGCAGCGACCCCAAATAAGACATTTCATTTTAATTCAGACAGGAAAATTGTAGCACAATGTAAGGTCGTATATTGGTCCCCAAATAAACTTGCTGTTGGTGGGATGGTGAAGCATCACCAAGACTGTATTTATTGATTATAAATATAATTTCAACTTTCTGTGGATTTGTTTTACGTTCACCTACAATCTCTTTGTATATAGTATGGACTTCTATATAAAACATCTTGTCTTGACCATAACTGTTTCGAAAGCAAATGAAATTGAAAAATTGAATTTTTATTAAATATACCGGTAACTTGAGATCAACTCGAGTCATATTATTTTAGAGACTATAGAAAATATGAATGCAGAGAAATTAAACAAAATGTTTTAACTGCTACATAGCAAGAATATTGGAGCAATAGATGAAGGTAGATTGTACTTTTCATTTTAATGTTATCGTATATAAATGCAGTATATAGGCCTTGATGGAAATCCGTGTATTAAAATGTACATTCCTAATTTCAAGAGGAATGAGGACCTTGTACTGTTACATTTATTTCAAGACTAAAATGATTGAAAATGACAAACTAGATCGCCTGTTTTATATTTCGGTTTACAGCCCAATTTTAATATACACATACAAAGTACAGAAATATCATATCTTATTTATCTACGTATTTATTATAAACAAACACTCAACCTATAATGTGCAATAGCAGTAAATGCTTTATTAAAGGGTATACTACATTTATTCCTGAAAATAGCCCTAAGGCTATTAATTAGGCCTTGAGCCATATTATGACCAGCCTAAATGAAATATGTATACTAATACATAATATATTGGACCTTGAGCCATATTATGACCATCCTAAATGAAATATGTATAATAATGTCTGGGAAAAGTATTGTTTCATAAGATTATCTGTTTGCTTCTGTCAGACTAAAGAAGCAAGGCCGTGAATTAGCAAGTAATTGTGAGTCTATGTGACGGTTATGTAATCAAATCAAAGACTACCGTATCTAAATATGTTAACGATGTACATTTGCTTCTCTTGATGAGGTGATGACTTGATTCATTATGCTGTATTTCTCTTGCCTAAGCCATGGGTTTATGTGAAATACAGAACTAGTGCAAGTCTAAGAATCTTTGAAACACAAAAGTGTTGATCGTGTTTGTTTCCACCACCTCGAGTGCAAGGATTACATATTGTATGTCTATATTAACTGTGATATTTAATAGGTATATGTTAGAGTATAATATATTTTTTCTCATTCGCAACCTGGCATCGGATACTTGCTTTATTTTTTTATAACACATATTACTTTAGAAACGTGGTGGTAAAATAACTAGATCATGTCATTCTACTTTGTAAGTAAGGTTTCTGGACTAGTAAACTTGATACTTTAATTTTGATTATGTTTATTATTGAACACTCATCACTTCTCCACTGAAATATGTTACATAATTTGTGAATGTTTCATTCCATGCACATCTAATATTCTTATTGACTACTGTGAAAGCACCTACACACTAGTAACCTAGTAATCAATGTCTTTTACTAGTTGCCGTTATAAAATTGACTAGGTTCTGAAGATTTTATTCTCCCAAGGTGCAAGGTTGTGAACTTGTTAATGTTATTTAAAACATAGCCAGGGCTGCTGAAATGAAGTGTTGAGTTAACCGTGGACTATTCTAGAAATTTTACCTTGACATGAGGTCTCTCCTCAAACCCAGTCATTTTTAGTACAATGTCAAGATTGTACCTGAATGGCTGATTGCGCATATTGGTCTTTTCAGAAGTCTCATCGAATATTCAAATTATTTGGTGAAGATCTACATTCATTTAAAAAAGTTCAACGCACACTTCTCAGAGGAATACGATATTCCAAGCACAGGGTTCAAATGCTCTTGAACGAACAATTTAACAATGACTTGAAGGTAAACATCATTTTAGCAATCTGACTGTAATACAGTTATTTATTGGTAGATAGGCATGCATATGCAAGTATTATGTATTTTTAACTTGTTTGTAATATTAATTACGTAAGTCTATAAAAAAGTAGCCCTTGTGTCATCACTGTTTGATTGTCAAGTGGATGCATTGCTTCAAGTAAAAATTGTGGAATCACATTTTTAAATGATTCTTTTATTACTTGCGGTAAAAACGTGCAGTAAAATATCTCATCTTATTCTCTGACACACTTTTCCTCCCCATGTTCATTTCCTATACTGTAGGCATACAGTGTATCCTCAACATGTTATTTCTTTTAGTCTAGCTGCTGGGTTTTAGGGCTTCCTTGTGAGAGAAATGTGACAGATTTCAATTGTGCTGTAACGAGTGGGTACTAGGTTGAAAAGTCTCTTCTCGAAAGAAAATTTTGTGTGTAAAAAATGAAAATTTTTGTCATGATAATTGGGGTTGAAAACGGTAATCTATATATTGATTACAATCAATATCGTTCTGTGCTATACAATAGTCAATTCAATTTAATGAGGATGTGTAATCATTTGCGATTAACGAAACTATATTTTATTCCTTTCAAAACGTCCCTCCAAAAGTGTCACGCACGGGTAGGCAGGATAGGCGATAGCCTACCCTGAAAATTCCAAAGGCGGTAGCGCCTTACATTTTTCTGAATTTTCTACACATCTCATCACATTGGAAAAAAAAATGATAATAATTTAGAAATTTTGTGCAATTATATTCAAAAAAATGATCTCGTACTATATATCAAAATGAACTAACGGCACGTACTACTTGAACGAAAACAGTTTGTTTGTAGAACTATTCGGGTTATTCTGGAGCGCAGCCCACTTGAACTGGTCAAACTGTATCAAAACGTTCACTATAAAGGGTGGCAATTTTGGAGTTGGCAAGGGCGGAAGTCTCTTTTGACCTTATGAAAAGCGGCACATGTTCTGAGTAGCGGCATCAGTAATTTTTCTCAAGCGACAAGGGCATTTTCACACGGTTCAACAAATTTCGAACAATTAATGCTGCTATTATCCAACAAAGTTATAGGTCAGTGGAATCAGTAGACACTCGTAGTAGTCAGTAGACATCTTTTCTTGGGGCCGTTGATCATACATACGAGTAAACGTATTATGCCCCCCCCCCCCCTCACACACAATATTTCAATTTTTGCAATGGCCGAGGGGGTTACCGTTTATATGTATTTATAGCTCAGGCGTCAGAAACGAGGTTTGCACTTGGAACTCGAATCACTATTACCAATATTAGACAATACTGCGTGCATCTTCAGGATGGTGCTTTATTTAGGGTGAAGGCCTAGTTGTAACTGTACAATTTACATTCCATTGTGCATTGAAAATCGTCGGCTTTACTTTAATGGACGTATCATGTAAAAAAACGTATCATGGTATTAAAAATAGAAGACTAGGTACACCCTCTCTTTCCATTCCTGACTGATGAAGGGCCACATTAAAGTACATGGCTAATAAAAACATACAGATTTATAGCATCTCCATTCCATGAACTCTCAAAAATTGGAAATTCAGACTTCAGTTTAGCTCAGTCCACAGTCGAGTGTCGAGTGCCCATTTGATATATGTTGAGACGTTTTTGGTGGGTACATGATAAAATAGCGATACCGTACTGACAATGTTTTTTTGTGTCAACATTTTTATATATTACCTTGCATTTAGACAAAAAAAAATGGTTGAAGTGGAAAACAAGACAAACTGTGCAGTATACTGGTAAATGAACTTACTTGAACTCATTATAGGAAATATTATGTCAGTTGTCCCCAAAAAAAAAAATATGGTGAGTCCATAAACTTTGGAGTCAAATGTTTTATTACTCATATTATATCATTTATTTCTGATATTGTAGTCAATATTTCAAACATAAAATGATGTGAAAATAAAGTTGGAAAACACTTAGAATGCACCAAATCGATTGATGTGACTACTTTCTAGGAGGCAAGCCCCCCAGACGCCCTCTCGGCCATCATAAAAACCCTAAATATTGTGTGTGTGGGGGGGGGGGGACTAATCATGAATTATCTATGCCTACCCTACGATTACCGGTATATTTGCATCACGCCTCTGCTGTTCACTAGTCATCTATTATTAAAACACTCACTAATAATGTAATAATAATAATAATAGTAATATGTATGTACGGATATGTAATATGTTCAAACTTTGAAGACACAGATGATGGGAATGCAATAGAAGTGTCCCAACATAGCTTGGAAATCCTGATACGAAATTTGAATATTCCTATGATAATTGAATAGCAGAAAAAATATCAATATAATGTAAAGATGGTCGATATAAGTTTTTACATCCACCAGTAATCCCAGTAATTATTGTGTTCAACTTAGGGTTCGAAAACTGAAATGCTTACATTAACAAGTGCTTAATTGTTTGCTCAAACTATTTTTTCCTTCAATGAGATGTCACAATAAGGACTTTGAGAAAATGGCCACAGATTATTCAAAAATATTTTTATATAAAGGGCAGGAAGGTTGATCATGGTCAAAGGGTAGGCTCTCACTAATGGTCAATGTTCATCATCAAAACAAACATATTTTATTTTCTCATTTCGTTTTCACCAAATTATTTACATAGGTTCCAATATTAAATATTCTAGACTTTGTTGTTGTTCAAATAATTATATATTGCATAGACTTCTGTCAAGTAACAAATGACAAACAATTGTTACCATAGCAACACAGCCAACTGGTGATTGGTAATTCTGATTGTCAAACATTCCGATTGGTCAATTCCAACTGGTCGACATTGTTGTCCGTCTCTTTCAACAATGGGTGACGTCACTTGACAGAAGCCTATTGGCTAATTAGAAGAAATACTATAGTAATAACATAACACTTACAAATTAAAACTGAGTGGCATCATTCTGACCCTCTTGATGGCAACAGGCCAATTTCAACAAAATAATGTTGGCAAATACATCACCTTGGACTAGACTGCCTTCCAAGCTTGTTCTAACCTTCAACGATTCAACACTCGAATAGCGTCAACCACGATTAGCTATGTAGTGACATACCGTACCAGTCAGTGAATTTCAAAATTTTTAATATACATTTTAATGACACAATATAATCAAGAATAATCAAGAATATAGTCCGAATGTGTCTATAAATAGAATTGTGGTTGATGCTATTGTTGACCACTTATCAATACTGTCAGTTTATTATAATGTAGACTTTAACAATTTTACTAAAATAATGCATGCTAATGTATCTATCTAATGACCAAGTTGGGCACTGAAAGAATCATCAACACTTGACACGCTCAATGAACTCAGCTTCTCATGTGCTTGGCAGGATCTTTCATGGTCTGTACAGTTATTCCAAGTTGCAATATCAAGAACAGGATTGGTTATTACGGACATTTTCGGCATGGGAGCTTGCACATGTTGCCACTACAAAGCCCTTGTGTTTAAACTGGTCTAGAGACTAATTTACCCAATTGCAAATTACAGATATTGTATGGTTTTGCAAACCTACTCGGACCCGAGATGTGAAAAGCACTTTCCCGACGATATTATTTTTCATTATAATGATAATAATACTTCAATTAGGCCCCTAAAACATTTTTGCTGATATTTTTCACTTTTATTCTAAATGTGTGAATGTTCAATTTTCAAACCGTTAACATTCAATGTATTCATTGGTTTTGATAAGTACCGGTAACTTTGAATGCCAAAAACAAAATTATTTTACTGCATCACCATAATTGAAATATTGCTTACAATATTGGTAATGCTAGCTTGTTATTGATTGTCTTTAAGTAGGATCCATAGCTACAATAAATTGAAGGCCTGCCGAGTACTATATCATGGGCCAATGTAAGGTCCAAGTAGGTTAAATAAGTGGAATATTGTACAGATGTGAGTGATTCCTTGGAAGTCGAGAGTTCATCACGTTTGACACAACCTGAATGTTTTGGCAGTGGTTTGTTAGCATCTTTAGATCAAATAGTCACAAGGTAATGCTATAGATTGTCCAATCCTGATAAAATGCATATATTTATTTTATACAAATAATGTAACAATTAAAACATTCAATTTAAAAACAATTTCAATTGATAACAATACCTCGGCCAACATATAATAAAATAATAACTCATCTAGTCCTGAAACTTGGTGGCTAACTACTCATGAAAAGATAATTATACAGAGGCCTTCTTACCAAGGCCTAGAGATCTCATTTTCAGGCATTAACCTCAAAACCCTCATACATATTTGCCGGGTTTTTATCAAAGACCGCTCGATTGTTGGATGGATGTTGGTCGCTTGCTCAATTTTCAGATTAAATTTAATGAATATAAAAATAGAAAGAGAATAGCTCACTATTACGAACCAGTACTGGTACTTTTTGCAAATGTTCACGTTTTTTTTTCACAGACTCTATATAAAATTATACACCGAACCAACTAGACATTATAAAAAAATTACAAACCAACGAACATAGACTTTTTGAGAGTACGCTCAAGTAGTATCAAATCGGTAGGTTGACCTGTTGTTGCACATTATCCATCGAGGGAAGGCTTGCTCACAATTCCAAATAATACCAACTACATGTCCCAATACCAGAGAGCAAGTAAGCGCAGTTTGGGTCAAAAGTCTTAACAAACAATGACATAGCCAGTGATGCCATAGACAGAACTTGGTTTTTACTTCTTTTTGACTTTTAAAATCACATCAATCATTATAGTGATGAGAGAATTCAACTCCTTGAAATCTCAATGCCATTCCACTCTATAGAGCAGACCACAACTAACCATACCATGGAATATAATTTACAAGCTTTGGGCTGATCTGACAAAGAGTTCTCCAACATTCCAAGCCTATAAACAGTCAACGACATAAATTGGGCTTTAAACAAGAAACGGATTAGTCAATACCTACTTGGCACTCATCTCATAAAACACAGAAAATTATACAAGGCCATCACATTTGTGTAAGTTGACATGCAACTAGATATGAGGTTAGTCAGCTACCTACATTACCTCATTGTATAATGTATAACCCTATTCCAGTCAGTAATGCAGCTTGTAAATAATATTCTTGGTTAAACTAAACCTGTACAATGGGAAAGATTCTTGTTTAATTGCTCTATTAAAATAAAAACCAATACAACTACCGGTATACTAGTATAAATTAGGGTTGCCACTCAATTTGATATTTTTGAATCTTGATTCAATATCAATTTGAAAAATTCAATAATCGGGTAAATTCGATGTCGAAACAATGATCGATAGATATCCATAAAAAATAGTAGGGCCTACATAACTAAAATAACTAGGTAACAATGATAAAATATTACGTGCACGGTTTATTATTGCTGTACGCTGCTGATTGAATGTGCTTCCACCCACCACTCCCTTCTCCTGACAGCACAGTCCACACATAATAGACACGTAAAAAAACACTTTCCAGCAATCAGCCGGAAATCAAGCTGTACACTCTGAAAAACTTTTCTGTTGAACACATTGAAGCAATTAGTGTTCCAGAATATGTCATATGTCATATGAATATGGCAATATGTCACATTCAGCTTTTGCTATTGGCAGTTATCAAACGAAATAGATGATAAAAAAATGCCAACGTCTTGGACGGGGGGCTAGGTAAGACATTTCCAGGTCAAAGTCCAATCATGGGCTACAAATAATGGAATGACATAGAGCGAAGCTAAAACCAAAATAATTAGATTCACAAACCTTCTAAATTTTAAATATACCAAAAAGTCTACCAATTATCCATCATACATCAAACAATTATAAATACTCGACCATTACGCTACGAGTTGATCTAAGCAGGGCACTGCAATGCTGGTCGCCAATGCCAATCAAAACTCCACTTGATTATAAGGAACATACAGGGCAGGCTTTCAACAACTGAAGCCATTGCTTACAAGACCTTGAGTCTCCCTCCGTGGCTCAGTTAGCTGAGGCACCGCTTTAGAAACTGAAGTCACCGTTGGGCGTGGGTTTTTTTGTAAACGTACTTTCACTCATCAGCACTTCATAGTTTCATCATCACCTCCTCACTCGTACCCCCGTATAACCTAGCTGTTGGTGGGGTCGTTAAGCAAACAATCATCAAGACCTTGAATGGACACCATGGACACGGCAGAGAAAAGAGCTCAACGGCCTTCCTCCGTTGCTCAGTCAGCTAAGACACCGCTTTAGAAACTGAAGTCACGGCTGGGCATGGGTTTGAGTCTCGCATAAGGCATGGGTTTTAGTGAACATCCTTTCACTTATCATCACTTCAAAGATTCACTATTACCTGCTCACTCGTACCCCCGTATAACCTAGCTGTTGGTGGGGTCGTTAAGCACACAATCATCAAGACCTTGAATGGACACCATGGACACGGCAGAGAAAAGAGCTCAACGGCCTTCCTCCGTTGCTCACTCAGCTAAGACACCACTTTAGAAACTGAAGTCACGGCTGGGCATGGGTTTGAGTCTCGCATAAGGCATGGGTTTTAGTGAACATCCTTTCACTTATCATCACTTCAAAGATTCACTATTACCTGCTCACTCGTACCCCCGTATAACCTAGCTATTGGTGGGGTCGTTAAGCAAACAATCATCAAGACCTTGAATGGACACCATGGACACGGCAGAGAAAAGAGCTCAACGGCCTTCCTCCGTTGCTCACTCAGCTAAGACACCACTTTAGAAACTGAAGTCACAGCTGGGCATGGGTTCGAGTCTCGCATAAGGCATGGGTTTTAGTGAACATCCTTTCACTTATCATCACTTCAAAGATTCATTATTACCTGCTCACTCGTACCCCCGTATAACCTAGCTGTTGGTGGGGTCGTTAAGCAAACAATCATCAAGACCTTGAATGGACACCATGGACACGGCAGAGAAAAGAGCTTAACGGCCTTCCTCCGTTGCTCACTCAGCTAAGACACCGCTTTAGAAACTGAAGTCACGGCTGGGCATGGGTTTGAGTCTCGCATAAGGCATGGGTTTTAGTGAACATCCTTTCACTTATCATCACTTCAATGATTCATTATTACCTGCTCACTCGTACCCCCGTATAACCTAGCTGTTGGTGGGGTCGTTAAGCAAACAATCATCAAGACCTTGAATGGACACCATGGACACGGCAGAGAAAAGAGCTCAACGGCCTTCCTCCGTTGCTCAGTCAGCTAAGACACCGCTTTAGAAACTGAAGTCACGGCTGGGCATGGGTTTGAGTCTCGCATAAGGCATGGGTTTTAGTGAACATCCTTTCACTTATCATCACTTCAAAGATTCATTATTACCTACTCATTCGTAACGCCGTATAACCTAGCTGTTGGTGGGATCGTTAAGCAAACAATCATCAAGACCTTGAATGGACACCACGGACACGGCAGAGAGAAGAGCTCAACGGCCTTCCTCCGTTGCTCAGTCAGCTAAGACACCGCTTTAGAAACTGAAGTCACGGCTGGGCGTGAGTTCGAGTCCTGCATAAGGCATGGGGTTTTGTAAACGTCCTTTCACTTATCATCGCTTCATCGTTTCATTATCACCTGTTCATTTGTACCCCCGTATAACCTAACTGTTAATGGGGCCGGTAAGAAAACAAAAATCATCACCAAGAGCTTGAACCTGCCAGTGGGCGTATACTCACAACTACTAGTAACACTAGTACATCCTTCAGACCATCACTTCAAATCTGACATTTTTTCTATTCGATACACGTTATCAATTGGGATTAAAAAAAAATCTACTCAAGACAGGTCCTCTCTAGGTAGCTTGGGTTTCGACTTTCCACCTGTTGCCCATTTCGATTGAGATGCATCGTGGTTTCCCTCAGTCGTTGAAGTGAATACTGTGATGGTTCATCAAAAACTAACAGGCTATGGCCTCAGTCTAAAACACTCAATAAAATAACCTCTACTCTCATTTTCCCATCATCTAATACATCAACGCCGATAGATTGTATTCCATTGACGTGACGTTGAATCCAATATAAATTAATTAATAGAATATTGATATATTTCAATCAATTTGCGATACTGAAATTTCGGCATCGTTTGTAATTTTTCTACAAAATGGCAACCCTACTTTGCATTAATAATTAGACCATTAATTTCATTGCCAAATGACTTGCAAACATATTCAAGAAAGACAATAAATAATAACAACTACAATATACATGGCATGCTACGCTCTGCTAATCACAACTTCGCGTAGGAGAAAGATAACTAATTGGTCCTAAAACTGTTAAGGAACTTTCACATTTATTAATAACCCTTGCGGTATTATGCGCGATCAAGAATGAGTTGCGGGAATAGCATACGCATAGCGTACATTGTTAAAATTATAAACTAAGTAAGATTAGGTCAAATGATACACAGAAGAATTTGTTAAAAAATGGGAACATTTTAAAGCTGAAATTTTTCATCGTGTAGTCTTCATACTTGGTTTCGCTCTGTTGCTAATTTAAAGACGGCGTGGCTGACGTCCAGTTTATTTCAATGTTGGGCCACTTTGTCTGTAAACATGTGAGCAGGGGATTGCTTTCAAGCACACACTTAACATCGCACTCCAAGAGAACCGCGCTGCCTTCTCGGTAGCGCACCTGAAACATCAACATTCACGTCAAAAATACAACATACGTGCAGGTGATGTAAACATGTGGCCGTACAAACATTTCTACATCCTTCAACACCTATGGAATAATATTTGAAACGGAAACTCTTCAAGAGGAAAACAACACAAATCAGTTATCTTGTCCTTATAAATCCTCATAACACAAAAAATTATTTCTATTCCTTTGACAGGATAATAGTTCTGAGCTTGCTGTGACATCAAGTCGATGACTCCGCTTTGGGTGCTCCACGTGGCTGGTGCATGCCGTAGAGCCTGCTAGCCCGAGCCCAATGCCTGAGCACTCAGCTGCCTAAATCAGTTCAAAACTGGAATATTTATTGAAAAACATTACAATTATAATTGGGAGTCACAACAGGTAAAGAGCATACCTAGCTATGAAAGCAAGACTGGCACAAGAAGCTGACTGCTGAAGCACTTGCTCCATGTGACTGGTTGGTGAAGGGACATTGAACCTCGGTTCGATCCCCGCCACCATCCATCTTTACAAAGTTTTTACGCGACCACTTCCTTCCCACTGTCGTTCCGTTACCTAAGAAACCTTTACCTCATCATCCCATTATCTCCTTGATCATTCATCTGATGCCAATAGATCCAAGTTATCATTGTAGTGTGTTGTTAATCCAATGAGAAAAAACTACAAAAGCATGTTGAATGTTTTGTGTCTCTCATACAACTGAATGGCTTGAATCTACTAAGTGTGGTTTTATCTTGATGAGAGAGCAAGAGCAATTCAACTCGAAACAGCAGAGGGTTAACAAAAATGGGCCACAAGAGACAAGACAATCGCGCTCCACAGCAATCCGAGTAAGCATGCTGAAGTACGATCGTTGAGGCCCCTACCACCGATTCTCACTTTGTAGACTAATCGCGAAGCTTTCTCTTGTACCCAATACAAAATCGACTGAATTCTAATCGAAAAAAGTGGTAATTTCGTAGAAAAAAACAAGTAGAAAAAAGTTTCAATAATTCAATCTGGTTATGTTCTCATATGTTCCCAAATTATGTTTGTTCAGTTTCTATAACGGTACAGATTAGGGTGACCATCCGTCCCGGATTTCCATCTCTTGCCGCGGTGTCCCGAAAATGTATTTCGGGACACACATTTGTCCCGATTTCGGCAAAAGAACGAAATTCCTAATCATTGAGTTCTCGTAAAATTGGGAATTTTTGTTCTTGAGCCACAAATAAATGTATTTGCTATAGCTGTACGAATACGATACCGAGAAAAGTTTTCAACGCTGTTTCATTCCCTTCATAACTTACCGCGCAAGCGCGGCAGGCTATACGACTGTCAGAAAAATCATAACCACCCACGTAACTATGGAGACTACCCCCCTCGTAGGTGACATGTCTGGACCTGTGGGTCTGTGACACACTATACATACACTGTGTGCACAGGAATCAACACATTTATTTATTACTTAATTTAGTTCTTACTCAGTGCAGCTCAGTGTCAGTTTGATTTAGCTACTGTTTGGGTTTTCTCAATTTTTTATATCCCTCAATCAAAATTATAAATAAACATATACCATATTATTTGATACTGTTAAATGTTTGTCATTTTGTATTTTTTATCCCCTGCCATTCTGCCAATGCAATCCAAATTCACTCACTACAACACATATAAAACACCTTTTCATAAAATAATCCCTGCGTTGTATATTGAGCCCTCACCCCTCACCCCCTATTGGTCACCGGCTTCGCGGTATATTCTCCCCTAATTTTTTTTGTCCCGGATTTTTTTTCCTACGGTCACCCTAGTACAGATTGAAAATTTGACTGAAACACAACTGATTTGAATAATTTTAATACATTTATGAATCGATTATGAATAAAATCTGATTGAAAAGAGACAAATAAATATGAACTTATATGACTGATGGATAGAATTAACTGAAATTTAGGGCCTATATTAAGTCAATGAGACATAATATGAAAAAATAGAAAATTAAAAGAAGGTCCACTTTTGCATTTACATGCCAAGGTTGGAAGGTGGTTCCACTTTGGCTGAAGTGAGGAGTAGAGGTTTGTTTGTTGCTTGACTTACGATGGAGTCTGGCTGAGATCGAGGCAAGCCGTTGTAATGGTAGAGAGTGAACGTGTCTGGAATCGGTGGTCGATCAACGGAGAAGAATTCGTCAAGAAAGGCGTGAAGTAGAATGATTCCCAAATTTTCGGCATCCAACTTCTTTGACATTATATCCACACTAAGAAACACAAGACGCTTGAGATGTTTAAGGAAATATGGAACGATCAGCCTGATTATACACTGCTGTTCTATCAATGCAGATCATTGCATGGAAATACTTCATTCAAGTAGAATGCTGCTGTTGAACTTATTGTATTTCAGATGGAAATCATACAATGGTGAATCTTTTACGAGTATTATGATACAATTACCAGTAATATACTACGTTGCAATATTCTACTTGATAATTGGTAAAAATCTTCATTATTTCATGTTTTAGTAGACCCTACAGAGAAAAACTGTCTAGTCACGTTATGTAGCATACGCCTTTTCTGTCAAAATCATTAGAGATGTGCGAATCCATGTCATTTCGAACCCAAATCCAAATCTTTGTAGTTTCGGGTTCGTTTATCTGAAAATGAAAGATTCTCGCTATTTCGAGCATTCGAAATTGTTCAAATTAGCAAATCCCAACAAATCTTCCCACCAGAAAACTTGGTGTAGCTTGAAGGCTATATTGTTTTCTGTAAATCGTTTTACTGATGGTCGGTAAATTCTACAATAATAGGGCCTACAGGGCAGACTTTGTAATTTCAATAGTACGTTTCTCAGGAGATCATCGGCTAAAAGAACTCGATGAAGAGAAAAACATAAAAGTCAGCACGGGAAGCATAGACATGCAAAAAAAAATGTATAATGTATCAAGGAGGAAGTTATTGACGACGTTCTACTGTACCAAGTTACTATTTCTATCCATTCCAGTGTTTGCTAATGATAAGTGCAAGTTGAGGTGACTATTCAATAACTATTCACCTGTATTCAATTTATTAATTCACCTAAAATTATTTTCTTACGGACTTGTTCTTATTTTAGGACTACAACGTGATATTTTTATTCACCTGGTTTATATATTCGCAGCTTGTATGCATACATGTACCAACGAGAGATGTAGAGTTGTGATCCACTTTTGCTGTCGGTGCCCTCTAGTGATATTGGATAGGGGGAGGGGGAGGGAGGGGGGGGTAGCTCGGAAACAACGTCACGCGTGGGTACAACCGTGCAAAAGCACTATGTGGTCAAACCGTGAATTGAATAAATAAAAATAAAATGAACAAAGACTGTCTTGTTGATAAATTATGGCACACCAGTGCCTGAACACACAAATGAAACCTTGGTTGCCTACCTCCGAATCAATAAAAACTCCCTTGCCTATCTAGTTTTACAAACGAGATACGGTATCACTTAGGACTCATTTCATGGTCACACACACTGATTTTTTTTCTAGCAGTTTTTATGTTGCTTTTTTGGAGAAAATTCTTACCAAAGTGCCATTCAATGTAAAACTAGTGAGAAAATGAGTTTGCAGTAAATTTAACAAGAATGGAAAAATAGTAATATACGATTTGCAAACCTTTACAATCATTCGATTCATGCTGGATATGAAAAATACATTCGCACATTCCGAAAAGTAATTACGAACATAAACTACGATAAAAATATCCAATATTTGAAATGAGCCTTTGCTGGCAAGGTTCTACTGACCAACAGAGACTGAGACATTGATCTAAACCCACACCCTAGTAACCTGGCACAGTATCAGCCAACCAGTAAACAAAGCCTTCAACAACTTTCTTAACCACCAACATACACTAAAAATGGGTAGTTAAATATAAAACATAGAGCAACTAGTGAAATATTATAATAACAGAAAAGACCTTGCAGTGCTTAGTATGTCCTCGCCTACTTACTATTCCTTGTCGCAGACTAGGTCTAGACGTTGCAGCACGTCTTGTAACAGCACGGTCGATATGAAGTTGTTCCCGTCCGGATCAAACGAGCGGAACACCCGACGGGCCACTTCGCTCGGAGTCTCACAGGATGCCAACCGCGTGTCCAACGAGAACAAAACTAGGACAGGACAGACAATCAACGTCACCACAAAGTTATCACAATACATTGCATTAGTCTGCAAACTGAAAACATGATTCTATAATACACTTTGGTTAAAAATGGGGTTACCGTTCGATTTCAGTATGTTATGACTTCGATTCAATAACGAATTGGAATATTCGATATTCGATTCAATATCAAAACAATGAACGACATTGATATCAAATTTGTGAATTATTGAATAAAATGACTAGGTAACAAAAACCCTAAAATAAACAAAATTATACTTTCAGATTGTCATAATATGACCACTGAGTCACTCGGCCTCAGTCCATGTACACGGTAGAGAAAAGCGCTCGGTCGTGCCCTAAGCGTTCTATAAGGCTATAACTATACCCATAATATCATTCTGTGATGGATGATATGACAAACAAATAAGAGACGATGATACAGTGTAAGGGAAACAAGTGATATGAGAGATTTATAACTTCATAAGTAGGGCCTATAATTATATACATTATACATAGGCCTATATAGGCCTACATACTTCTTGAAAATATTATTATTATATTATAATTCTTATATAATTCCAAGTAATATAATTGAGCTAAATTTATTCCTGTAAGACAAAGATCCTAATCGCCAACAATGCCAACAATTTGGCATAATTTGTGAATAATTGTTTTACGATTTCAATCCAGAAACTTATTGTTTCAACTTTCAACATAAATATGTGACTATCCTGAATGAACAAGACCTGCACCAGTGATAATAATACTGATTCAACTGTAGACTTGATCAAGTACCAAAACAGTACCAGTACTACTAAATCACACAAAACAGCTGGGATCAAGCCTAACCTTACCTGTGAGATGAGTTTCACTTGCTAACACCCATATTGGCTGCTTGGGGTTTTTCAGGAAACTACCAACTTCGCAGTAGCGTAGATGTTCAAGCAGGGCTAGAAAGCCTACTTCCCCTTGCTGGCTAATTCCTTGCAGTTCTACAACAGTGCCAGATAAAATGCATTAGAATAAACTATAGGTCTATATCATGTTTCATGGCTGGTTCATCACTTATTCAAGTCAAAGTTACGGTTACAGTCTACTGAACATAGCTTTTTGTTTCGACTGATATCCTTCCTGAGAAGTCGGTGACGTGAACTACTTCAAACCACTGGACAATATTAGTATGAATATCATGAGGAAAAGGTAGGTGACTTACTTAACCCGCCAATATCTTGATCATGATCCCACACGTGGCCGACTGCTCGACCAGTCAACATCAGATTGATCAGGCTCTGGCTGCCGTAGCCGTACGTGCTGTCGATCAGTGGCTCACTAGTGTCACTCACTTCCTCGTTGATCAGAACAAGGCCTAGTTCAAACACAAGTTTAATCAGCACAAGCACACGTCACACAGAATCGGGCATACAATATAGAAGTGGTTTCCAACCATTTTTGAGCATGACCATTTTTCAAGAAAGCTAATTATCTGGAGACCCAAAGAATGATTGAATACCCCCCCCCCCCTCTCCTCTTCCTCTCAAAAAATGTTAAATCTAGTATCAACAATTGTTGTTTATGTAAATATTTCTTTTTATATAGGCCTAATGCACAAAATACCTCCTCAGTAAGAGTAGGTGGCTTTTTTTATAATCATTAGCAACTTTGGTTGTAGAGGCCCAGTCAAAAGTTTGAGTATTTGAATAAGGATTTTTTCATCTTTCCTACCAGACCTAGTAATCCTACTACCCCTGTAACTTCATATCTGCACACTGTAATGTAGATTGTAGATGGGCAGATACATTTTCTTATTCTCTCTATCAAATCATCTCACTTCCCAAAGTAGGTTCAATACTCAAGTGATGGTGCGTGAATAAATAATCAATAATAATACATTTTTGAAAAATTTGCGACCCCACGCAGATATGCCATCGACTCATTGGTTAGGAACCACTGTAATACAGGATCACAGCGACAACATACCTTTAGTGGCAATCACCGAGTACAAGAACAGTAGCACGCCAAAGGAATCTCGTAACACCTGAATCATCTCCAAGTAGAAAGCCTCAACCTGTTGTATTGTGTCGAAGTGAGCCACTCTGAAAGTAAACCATAGATCTTGGCTAGATGGTGAATAATTACCCCTTTCCACACCAATGTCACTACATGAACTATTCCTTTCCAACTATAATCACCCCAAAATCATCACTGCTAGACAATGGGTAATGAAGTCTAAAAAAGATGAGTTAATAATCATCAAACACGGTTCTTTCTGCTGTAATTCAGTAGGGGCAGTCACCAAATGGATAGAAACGTTTTGTAAATTAATCGGTCATATGATGCGTTTTCATGAACGCGAAATCACTTTGGCAAGGCGGAATTCATGCCGCTTTGTCAGATATTTTAAAAATTCAACCAATCTGTGATAAGACTTAAATCGAAGATTCTGTTGTCAAAACGTTGAAATTAGTGCTCGAGTGTTACCTTAAATGATCATGAAATTGTTTGTTATTTAGTCTTGCCAGCCGACTGTTTGGTACTGCATGCGGTGATGTTCCATGTTCTCTTGGCACAGCACTGGTTCGGTCATCATCACACATGTGAATCAGAGTGAACGGTCGATCACGGGTACTGGCTTGCTGAAGGATATAACACGCAGCGGAAACTAATAATTCATTGCTACGCTGTTCATCAACCTGAAAACAAGATGAAAATCATCTCTCATCCTATAGCATCCTATCCTACCCCCCAAATAGGCCTACACAAATGCAGTAGATAAGATGAATGGAAAAACAATTAGTCTCCTCCCAGTTTTCCTCATCAATTAGGATGTGTGTGTGTGTGACTTTGACTCTCTCCTATTCATTGCTATTAGGAGATAGACTGTAGTTTGGACATTCTGAAAATTGAAGCAGCAATAAAGAATCTTTTAACTAGCTTTTTGTTGTTTGTCCAAAACTATGGCCAATATTCTGCAAGGCTTACAATCTATTAATATCACAATCATTGGCTATGATTAGTAACTGCTAATCCTTATAGGGTTATAGTATTTTTTAATATTGTCATTGTCCATTTTCCCCTTTCCTACCTCTCATAGTTGAGATACACACTAAAAAATGAACTAATCTTTCAAGTAAGTTAAAGCTAGTACATGTATTTTTATTTATTTGTGAGAGCTCAATTTGAGCGAGTTTGCCATTTGTTCGTCTAGCGAGGAATGCGGTAGAGAGGGTATTAAAGCGAAGGTCACACGAGACGAGCTGTGTTAGAAGCAGTGTAATGACCACGGAGTGTGGAGTTGTTGGGACAGCGTGAGGACGAAAAAGAGGATTGTTGGAGCTTTCAAGAGGGAAGGAAGACGGAGTTTCTTTTATAATTACATTTGTTTTATATTGAACAAGTGAGGCGAAGTTATTTTGAAATTTGTACGTGTGTGAGAACGTGTGTGAGAGTGGGCCTACACAACAAACTACGGATGGGAAGAAACATCGACCGGTATCGTAAATAGGCTACTACCATTTTTGTAAACACCTAGGCTTAGAATATTGTAATTCAGTAGGCCTATAGAAAAGATTTAGTAGTAGTTTATTAGAGAAAAAGTGAAACATAAAACTAATGCCAGTGTCACATTAAAAGAATCAGGGACTCTAGGACGAACGTTTCTCGATTTAGATTCCACTTTCATTCCCGACTTAAATTTTTAAATATTTCGATTTTGGTCTTCTAGTAAATCTATTTATCGACCTCAATTCCAATTTCCAAAATTAATCATTTCAATTTCGATACTACTTTTCGGTTTCTTTTTTAAAATTTCGATGTTGATTTTTTCATTATTACAGTTCTCTCGAAAATTTTAATTAAACGTTCTAAAATCTAATTACCCCTTGGAACTTGACACCAGCATGTTCACATGCCGAGAAGTCATCCATAATCAATTTTCATTTAGAAGTGATGAAATAGTACATCTACCAAGATTTAATCTGTAGTTGCAATCAAGTAAAAATCCTTCTTGTCTACTGTGGGTTATGGCTTATGAGTTACGGCAATTAGTATGTTTTACAAAATTCTCTAAATTTCATAAAAAAAAATAACAGTAGGCCTATCATGAATTGAATTTGTACTTTACAGTAGTATCTGTCATACAATTAATAAAAGTCGAAAGTTGTAATGATATTTTTTGGAAAAAAGATAATCTCGCCACTATGAAAACATGTAGATTTACAACGTTCAATATGCTGATAGAAGATATTCAGACATTTGTTTGAGAGAAATATTACTAGCAGGTCTATTGCTGGCAAGGTTCTTTTGAAAGAAGCCATACCCGCTCGGCAGTTTCGAGCTTCTGTCATGACCAGTAGGCTATTACAATCAAGTTTCACTACACGCTTTACCTACAAATGAGAACCGAAAATCAAAGAACTTTTTGAATAATCTATAGCCAGTACCGGTAAAATCAAATTTCCCGTTCAATTAATAAAATGGTATCAATTTCAATTTCGATTCTACTCAAGACAATTCAGAATGGTAATTTCAATTTAGATTCCAATTTTATAAATTTGGAAAGAAAATTCCGATTTCGCTTTGACAACAATAATATCGATTAACTTCAGTTTTGTTTCGGTAGGCCCCATCACTTTTGAGTCCCTGTTATGAATTACAACTGTATGATTATCGAAGGTATTTTGTTATATTGCTAGAAGTAAAAATGAATAGGCCTACTGTTATAGTTTGTACAGAGATATTTGTTTATTTAGGCCTACACGTGTGAAGTTCTTCTTGATTTTCAGTTCATCAATATCATTACTACAGAAGTGGATTGAAGGAATTGTTATATACAATTTTATGTTAGGTATCAAAACTGTTATAGGCCTAGGTCTACTGTATATTTGTTGTATTTATAATTTCAGGATTATTAATCAGTTCCTGAACTGATTGACGTCCATACCTTGCCTTGTATTTTGTAGGCCTACTCATTAAATCTACCTACTGTTCTTCATTAAAACCCACCCCGGTTCCCTGGCACACAGCAGCTGACATCACAGTATTACTGAAAATAGTAATTGACAATCGGAAAGTATTACGCGAGGCACTGATGACATTCACTGACATGAATGTTAACATTCACAGACATGAATGTTAACATTCACATCACTGACACTGATGAACACAGAAAATTTATAGCATTACTTGGTCGCAATGCAGATTCTTTATGTACCCGGGCCTACTATTTACGTAAGATTGGTTTTTGGTTGGTTGTTGAAGGTTGGTTGATTGGAGTGAAGTTGATGAGAATTATTCAAGTTTTTTTAATGTTACCAATTACACCCAATCTATCAACTACCAGCATAGCCCTCCCTATTTGAATGATCCCTAATAGATCAAAACGCAAAATGACAATGAAATACAGGCCTAATACGTTAGCTTACCTCTCGCCAACTCGATTTCTCTGTTACAACTGGTCCTTCCAAAAGAATAGTTCTAATCATATATGCTTGAACTGGTGCGAGAACTGCACAAGGCCCTCCTTCGCTCTGGACTAGTGCAGTCGGTTCACCTCGGCTAAAGTAAAATCCTGGAAAATTTTCATACAGAAAAGAGAATATGATGAATTTTTTTTATCATCATTGGAATCCTGATATAGGCCTACACTCACTGTATCCCAATTAAGGCAAAGGATGAGTTCTTAAGACAGTTTGGAAACAGCACCTCTTGGTTATGTTAAAAATACATATATGTTGAAAGATATATTTAAAAGTCCCACCTCAAAAAATATATTAAGAAAAGCCTGAACTCAATGATCCTGCCAAGGCCTCCACTCTGGACAAAAAACAAAATGGAGTGAATTAAAAAAACCAAGTGTCTATTCCCACGCCCCGACCCACAACCCGGGTTGTGGGAATATCAGGCCCGCGCGGGCACTTCTATTCACACAACCCGGGTTGTGGGTCGGGGCGTGGGAATAGACACTTGGTTTTTTTAATTCACTCCATTTTGTTTTTTGTCCAGAGTGGAGGCCTTGGCAGGATCATTGAGTTCAGGCTTTTCTTAATATATTTTTTGAGGTGGGAAAAAAAAAAAAAGCCTGAACTCAATGATCCTGCCAAGGCCTCCACTCTGGACAAAAAACAAAATGGAGTGAATTAAAAAAACCAAGTGTCTATTCCCACGCCCCGACCCACAACCCGGGTTGTGGGAATATCAGGCCCGCGCGGGCACTTCTATTCACACAACCGGCGCTCTACACGAAGCGATAGTGGGTAATAGCAGAATCACTAGGGCTCGCTATTCCCAGGAACAAACTCACGAAGCGCACACCGCTGCATCACGTAGTTCATTTGATCGTCGTGAGAGGGCTCTGGACTAGCTATTTTGCAAAGCGGACTAGGGCGGGAAATGGGACCGAAGTTGTAGGCCTCGGCCTAGAAGGTGCCACTTTCTTTTTTCATGTTAATGCTGCTTAACGACCCTACCAACAGCTAGGTTATACGGGGTAGGCCTACGAATGAGCGGGTGATAATGAAACGATGAAGTAATTTAAGGTGAAAGGACGTCAACAAAAACCCATGCCGTAATGCGGGACTCGAACCCAAACCCGACCTGACTTCAGTTTCTATCGCACTGCGATAGTTGACTAGAGGCTGGTGCCACTTCCGTTGATAAACATTAATACAAATAAATACGGGTACACTTTGTTGGCAATTATATTGATACTTAATATGGAGGGTTGTAATAGAATAGGTCTAGTAAGTGTATTAAGTACATAGGTTGTTAGACCCCCTACTTAATGGTAAGAGTATTAGGAATTACCCTGGTACCTAATGAAAGATTATTGTTAAGTTAACGACCCCACTGACAGCTGACGTTTAGTAGCAATAAGCAAGTGATAAGCACCTAGGGAAGCATATAGAACAGAATGATATAAAATATATATAGAATA
This sequence comes from Brachyptera putata, assembly GCA_907164805.1. Classification (NCBI taxonomy): domain Eukaryota; kingdom Metazoa; phylum Arthropoda; class Insecta; order Plecoptera; family Taeniopterygidae; genus Brachyptera; species Brachyptera putata. The sequence goes on along the minus strand of OU015463.1, from coordinate 24,296,097 downwards.
GATAGGGAAGCAGGTTATGTGTAGGCGTAATGGAACTATAATGTGATGATAAAAAAAAAAAAAATATTGATAAGATGATGGCCACAACAGATGGTTGTTCAATTTAATTTCTCAACTGCCATCTTCCGTTGCCAGGGCTCTCTGTGTGGAATCCAATGAACTACGTGAGAACGCTTGGTGTGCCTGTTCTTGCGAATAGACATGGCTGTGTTAGTCAGCTTTTCAGAAGACCCACACAACCAGTTGTGTGAAAAGACACACAAATTGGGGGTTATGCTGGCAAGAGCAGTTGTGGGAATAGTGTATGTGAGTCTTGCTGGCACAAACAGTTCTTGGGAATAGTAGTTTAGGTTGCTGGAGGCACAACCCGCACGAACCTTCGTGGGAATAAGAGTCTGAATAATCTTTAATATTCTAAACGGTTTTGACCAAAACAATTTAAGAAAGCCTATCGTGCGACAGTTTATGTTGGCAGCTTGAGCACATCACGCAAAATATTAGAGTCATTTCAGGCTGTATCAGTTGGCTAAACCGTTCATCACGAATGTAGGCCTGGTAATTAATTTTGTAACTGATGTAGGCCTAGTAAATGTTAGCATCACCTACAATCCAGGTCTAGGGATGGTGTAGGTTAGGTAACATTTTTGATCTTCGAGTTTGGTTAGGTTGGAAATGTATTTTAAAAATATCCATCCCAATATAGGCCTATTACAACTGGCAGATATGGCTAGCTTGCTCAGATATTTAGCAACATTACCCAAGTTAACAACTATCTAAATTGGTTAAATCATGCGGTAATAGGTCCTAGGAACAAGCCCAAAGAGAATAATATAGCCTATTACCTTGTGACCACCTACGAAAAAGATCTTCTTTTATGTTGGGTCCCCACAATAAATGGCTTATATTTTTAACCTCGCTGACAAAAGAAGCACTTGGAGTAGGCACATCTGCCATTTAAATGATGTTGAAAGAAAGAGTTGCAAAACGCGTCAATACTTATTGAACAGAAGACTGAGACTACAATTCTTTTTGAATACGGCGACGCTTGTTTACTAGGCAGCCATTATTTAAGATCCTATTCGCTACTAGTACGGTACGGCACGGCACGGCCTTGTGTAAGTTGCCAACGGGGTAAACAATTCTGACACCTCCTCGCTTAACCAGTGGCGTAACTACTGGGTAGGCCAAATGGGCAAGTGCCCAATAAACTCAATGCCACTGCCCAGGTGGGCACGTATAGGAGCACCAATTTGAATTAATTGAATTTCTGTTTTTCTAGATGGTCCAGTCTAACCAAAGAAATTAAAATTTTCAATGTTGGACCCGTTTTAACGATTCTTTAAAATACGCTATCTCATTATATTGTGATTTTCTCAACTATCATGTTTCATATTTCCTATCAGAGTGTACCGTATATATTTAGTTTTGATTATAAATCCTTCTTTTCGCGGCACTTATGGCTGTCCGTATTATACCAAGATCGTTGCTGAATGTCACCTGTATTTTGCATTTTCCCATCATCTAATATGAAGCTCTCTAACCATGGTTTGACGATTTGACGATGTTATCGCTTTGACGATGTTATCACTCGGCACACATCACATAATTGTATAAACCACATATTATAGTCATTTGCTGTTTTATCAACAGTGAAAATGTCATAAATTGGGCGGAGAGAGAAGGAATAGGTAGCGCCAGAATGGTCAGCAAATTTCATGGTATTTTATTCGACAAGTTTTTTTTGCATCCTAATCTTATGTGAAACACGTTAAACCATATTTAAAAAGTGTATAATTTCAAAAAATTCCCTGCAGGGTCAGGAGGGGTTTTCCCCCCTTGCCCCCCACGGATCACAACTTCCCGGTAACGGGTCGTTACACAACAGCTGTTCTTATATGGTATTTATCATTGTATTTTCATATAAACGCAGACTTCGCAGTCTACCTATATCCACATTTCTATCGAAGGTTTATGCATGGCGCCCTTTCAAAATTCTTGCCCCCCCCCCCCCCTCTCTGAGCTAATATCCTGGCTGCACTACTGTCCCCAAGGTAATTATAGGTAGTAGGTTGTTAACTAGCTTATATAAAAATATTGATACACTTTGTATCAGTCTCTGATTAACACTCATTCATTGTTTTTGTAATGCATTCAACATATCATTTGTGTGTTATATATAAACTTTTATTGGTCCCTGACTCCAAAGTGCACAGAATAACAATCAATATAAAATACATGGAAAAATAAAATAGAACATCATTAGATAACTGAATATTGAAACGATATAAAATGGAAATAATTAACGATAACATACAAAAATTAGGATAGGCCTACTAATGTTAATTTAAAAAATAAAATGAATCTAAACGTTGATCGTTGGTAGTTAGTTGTATAAATGGTTTTTGAATATTCTAATGGAATCATTCAGGGCTGACATCTCAATCTCATATTTTAAAGAATTATCTATCAAAAAACGTTTATAAAAATCACATAGTTATTTTGAACAGTTACAAATTTTCTACATTTAGATTTTATTTTCAATGCTCTATTTTGCAATACTTACTTGTAGGTTATCTTTTCTTAATCTCGTAGGTACATCAGTATAGTTGGGCAGTATTCAAAATGCACCAATTGTTTTATATATTGATTACTAATATTTTGGTCCATATTGAAAGTTCCCTACTACAACGAGCCATGAAACCAATCTTTTTCCCAACTGTTTTTGCAATTTCTTCTCCATGATACCTGACATTTAGTTGATCATCTACTGTTAGGTACTCCTAGGTATTTCATTTTATCAAGACTTTCCAGAATAATTCCATCCGTGTATAAATGATTGTTCAGAAGTACTTGATTAATGTATACATATTTTGATTGATTTATTTATTTATTAATTCCTTCTCACAGTAGACCCAGTACATAGACATGAGTCACCTTGAACTTATTATAAAAATACAAGACACATATTCGAATATATATATATATATATATATATATATATATATATATATATATGTTTCAAATCATTTTTCTCGGGAATGCCGCGTATGTTCTTTTGTGAAGAAATTGCGGTCCCATCGGGGACCTTGTCTCTCACTCCGACGTCTCGGCAAGATGTCACTTGCCTTCTTCAAGGATTCTCGTTAACTTCTTCGCTGCTCAAAGCTCGTAGATCGAAACGAAACGACGCGGCATTCCCGAGAAAACGATTTGAAACATCATTCAGTCCACGAGAACATCCGTTACAACATATATATATATATATATATATATATATATATATATATATATATATATATATATATATATATATATATATGTATATATATATATATATATACCGGTATATATATATATATAAAAAGTAAAATAAATAATGATAAGTCTCAGACATACATGCTATTGAAAGATAAATAAGATAATCGAATATACAATTGTGAAAAATTCATTCACACACACTGTGTGACATACGCCGGATGGTGGAATACATTGACAAATCAGCCTATAGAAGATACAGATAATAAATACGATATACACAATATATGTACATACTTGGAATTACTCTTTCTGTAAAGCATGATCCTCCAAAATTCATTCACGGAATAATATCACTTTTCAAGGAGGACATTTTGTAATTTGTTTTGAAAGACATTGACACTGTTAATTCTCAAGTTTTTCAATTTGTTTGGAAGGATATTATATAGACACCCTGAATAAGTTGGGCTCTGCTTGAACAAGTTAGGTCTATATACCTATAGATTTAGTTTCACGTACATCAAGTGTAAGTTTATTACACGCAATGACTTACTCAACGCCCAAACCCATGTCACACAATCGAGTCGACTTTATTCCGCTGTATTATGCTTTTCAGTACGTGCAATATGGCGTTATCATACATGTAAAATAGTATGGAAAAAATGTTAATAAATATGTATAATTAAAAATTCTATTCACAGCTTTAACCCTATAGGCCTATTTGAGACAATTTTTTAACTGTACAAAATTTAATTTCGGAAATCAAACTGCCCTTATGCTTTTTAAGATACTATCGTTAGGTAGTTCCTTTGTTTCAAAGTCGAACTGTGGATTTTTAGTGTAGGCCTACGTTTTGTTTTGAGCCTCTCGTAATTTGCTAATTTCTGCTACAATATTTTATATTCCATTTGGGGTGGTAAGATCGCCCTTGTGGTGCCCCTTTTAAACAATCTCATCTTTCATCCGTAGCCTTGATTGGTCAACAATGATTCTGAACCAAATTTCGATGTTATTAAAAAAAAAATGTTAATAGGGTCTATTCCATTAGCAAAAAATGATTTTATATTATTTCTATAATATTTAACTAAGAACAATATCGGTAATGAAACATCAATAATAATACAGTCAACTTATTTATGGCTGTCAACTTTATGTTTAAAAAAATTGTACTGTTATTTAAAATTGTGTTATCTTTTTCTGCCATCTATATAAATCTGCCGACAGTCTACATACGCTAAGCTTTTTCCTTACGTTTTATTTATTATATTTACAAATAAACTGCTATGGGCTTCTGTTTTATTTGCTTATCGACCCTACCCTACCAACAACTAGGTTATTTGGGTAGGGGGGGGGGGGGGGGGATTATAATGTAGGCTAAACAGCACCTATGCATAAGAATGAAATGATAAGAAACAATAAAAGGAAAAAGGAAATCTCATATTGTCTGCGTCGAATAAACGTTCATCAATTGTATTATTATTATTATTATTATTAATAATTTAATAAAATTTATAATAATACAATGGCTGAGTTAAGAAAAGTATCCAAAATATTGCAAGTGAAAATTGACCTAAAGCAATGGATATCTAGGAATGTACAAATATTTGACAAGGGATGAAAAGTAGAGGCACACAAATAATTCAATTCATACCCAATTACATATAGGGCCTAATCCTATCATTCTCTTATTCACTTCTTATATTTACTTTCTCAATTAGATCATTCGAAGGAAAACATTTATATTTTGTCATTTAGCTGTTTTCGTTTTTACTTTATCTCATGCAGCTTTCCAAATGTTTATTTTAAATGACTACAATATGTGTTAACAGTGTGTAGACCCACAGACAAGTCAAAACTTGTGTGACTTTGTGGGTCTATGTTATTATTACTAGGAAAACGCCTTATATGCGTTGTGAGATGAGCTTAGAAGTATGGAAATGTAGAATTAAGAACATTTGTCAGCTCAATGTACATATACAGGCCATGGATCACTTCAAAGGTTTAAAAACCGCGGCCGTCTGTTGGTATATGGACCTTGGTTTCCAAACAATCAAACCAGTGCCTTCTTCATATACATCACAGATTTTAAACATTTTAATTTATTGGTGACACTTGTTGCTCATATTTAATAGTTCTTGCTTTCTTAATTGCTTTTATTGATGTGTAAAAAAGTACCTTAAAAATGCGTTTTCTTCGTTATTTCACATCCGATTGTTCCATAAATCGCTTAAAATAGGTATGATAGATCTTTCCACACTCAGTATAAATTTGAGAGCTTTTGAAAAAAATAAAATTCCAAGTATTTCTCCCCTGGCCTATTCTTATGGGGAATTTCCATACTTTCCGATCGGAAAATCCGTTAGACCGATTTTTCTGAAAAACAATCCCAACCTATTCTGGTATAACACCAATTTGTAAAAAAAGTTTCGAGTTGATTGAAACTTTTTCCTGACCTGTATGCCGCGTACAAAATTACACACAAAAAAAAAAAAAAAAAAAAAAAAAAAAAAAAAAAAAACATAAAAACCAAGCCCAAAATTTTTCGGTATATGGAATGAAAATCTTCGCTACGCTCATCTAATAATGTAGGCCTACTACTATACAATGTCAATAAAATGCATTGGAAAAAAATATTATTATCATTATTATTATTATTACTATTATTGTTACTATTATCGCTATTCAGAAATAATAAAAGCAATTTCAATTTCATATTTAAAAAAAAAAATGTTATTATTGTTATTATTATTGTTTTTCTGTTCAATTTACCTGCAGACAAGGTGTATGAAACATCTTTGCGGCATTTAATTTGTATTTGTATTTGTATTTGTATTTATTAACGGTTTGTTTGACAATGATAAATTGTATAAACCAAGTCAGATACAGTATGTATAAGAATAACTAGAACTACATGGTCATTTTTTAATCAAGATTATACATGTGAAATGTAGAAATATAAAAAGTCAGGTGGCTAGAAATTCATTGATACTGTAATAAGATTTTTCTACAAGATATAATTTCAATGCATTTTTAAAATCGTCTCTGTCACGGGTTTTCAAATGAGCTGGTAAATGGTTAAAAAGTCGCCTTCCGGACTGCATCACGCCAGTAGACGTCGACTTCAGTCGACAGAACACGTGGGCGATGTTGGCTGCTCCTCGGGTATCGTGTTGGTGACTGGTTACATTAAAAAGTTCAGGGTTCTGTTTAGTAAAAATGCATATTGTCATTATGTAAAGGCATGGAAGAGTGAGTATTTGTAGCTGCGTGAAGCCATTTCTACAGGAGTCTCTGGTGCCTAATCCTAGTATGGACCTGATGATACGCTTCTGGGCTCGAAACACTTTTCCGCTTAATCCTGCCGACCCCCAGAACATGATCCCATACATAAGTATGGACTGTACACTGGCAAAGTAGAATGTCTTAATTGTGGGATAGGTGACTTGACGCGCTAAGGTCCGAGTGGCGAAGTTGAGCTTGGCTAGTTTTATTATAAGAATTGATCTATGTGGTTTGACCAAGATAACTGGTGGTCAAGAGTGAGGCCTAGAAACTTGGTGCTATCAACAGTGTGAGGGAAGGACGGAAGATCCACTTTCGTTCCACGTGGAGTAAATACGATTATTTCGGTCTTATCCTGGTTCAGCTGTAATAGATTAGGTTGAAACCAGTTTTCCAAATCAGAAAGGGCAGATTGTAGTTCGTTGTCGAGTTCAGTTAGATCAGTCCCGAACACCGAGGCGCTAGAGTCGTCTGCATATTGAGTTACGTTACGGTTTGGCTTATTTTTTCTTATGTTAGGGGCCAGGTCGTTAACCAGGATGGAAAACAGAAGAGGGCCAAGAATCGATCCCTGCGGCACACCGCATTTAAGGGTTTTCCACGACGATGTAGTATTTTGGTCAAGCTTAACTCTCTGAGGTATTTCATTCAAGTACGAAGAAAACCAAGATCTCACCGTGCCGCGTACTCCGTACCATTCTAGTTTCTCTAGGAGAAGTGCGTGATCAAGTGAGTCAAATGCTTTTGAGAGATCGCATAGTATAACACCAACTTTGTTCTTCTCTTCAAGCGCAGTAGTAATCTCCAGTAGCATCTTGAATGTGGCAGTCGATGTAGAGCGGCCTTCTCGAAAGCCGTGCTGAGTGTCGGATAGCATACTGCTTGCACTGAGATGCTCCATCAGGTTGTGGTGCATGATCTTTTCCAGTAGTTTTGAAAATGATGAGAGTATGGAGATTGGCCTATAGTTTGAGCATTGAGATTTATCCCCTTTCTTGTAAACAGGCTGAACCGTTGCTATCTTCATCTTACTAGGAAACACTCCTGTGTTGATAGAGTGATTAAAGATATGTGCTAAGGGCGCTGCTATCCAGGAACCACATTTCTTGACCAGGCTCATGGGAATTTCATCCCAACCTGCTGAGGTCTTGGGGGCCAACTTTTCCAGCGTCTTCATTATAATTGCAGGAGTTCTGTTCGGATGTAGAAATGTGGGTCCTTCTACTGGCCATGCTGCCGTAAGTTTGTTCTTGGCTAGGACTTCATGTAAAGACACCACTTTTAATGCTGGATCCTTGGTTTGGATGCCAATGGACAAAAAGAAGTTGTTAAACCTACTTGCAACTTCAATGGGGTTTGTAATGATCGTCTCATCTTCACAAAGTGTTATTTGTTGTACTTCTCTCTTTGGTTTGCCAGTTAAAGTTTTGACTAGACGCCAAGTGACAGCCTGTTTATTTCCTGCATTTCGTATGATCGTACTGTGGTAGTTCTTCTTCTCATTCGAGATTTCCCGTCTCAACTTTGACTTTGTCAACATGAGTTGCTTATGGAGATCAGCAACCTCGTCAGTGACACACGTTTTTAGGCGTTGGCTGAGTATTCTCTTCTTCTTCATACATAGGTTTTTTATGAGTGGTGTGACCCACGCTTTCCTCGTAGGGTCTTTCATATAGTTAGTAGGTCGCTTTGGAAAATGCAGTTGAAACAGAAGTAGGAAATAGTGGAGGAACGCATCGTACTTGCTGTCAACCGAGTTTGCTGAGTAAACATTGGCCCAGTCTACAAGTATGAGGTCTGCAATAAACTCATGTACTGCTGCCTCACGGAATCTTCTCTTCATGATCGGACATCTGGGTGCGTGGTTTCTGTTACAAGACTCCCCTCGTTCGGTGTTGATGATACTATGTGGAAATGACACAAACTGACCACTATGGTCAGATAACTTGGGGTCAGAGTGACCTAGAAATTTGACCAGACTCCAGTTAGAAAGAACCAGGTCTAGTGCTGATCTGCACTTGGGTGTGACCCTGGTAACTCCGTAGTCGAGGATGTTGATGCCATGGCTCATGGTGATTTCTTCAATAAGGACTCTTTGAGACTGGACCAGGAGATTTACATTGAGATCGCCGCATGCTATTACATGTCGTTTGGCAGCAGTCAGCTGTGCCAGTAGTTCATCCAGTAGATCAAGGAAGGAAGTAAGATTGTCAGCTTCTGGAGGTCGGTAAATAACAATGAGGGTGAAAGGATCGGCAGCAGTAATGTCTATCGCACACACTTCAAATACTCCTTCAGTGGATCTGACGTCACGTACCTTATAGGCAAATGAAACACTCTTTCTTAGGTAAATACTGACTCCGCCACCTCTTTTTCAACATGTATGTAAAATTAAATGAAAAAAAAAAAAAAAATTGAGCCCCCATGTGTTACATGATGAGGTTCAACACCATCGCACAGTATAGTATAACATAGTATAACACATAGTATAGTATAACACCAACTTTGTTCTTCTCTCTTACTTTCACACATAGGCACTCTGCCGTGTCACATGATTTCCCAGTACTCCGTTGAAAACCAAACACGCAGTTGAACCATTACATTTTTAGCCGACTCCGGCCACACATTGTGTCGAAAACAGACTTGGTCTGACAGACTGATTTAAAGAGTATTTTGGTTTTTAGGTGCAATACTTTCTCTCTTATTTGTTTTTCTCGATCATCTTGATTATTCACATAATATTTTGCCATTTATTTTCTCACTTACTAAACATCTACATACTATCTTACAGATCTATACATAGTGTAGTACCTATATATTATCATTATATTACATTACAAAGTCAAATACTCTAGACAATTGACTTGAATTTATAAATATTTGTATGAAGTAGGACGGATTTCAATGTTTTATCCAAGTTAAGGCCCACAGTTAGGCCCTTATAGGACTTTGTGGGAATTATGAAGTGAATGTCACTGTATGTAATTATTGAAGTACCAGTAATGAAAAAATATAACATACATGATATATATTCTTTTTATTATTGCTGTTATTATCATTATTATTATTATTATTATTATATATTTCATTAAGTATGATTATTTATTCATTAATTTTCACTTTATTATTCTTGTTAGAAGCAGAAAGTTGTACCTCGTTTATATTTTTCCCAGCATGAAAGTTTGCTATTGTTTCATGATAAAATCATTATAATTTTCAATTTCAAATTAAAAGTAAATGGTACTTGCGTATTTATATTATTGGCATATTATAACAAATCCTGTGTGTCATAAAATACCTACGGCCCTACGCCATCACTCCACCTGTAATTATTTTGTATGTAGCCCTATATATTATTTTTTCCATGTAGACCTACTATTTCCATAGGGCCTATATACAAATCACAGACAAGCCTATTGACAGGTTTTTTTGTGAATGATTGTGAACATAAATGTAATATACTCTCAAGTTGATGAATAAACATCTTTGAAACATTGGGGGAAAAAAATAGTAGTAGTATTATTATTAATAATATTATTATTGTTATATTTTTTTTGGAATTATTACATATTTTGTTTTTATTGGACTTATCAGTCAATCACATGAGTATGTGACCCCGCCCACTGAAAACTGAGGTGTCGAAACTGCGTTTACCAGCGGCCGTCGCCAGCGTTCACTGGAGCTAGTTCCCATATTTGCTGCCAGAGGCTGAGGCATATAAATCCAAACATGGTGGTTCCCGTAGTGGTTGGGATGAGTATTTTGGGTAAAATTGCTTCTACCATCGGTGCTACTGAACCAGCTTTAAGATTATTGTCATCGATTCTAGTAGGTAAGTATCCTCAATATCTTCTTTAATTTATATAACCTGGCTTGCAGTCTAATCATGGTCGTAAATAAGATTGTGGATTGCTGCATGATTTTACACTTTCTCCTAGCTTACAGGCCTATGCCATTGCCTATGCCATTGCCTATGCCAAACCATTAAGTATATAGGGAAACTCAGTGCTAGGCCATTGGCATTAGGACTAGGCCTAGGCCACTTGGCCCTAGTCGTTTGCTAGACTTGGGCTGTAGGAAGAGAGCCTTGGTCACATTGATCATGATCTCAAGCCTGTCATGATCTGAATTAATTTTTAATGTTTTTGGTCTAATTTTATGTATTTTTTTAGGTTATCCTCTTGGGCTGATACATAGATACACTTTGTTTGGAAAGAACCCAAACATACAGCACCTCTTTTTCATTATCGGTGGGTTAACCATTGGTTACTTCAACTATGGTATGTATTTCCAGACATCATCTTTCTATGTATACCGATACCGGTACTGCAAGTTATATGTTTTAGGCCTACTCGATTGTAATCGCATATGCTAGGCCCAGTCATTGTTTTTGTAAGTTAAAAGATGGGACATGACTTGGAGAAGTTCTATAATCTGACAGTAATAGGTCCAGCCAAAATTGACGTGCTTTTTATTGGTAGTGCTAGAGTGTTGATTCTTGTGTTGACGGACTAGCTTGGTGCCGTATTCAGAGCGTAGCGGTTTTTTCCTACACTACCTTGCTCTCAACTCAACACATTGCTGCTGAGAGGTATGCAATATGGAATGTGATTGATATTTGATATTAGCCAGCCTCTTGTGCTAGCAAGCACTGACTCCAGTCCATTGGCCCTAACTTGACATTGATTGATGCTTCTAGTGATTAAAAGGTAAAACAGCTCTAGAGTAATATCCCAAGTTTATATTTACACAAGTGTTCATCAATAACATTACGACTGATGTTCAATCAAGGGTGCGACTGTTCGCTGATAATTGTGTACCGGTAGTTTATATGGGGTTGAAGATGAAGAGTTATTGCAGCAGTGTTTGGATGGGTTTGTAGAATGGCAGTTAAATTTGTGGGGAATAAGGGAGATATCATATACATGCTTGCTGGCCTGGAGGTGGTACAACAGTAGACACATATAAATACTTGGGATCATTATTTCACAGTCGATTGTGATGGTGGAGTAGGTTCAGAGGGGGACAGGGATGGCGATTGCTCCATTGAATTTCGTGAAAGGAGTAGCAATAGATATTAGAAACAAATGTTACCATATGGTATCTCACCTTAGTACCGGTAAGACCAATTTTAGAATATGGATCATTGGTTTGGGATCCATTCAGAACAGTTGGAATAAAGAATGTGGAAAGGGTACATAGGTTGGTGGCAAGGAGGGTTACGGGAAGGGTTCGGCGGTGGAGGAATGTAACGAACAATCAGGGAAGAGAGAAAAGAGTGGAGAGGTCGTCTGAAATGGTGAAAGAATTGAAGTGGATGTCACTGGAAGGAAGGAGAAGGGTAGACAGGCTGACCAACTTTTTTAGAACTCGTGAAGGGGAAGGGGGTTGGGCAGAGCTAAATAGCAAATAAGAACGAGAACTAAATCACGCTGTACGTAGTGTACATAATCAAAGCTAGACAGTCATTGGTGTCCATGAAAGGTGTACGGAAGTACTCTTTCCTACCTCGGAACTGGTAAGGATTGGAATGGTTTGGGGCAGATTGTGGAGGGGGACCTGACCTTGAAAGATTTTAAAATGTTGTAGTGCAGAAGTGTTGAGAGTGGGTATTTGAGATTTTTCTCATCTTTCTAGGACCATACTGTAATTAGTATTTGTTTTCATTATAATTGTTCCTATTAGTGTTTTGTTATTTAGTTTAAGGCCTTGCCACCACACTTTTATGCAACTCTGATTGTGCATAATAAATAAATGAAGTGTATCAATTTTATTATTAATTTTACAAGGCTACATCTAGTTAGAATCAAGTGTTGATATTCACATTTTTACAACAGTTTATGGTATAAGTCCCAAATTTAGTGTACCGCTATGTGTGTATTTCATTTGAATATTTAGCATTCATATGAATTAGGCCTACACTCGAACGTGACACACCTTGATTTCCCGATTGGAAAATAGAAGCAAACCTTGTATTTTTCAGTACAGGGTGAAAAATGGACGTCTTTGCTATGCTTAGATCTGAATGTTATCAACATGTAAATGTCCTTACGAACATATGCTGGACCTTGGAAATTTTTCAAAAATAAAGTAAGATCATTCAAACTTTATTTGCCTTCAAAATCAAATACTGTATATTCAACAGACTAAACCAGCATATGCCATTTATCAGCGTGTTAATTATATTTAAAATTTTAGAGTGCAAGTGAATTTTGTATTCCATATTTTCATCGGACAGTGTAAACAGCGTATATTCAATTGGTTTTATATTGTTGCATCTTTGAATCAGTATGATAGAACATATTGAGTTTAATAAAAGAGCAATGCACAAATGTACCATATATATATATATAGGCCTGTATGTATAGTAATTTTGCATTCATGGAAACACAGCAATAATGTTTTTGATGTACTTATTACAACTAATTTCATTAGCTAAAGTGAAGATGTAACGAGGCTATTCTTGTGGTTTCACTCATCTCTCGGCACTTCTGTTTCATGAGTAGCCTACTGTCCTTGAACCTACCGATCGCTGCTTGCCCTATTGTACAATTTGAAACATCATTTGTATGTCACGCTTTCTATGTACCGGTACCTCAAATTTACCGTTGATGCAGACAGCAGTGCATATTGGCATCCAAGATGCAGTGGAAATAAACAAATTTTTGCTAGGATTATAAGAGGGGAATATTTACTGATGGTGCAATTGAATAATGATGAATAAATAATGATAAACAATTCGACTTTTTTCGTTTGGGTCACGGATTACTCTCACGATTCTAATTACATAATGTCAGTCATCTAGACGCAAGTTACTGGCAGTATATCTTGTGTTATTATGAATCGCTCCACAATTTAATAACCGTCCAAACAACCCTATCTTACATCCATAGCCTTAATTGGGGAACAATGATTTGTTATCAACTTTTGATGTCATTAAAAAATTAATAAATAATAAATACCTCATTTAACCTCACTATCTTACGAGAGACTGTTGCAGACAGCTTGTAGCAAACGTAAACGTCATTTTGTATTTATTTATTTATATTAGGTTTAATGATGCAGTGTACAGATGACTAAGATATATTGGCATCAGTGAATGATGTATAAGATGATGGGTTAGTTTATTAGGTGTTTTAGGATAGTGGGAAGGAGTCGGTCATGGCCTGTTGTTAAGGAACCATCCCAGTATTGACCTGAACGACAGAGGGAAAGCACAAAAAACCCTGTCAGGATGGTCGACCATGGCGGGAATCGAACCCTGTTTTACAGCGTCTCGACCACTCGTCTCGCTGTGAACATAATTTTACTTGTATTTGTAAACAAAGTCGGCTCCTTGTATCACTACTAGATGCCTTACAATGTGCAGGTTCACAGATTTGGGTGGTAAATTAGTACATATTTTCAACACGACAGATCAAATTGAAAAGCGTATGCGTATAGCAATGAGGGGGGGGGGGGGGGGGGGGTCCTGAACCGACAAAACAGGCGTCGACATTTCGATCAAATTTAGGCCACCCGGAAGACGAGCAGTTGTCGCGATACGGGAAAACCTTGAAACCGCTCTTACAAAAATGGAAACAACTGACATGCTTGTAATATACCTAGCCGAGCTGCCGTTTGGTAGGCTACTGGTCTGGGTGGATGGTTTGTGATGTAGCGGCAAGAGCGGAAATGCCAGATATTACATAACACTAGCTCTACGCAACTGTTTTACAAACAAAACAGTAGAGTACAAGTACATTCGATAAGCCAGCGCTACAAAAGCCATGCACTCTCTTCATAGTGATATGTTCAAACAACGATATCTCGGGAGGGGTTGGCCTTATCATCATGGAACAAACGCCAGATGGTTGACATTTGTTCCATGCACACCAATAGGGGGCAACACTTCAGGTGGATGCACAAGTGCGAGCCAAAGGCGGGATTTTCAGCACCGTGCTTGGGTACTGTTGCCCAACATTACCATAGCCAATTAAATAACTATGAGATTACGCAAATTTGCCGCGTTTCCTGGTAGTTCTTATTGATGTTTATTGTGCTTAAATAGAGTACCTAAACTTGGTCTCTACTCCTGTAATACCGGTAGCTCATTAATCATTACGTACAAATACACTGTTATTTAATGGAGTTCTTTTAAATTTCATCTACATACAACTGGATGACTGGATAAGTTTCTATTCTTCCATTTTTGAAACTGGATTTTTGGAACATTGTTGGTCTTTTATGGCACAGAACACTTATTGTGTTGGAGGATATGCATACGTGTGGGGGTGGCCAAGTTACCTAATCAATACAATTAATTGTGACCTTTATTTGCTCTAGGCTGGGAAGTGCTACATTCAGTTTGCACGGTGGTTGGTGTTTACCTCATCTTGTTCCTCATCGGCGGATCTCTTCTCTCAGTTGTCCTCGTACAACTATTCACCATGTCATATTTGCTAGTTGGTAAGTCGTAAAATTTCGTAACAGACATTGAGTCTTTCTAGAACACCATATTTTGCTGATGGAGGATTACTCGTGGTTAGCAAATGTTCCATGTGTTTTTTTATTATCAGTACTTCAATTGATTACCCTGTCCTCAGCATTGGCAATAACCTGGGTTTTATTCTTTTATTCTTGAAAAGATTGTAGTAAATGTATTAAACAAATACAATTTGAAATTTAGGCCCTTGTTCTTTTTTTTCATTCGGCATAATCCGCATAAACTTATCAAACTTATTTTTCTTACTTTGGTATCTACAAAATTCATTATTTCAAATTCCAAAAAAATCAAGTTTCCCAATTGAAAAGTAATTAGTCATGGTAGTAGGCCTAATAAATAGTAATGTCTGTGTCTCTATGTATGTCAACACTTTCCCGACAGCTAAGTATTGTCACTGTCGTGATTGAGTGTGAATGTTTCAGGTTACTATGTCACGGGAACTGAAACCTATGATATAAAATGGAGTATGCCGCAGTGTGTTCTCACTCTCAGGCTTATTGGCCTTGCTTTCGACATCTTCGATGGAACCAAGCCAAAAGTAAGAAATGTTGTAAATGGAATAGAACTTTATCAGTAAATCTATGTATACTTATCTATTTGTGAGCATGCAAATAGTTTACCCTATCAATGTTGTGTCAGAAACCTAATATCTTATTTTTGTGTATTTCATATTTTAGTCCACTACGGTAAGTTCTACGTAAAGGAAGGTAAAATGTTCGTAAGTTGAGTAAAACGGGGAGTGTTTGGGGGCATGATAAGAAATAAGAATACGCACACTTGAACATTTTGTTGTAAATAGAATATTCAAGATTTAAAGTACCGGTACATATAAGTCACGGCTAGAGCTCCGTCTAAATCTAGGTGAACAGTATTGGATGAAGCATGTCATTGCCAGATATGCCCGTGATTCTTACAATTCCTTATCCCAATATCCTACTTATGATTTAAAAATTAATGGGAGAAAGTCATGGATACAGCTTACTCTTGTTGACAATCAAGAGCTTGCCATTATTGTAGAATACACAGACCAAGCTTCCTGCCTTCTATTTTTTTTTTTATGCACATGCTCTCTGCTGACATCCACTCACAACGCATGTACTCTTTCTTTGAATACCATCAGGCAACACAGTAGCTGGCTGACAACACTAAATGGTTGCCTTTGCGTAGCTTAATCTCCTTGTAGCGTATGTTGTTGTATCATGTTCTTGTTTATTCCAAACGATAGGATATGTTACGAGTCAACGTTTTTGTTTCATTGTGCTGTCACACGAAGTTCTAAATGGTCACGAGTAGATGAGCAAAGTGTAGTTACCTATTGGTGGGGCCAACAGAATTGTCTAATGTTTTTTGGACCATGAGTGATGGCCATGAAGAGCCAACCTCTGCATTTCTGCATTTCTTGAGAAAAATACACATAGGCCTATCAATTGATTTATGAATTATGATCATTATTTATTTGATTATTTATAGATGCTTTGTAACTTTGTTGAAATGTTGGGCTCGTACCATATGTATTGTTCTATTTATACGTAGTTGTTTGTACGTCTATTGGGAATGATATTTATTCTGTGATATTGTAATGTTTTTTGTGCCAACTAATTTTTTGAATAATGAAATATCCTAAATCTCATTTTTTGTCCCTTTTTTACCACTGAGCAAATCTATTTGGCATGAAATCAAACGTTAATATTCAGTACTGATAGCCAGGTGTTTGTTGAAATGAGAAGAACTGAGAACAGCCCTAATGATTGACTCGAGTTTAGTTTATGAAGAGTGATGAAGAGGATATTACCGACATTTGTTTTCTATCCTTATTTTAACAATATATTTCATTGCCAACAGCGCGTGGCTTGATTCCTTTTCAAAAGTATATTTTGGTGTTCATCCGAGTTAGGTACAGAAGTGAAGAAAAAAAATAATAAAATCAAGTTGCATCATTTAAATTTGTACAAACTAACAATTAATCACAGAATAAACTTGGTTCAATAATACAATCAAATTGTAATGTATAAAAAGTTACAAAATATATTCCAATTAAAATTGTAACTTGGCTCAATATTTCACCTTTTCTCTTTTATTTCACATTGACTATCTATAATTAATCAGCAACATTCAATTTTCTTCGAAACATACTACAGTATTTTTTTTTTACATTCTTTGGACATTCCGGTCATTCTGTTGTAAATTTGAAATTTTTCAATCTAAATTGAGTTACTTTTCAAGTTCGAACCATTTTTTGTCACTCATCATTTCGTTTTCTTTTTCTTTACTATGGCTGTGTACGGTACCTATTTCTCTATTGTACTGAAAGTTCTTGCTTGAATATGAAGGCATATTTATTGTGGGATAAATAAACCATAATAGGCCTATCTAGAATTTCCGTTCAATTTTGAATGATTCGATATTTTAGGACTTTCTATCCACATCGAGTTGGAATATTCGATATTCCATTAATTCGGTATCTATTATAGTATTGTGAACAACAGAAATAACAATAATCTAAGTAGCAACAATTCTAAAATGAATCGGAATTGAATTTTCAAAAAAATGCGACATGTTACTTGCCCCAAGTCAGTCCTTGATCATTGTAGAGAAAAGAGCTTGATTGTGCATTATTATTTATGTGTGACTAGTTAACTACGCTGCCATAATACACGTGTAAGATATGTTTCGAACTGTCGATATCGTTTGCAATTTTCATAAGGAACGGCAAACATAATAATGATGCACAAATGAATGTAATGTGAAGTATCACATAGGACTGTACCGTAAGGTGCATTATTTCAATACTCGTATGACAAACTGTAATTATGAATCTATTCACTCTTATAATTTGTAACTTACATGCGACTGTGATGTTTAGGAAGAGTTGTCAGGTGACAACAAGAAGACAGCCTTGGCTGGCGTCCCCACCTTCTTGGAAGTGGCAGCTCACACTTACTTCCCTGCAAGCTTCCTGGTTGGACCTCAGTTTCCTATGAAACGATACCTCGACTTTGTGCAAGCCAAGTTTAGAATTGATGTGAGTTCAAAACCATACTAATTTTTTTTTCATATTGGGTTTAACGACGCACTGTAATTATAGCGAAAATCTATTTTGGCTTTGTTGTTCGAGTACCCCTCGGAATTTTTATAATTCGCTGCCTCTACGGTATCGTATTGGTTTGTATGTCGGTTGAATTGATTGCCATTCGTGGGACATAGCCCCTACGTGTGAGAATAATTGAACTACAGTGAAATCTCTATCTAGCGTTTTTCAAGGGACCAGGAAGACGAAAACATCCATCCAGGAAAATTGAACTTTGTGAATGGTTAATGGTTAAAGGGGTAAAACCATAGATCTGGGAATGATGCATAGAGGTTTCACTGTAAATAAAAACTGAGTGTAAAGATGAGATAGAGATGTGAACATTGTTGATTTCAGGATAATGTTGGTGGAGATGCAGTCCCACCCAACTGCTTAATTCCTGGACTTAAGAGAGGATGCCTTGGCTTTCTCTACCTCGGTATCTTTCAAGTTGGAACGTCGTATTTCCCTGACACCTATCTTCTCAGTGCCGACTACAATGTAAGCTACTGATAGTAATTAATATAGGCCACAGTGGAACTTCGTTGGTACGTTTTTTGAGGAACCAGACTGAAAAAACTCATTATAAAGTGAAAAGCAGGTTAATGGGATCAAAAAATAAAACTTGCTATATGGTAGTGAATTTATGAACGAGAAAATCGTGGAAGAGGTTCTGCTGTACGTGATCCAATAGTATTGTTTCTCAGTTGAATGCCTGCAAGCGCAGATAGCTGCAGTAAGCAAGCTCCTGTAGACCTTGTGTAGACGAGTTGTACATATTATGTTTTGGGTAGTTTCCTTTTATTAATGCAGTGAAAGTCAAAATGGCAAGCGTCAACTGGAATTACCTCTTATTACACATTTCCCAATATATCTGGGCCTCTGAAACAATGGTATATTTTGTACAATCTTATAAATTGAAAAAAATATCAAGTGGGGTTATCTCTTTTAAATTAATCAAGATTGAAACGAGATCGTTATATTTATGGCATTGATTTACTCTTAGTTAATGCCGTCTTGTAATTTTACCCATGTGCTACTGAATAAGCCAGCTTATCTAAGGCGCTGACTTGGTAAGAGATGTCCTGGCAGGTTTGGGCATGCTTTTCTGTTTACAATTCACATCATACGTCCATCACCTGCTGATTTGTCCTCCCAACTAACCTTGATGTTGCCCGCATGGGCGTGCTCTCGGGGACTGAATGTTTTATCTTGAATTATCTGTAACAAATGTATTATTTCTTGCACGCGTGTAAATGACGTAAGCTTCAAAATCTATAAATTCACCTTTGAAAACATTGAGTGTCTCAATTTTCCCGTTTAGACTGAACACAGTGCATGTACGTTGCGATAACAATGCAAAAAAAAGAAATGTTGTGAACCCGTTCTAAGACCTAACCATGTATTTTGTATTCTTAAATAGTAGGTGCTGATTTCGCTCTCTCGAAATAGTTCAAGACCCGAAAGTATTTCGAGAGTCGAAATTGCAATCTGTGTAAAGATATTTTCGATCGAGTTCGAGTCTCGAACTCGACTTGAACTCGCCCGAGAATTTTGAGACTCTCACAGCCCTAATGGACAGTTGGTTTTTAATACAGTTGGCCAGTCCCGAACGGTTGCCACTTGTTGTTTACTTTATTTCTCTTGACCTGTTATTTCAACTTGACTCTGCGGCTTGTGTACTTTCAGTTACTGCCGTTCTACCAGCGATGTCTCGTGATGGGCCTGTGGGGTAAAATCACACTGTACAAGTACATCTCTTGTTGGTTGATTTCGGAAGGTGTCTGCATCGTCACCGGTACGTATTGCTATTTATTAGCCTTATTAGTGTTGTTGTCATTCAAGCAATTGAAACTTTGAATTTGAAAAAGATTAAAAAGTATGCCGATAGGCGATAGCTTGGTACTCTCTTTTTGAAAAGTCGGACAAAATCCAAAAGTTCACTGGCGGCAATGTCGGTGTGTTGGTAGTCGTCAAGAGGGCTGGGCATTGATTATGTAGTAATGTTTCTCTAGGTCGCCAATTCTTCGATATAATATTATTCAGTAGGCCTATAGAATTTGCATATTGCCATATTTGTTAAAGAACATATATAATAATATAAACAATGTAGGCCCATACAATATTTTAATCTGGATCTGTAAAACTAAATTAAATTAATTTCCGTTTCAATTGTTGAAAAATTATTCATACGCACGTAATCATAATATTTGGAGCTTTATCAAAAGACTTTCCGTTCTTCTCTCATAGGGCCTATAATTCATTTTCTCTGTCATAATAAGTTGCTTTTAATGAGATAATAGAATGACATGATAAGATTGTATATATTTATAGAAGCACTCTAGCCCCTTATTTGAATTTGGCCCTATTATATGAATAAATTGCTCTCTATTTATTTATCTATTTCGAGTGTTTTATCTGAAAATGTGTAACGACTTATTTCAGGCATGACTTACAACGGTAAAGATGAGGACGGAAACACGAAGTGGGACG
This sequence comes from Brachyptera putata, assembly GCA_907164805.1. Lineage (NCBI taxonomy): Eukaryota > Metazoa > Arthropoda > Insecta > Plecoptera > Taeniopterygidae > Brachyptera > Brachyptera putata. The sequence goes on along the minus strand of OU015463.1, from coordinate 24,275,515 downwards.
GCTGTGCCAACGTGAAACTCGTTGTTTTCGAGGGAGCAACAAACTTTGGTCATTTCATTGCATCGTTCAACACCAATACTAACAACTGGATTGCCCAGTAAGTAGGCTACTATCACAAGCTTGGGACAACCCATTGCGAGCCTTGGTGCTTCGGAAACTGTTCCTTCGTATAGTGAGCCTCTCAACACACTCAAAGTCAGTTCTGGTATACTGTGCCCCGATTCGTGATATACAACCACTGAATTCAAGATTTTCAAGGCAGTTATTACCAGGACTGAGTTTTGTCTAAAACTGAGTCGTAATGTACATTTTTGGAAAGTTATCTTGATTTAAAAATATCAATTTTTAATTGCTGATTTGAGAGATGAATGATAGATGATGATACGCTGTAAGAGAAACAAGTGATATGAGAAATAATGAGGTGAATACAGGTTGGAGGAAACACATGAATAGGACACAAAATGATACTACAAACTAGATCGGACATGAGTTCTGGGAGGTAGGTTCCACAAGAATAAAGAAACTCGAGTTTCCCACTATCTTTTCCACATACTCTGAAGGAACCACCTGGCAAAAATCACAGACACATTTATAATAGCTCAGTCTCACGACATGTTTCAATCTTACTGGATCTTATCAGGTGAGTGAAAACACGTTGAAAACACTTTTCCACCCGGAGGAACGCTGCATAGTGGAAAATGCAATATAGTGAGCCTCAGAAGATGCAGAAAATCAGCCTTGATATAGGCCTACTGCTCGCTGGATGTTGAGCTAGGGGGCTCAGGAGTAGTAAAATTAGGACTTACTATATCAAGGGTCACTTTCTGCAAACTTGGAAGCACAGTATATCACAGCTCACATTCCAACTGAACTGTGCCTCAAATCTGGGCAAATAATCTGTTGCGCATTGTTCGACCCCTTCCAACTTTTTCCTCTAGTTTTTTAGCAGCCTGTAATTGGTCTGTGTACCCCTTTTCAGAAATCAAGATTGAATTCTTGGTTTTAAAAACAGTATCCCTCTTTGTTGATGGTGGAAAAGATCGTTTTCCAATGTAATGTCATGATTTCTGTCCGCCAGTTATTATTCAATCCGGTTATTTTTGAAGAAAAAGAGTGTCTATACAGCGTCTCTATCGCTAGCTTTTTCAACAACCAAGAGGCGTTTAATTGTTGATGTTTGCACTGTTTCCTAGGTACGTGTACAAGCGGTTGAAGTTCTTGAACAACCGCTACATATCGCAGGCGTCCGCGCTTACGTTCCTCGCTGTGTGGCACGGGCTGCATTCCGGTTACTACATGTCCTTCTTGATCGAGTTCATGGTTATGTACCTGGAGAAAGACGTGAGTTCATAGCTAGTCAGCACAACAATCCCCCTCCCTTCTATCCCATCCTACCACAAAAAATGTATTCATTATTTTTCATTATTAATAATCTTAATTTTTTATTCCTGTCACTTATTTGGTTAGAAGCTCAGTTTCCCCACTTGTTTTTATTCAATGTTTATATGTTTATATTCGAGTGTTGTCAGTCGAATGTATCTGTAATCAGCACATTGTTGTTCTTGCTAATTGGCCTTACTACAGTAAACTCTCATTAATCCGAGATGGAAAACGATTTCGATTTATACAAATTCGGAATACCGGTAACCAAAATGCTCCTTTCCACGAAAATTAAAAACAGTGTTGAAGCAATTGAAAGGTTGAAATATTGGTGCGAACAACGGTCTAGTTGGAATTTGGATTAACCACATCAATTAACGTTGAAATGCCTGTACCTTCAGCTGGGGACTGACTTCAAGTTTGAAATATGTCAAAGTTGGGATTAACAAGGGTTTACTGTACACTAGACCTAGACTCAATGTATTTGAAAATTACCACTATCAAGTAATTTTTTTTTGTGCTACAGGTGACCAGAAGAACACGTACCCCTACAACACATTTAATGACAGTCACAGTGATGAATGATGCTGATGATTGTGATGAATCACTATTTGAGCCTCCTATTAAACTTCTTACTAGATCCTTATTAGTTATAAATCGTTATCTTTATTATCCCTCAATACTCATTGGGCATTAAATCATTCTTCATTATTTGTAAAATACTTGAATCACTGCTAGAGCCTTTGGTACTGTATTACTCGTCCAGTGTTTGTTGAAAAAATGATTTTGTGTCGAATATAATTTGTCAATTAGAATGAATCTAATATTCCAAAATATTCAGTATCTTATGTAACCTCGACTTTAGTAGAAATCCTCTATTATTCTTTTCACCTGACATGTTGGAGATTGGCTTGTATTCGAATGTTTGAATTGAATATAGCTTGACCAAATGGCCCAAAACGGAGTTTCAGTCTACTGTTGTTCACTTCTTTCTGGATATCTCTGATTTCTGGCCCAGAAAGGATGGTAAATTGCTAGTAGTGATGATTTTGGCTATCGGGATTGAACGCAGATCTGTAAACCCAAGTAGCCTGCCCGTAATATCAAATACATGTACCGGCACGGCAAGAAAAAGCTCTCTTGGAAACTGCAACCTGTGTTGAATCTGATGAAAAACTGTATCTCTCATTCCAGTTGGAGTCAATCTTATCAAAGAACAAAACGGTAATGGATTTCCTGAATATGCCTGCATTGAGACCAGTGATCTGGGTCATCCTTAGGTTGTACACGTTTGTGTTCATGGGCTACTGCTTGGTGCCATTCGCCTTGCTGTCGTTCAACAGGTGGTGGCAAGTGTACGGGTCCGTTTACTACATCGGCCACTTCGTGTTCTTCCTCTGGCCGCTGTACGGCATAGTAGTCCGAATGGTCTTTGCGCCGAAACGCAGTCGGCCGGCTGACACCGCAGCTTCAAACAATACCTCATCGTCAACAAACAACTCGACACATCCACATGTGGAATAAGGTTTAGGCGAAATATTATTTAGTTAGCTAATTTGCTTGTTAAGTTTGAGATTAGTTACATACATCATTTTACGGTGCATTTATATCATTCTCGTATGCCAGACTTTGTAGTTTTTCATGTGTTCCTTTTTTCTTTTGTCTCCTATTAGATTATGATGTTATGTGCAACCGTCTTCAATTTGATGTTACTTTTATTGTTTTGACCCTAGGCCAGTGGTGCTTTGAGAATATTTGAATTGTTATTACCAAAAAATTGAATAGCATCTGTACTGACTTACTTCTGTGAAGAAGGTTCTTCCTATTGTAGGTATAAATCTATCACTGCAGTAAGTATGTTTAAGATGAACTGGCAATCAACATCACACTGCATCGTAGTTTACTTGGTATGCCACGAGTCGCATCCAAGTTGATGTCAATGAGATGATAGTGATGTGTTAGTGCTTTAGGTTAGTATAGAGTATGGCCATTGAACTTCTGCCTCTTAGCTATAAGTCCCTTGAAGAGAAACTGCCAAGTCTGGAGTTGAATTAGTCCTGTTTGAGAGCATCATACAAATTGGAGTGTATGGTCCCTTTGTGCATAATAGTAAGTAGGAGTGTGCAAGTTTTTTTAATTTCGAGTCCGAGTGTCCGCTCTAACTCATTGAAAATATTCTCGACTCCATTTACGAGTCAAAGTCGAGTACCGGTCTGCCGCTTATTCCAGAATTTGAATGCTTTCTTGGTTGCTTCTCAATGAATGAATGTCTTCTCAATGGTGCAAAGCTCTTCCTGCAAAACTCTATAGGAAGTCAAAATGGCGCTTTGTGACATGAAAATTTAAAAAACTGGTTGACAATACTGTACAAATTCTAAAATTTGTGGTAGGGCCTATTTGATGATCAAAAAATGACGTTTTTTCTGTTTCAGCCAATTTCATTTGATTTCTAATTTTTTTGCAACTTTGAATTCTATGGATAGTGATGAAATTCCAAGATGCACAACCTGTATAAACCATGTCGGCTTATAACTTAAAAATCGAAACTTGCATGTTAAATCATTCTAACCATTCATCATTAAGAGGAATTGTAATTTGACTATGCCAAATTTACAAAATGAAAATATCGGTATGTTTTCCTTGTAATATTGTAATAACTTGTAACCTCGCTATGGAATCACTGATTTTCAAGTAGAAATAACACAAGTTGAACTTATGTCCAACTGTCCCATTTTTTGGTTGATAAATACCTAATAAATCACGGCAATCTGTTCTAGGGTTTTATTAGGTGACCTCTCTTATGTTTTTCATGATGGTGAAGGCTAGGTTAGGCTAGGCTAGGCTAGGTTTTTGTGGAATGAACATTAAAACTGTAGTTTTAAGGTTCAAACCTCATCCTATCCAACCCTAACCATCACCAACATAACCTTGAAAGCGGTTAGTGCAGCTTACAATATATTTACCCCTTCGTTTATTACATTTATTATTTTGTCAAGTCTCTGACTTGCCTCGAGACTCGTGAACCTCGGACTCGGAACTAAAAAGATGGTTTCGCACACCCCTACATAGTGGATATGTTGGCAAGTCTTTCCTTCAGACATGTGATGGCTACCAGATTTAGTAATCATACTTGTTCGATGACAAGTTGATGTATTATTTTTAATCTTGTTTTACGTATTCAAAAACCACAACGATATCAGATAGTAATAAACATTAAGTAGATGATTTACTTGAATTGTGATAACACTTAGTTTTATGGTTACCGGTGTCTGAGTGTAGCAGTGTAATACTACTTTTGCAAGTATAAAAAAGCAACCCCAATAATTATTTTCACATTTATATCAATTCTATACTTCTTACTAAATTAAGTATCCTACTAGATAATAAGTATTGAATTCAAAATTGAAACCATTCATTTACCACATCGATACCATTACATTTCATAATTTGCCTACACAAAATGCCCTCATTATGCCATGTGTTATCTCTCATGATAACGAGATGAACGTGTTTCCTTATGGTAAGCACAAGTGTGCTACATGAAACAGACTCCGCTCGATTGAAATGTAAGTGAACATGGCAGATGATTTTCTCCAGAAAATCGTAATAGTTTGACTAGTAGGCCTACTAGACGTTACTCTTTCCAGTCTTTAACTATGACGTAATCGTGTGTTTGTGAAGACTGAACCAATGTTTGAAATTAACTAGTTAGTTAATGAACTAACTAATTAATGATGTGAATAATTACGCACTGCTAGTGCTAGGTGATGTGAGATCTATCTAGCTACATAGACATTCCTCTGTCAGTCGGCGTAGAATGAGAGGTGACCTCTCTTGTTACGACTTCGAGTAGTTAACGTCATCCTTGTATTAACCAGCAACAAGTCATTATGCAATCAAGAGAAACTTCAAAGTAATTTGAAAGCAGCAAATTCTAGAAAGTTTTGACAGTGTTCTAGGTGTGATCATTTCTCTAATATATGTTCAAGTTTGATATTTGCCTGTGTCAAGGGAACTGTTGACAAGTATGCGGGGTCTGTAAGAAGTTGCTTTAAAAGCCTAGCCAAATGGAGTTGTTTTATTCCATGTTCTTGTGTAGAACTACTCTAGAGCAGCTGCACACACGGTATATCTGTGAGTTTTATAAATAAAATGGTTAGAATTAATTAATTGATAATGTATTACACTTTTGAGTATTGGAAACAGATACTCGATGAGTGGCCAAAATAATTGGTATAATTTATACACGGTATTCGTTACAAGTATGACACGTAGCTCGAGCTCTAACATGAATTCAATCAACTTTTTGAACTGTCTAAATTAAAAAGACAGTATTGGATCAGTCTCATTTTTTATTTTGCATTTTATGGCAAGTATAAGGATCACTCCTTTGGTAATAAGGTAACGGTGTACGGGTTACGACAGCGATTGTAATAAACAACGCAATGTTTTCATACAGTAAATATATTTATACAAATTCTTGAAAGGATTTAATGACATTCATGCTCTAGTACTCATTATTCTTTACTTTTTTCACTGTGTCAATTTTTGTAATGAGTGGTACAATATTGATTGTTCATATAGTGTGGCCTACATGCCAAAAGTTGAAACAAATTGTTTAAAATATTTCTAGTCAAAAGTTATTTTATATCAATCTGTAATATTATTACGTAACCTATTTTGAACTAGTGATATTTCGATTTTGTTTTATTATAAATTAATGTGGTAAATAATAAATAATAACAGTTATCAATACTTACTTGCCCAGGTAAAATGTTAGAGTGAAAGATACGCGATGTATCGGTGTGGGTAAACATGTGCTCATAAAGCAACGTGTGAATTGCTTTGATACAACATGTTCTTCAATTCAAATGTCCAACCTCCATTCAGTACTATTTGATGACTGTTCTTGTTTATCGTATTCAGCGTTTCATTTCAGAAGTCGTGTTGGGTTGCACAACATTATCACATTTTTTTCAATTGATGCAAGTACTGCCCAGTCTAGTTGTTATACTGTTAGTTGTAGGCAAACCAGTATACAACTGGTTGTTTCATTACATATTACATTTTTAAAACCATTCAATCATCAAATAGTCACCCTACCCGTGTCGTTGACTGGTACGGGCGCTTCCGGCAGTAGTGGAGCACTTTTATTGGATATGTTCAAAATGTTGGGTAATTATTGGGAAAGTGGTATTGATTTGAAAATTAGGAGTGTGAACACTCAAGTGTGACTGTTTGTTAGTACCACTAGAAATTTGAGTTATAGAGCAAAGTAGAAGTACTGCATGTGTATTGCAATAGAACCACTACTGCCAACTTGAGGCAAACTATTGATACTAGCTGAGCAGATAATATAGTTCTGTTAATCACAAACCAAATTAATTTTTTCAATTGTAATTACGGTGTAGTAAAGAATTATCAAGGTGATTAGTCGGGTGCCTGTACACATGTAGTGCGTGGGCTAAGAGATGTATTTATTATCAACAATCTATTCTAAGCCTCCTGCTACTAGCAAACTGAAGCTGCGTAATATACTTTCTTTCCTTCACTTTCTATAGCAATAATACATGTGATTTAGAAATATATTAGCCTTGACATTTGTGAAATTCATCAACTAAAGAATGTTTATATACCTGGGTCCTGATTCACAAAGAGTTGTAATACAACGTCGTAGAGCTATAACTGTTGTAAAGTACAACGGACATACTACGTTGTGTCTTTATTACGGTTGTATTCTTATTGCCTATTCACAAAAAGTTTTAAGGAAACTATATTATGGTGTTAACGTTAGCATTGAGATTGACGTTAGCCCCTACTATCTGTGCCATTGCTGTGTGACGTCATTGTCTTAGACTAGTTTCAATCAGGAAACGTGTCTATACTTCCAAAATCCCAACTTTGCTTTTTAATCTTTGAAAAATGTACTAATTAAATTTGGAGTGAGCAAAATCTCCAAAATCATCTAGACTAGTAGTAACTTCTCAACCAACTCTTCTTACAACAATTGCTTAATTTTTTGTAAATGCAACTTGCAACCAAGTGTGGTGGTAAGTCTGAAATGGTTGTACTTTATGACGTGGTAAGCGGTACAACTCTTTGTGAATCGGGACTCTGGAATGGCGATAACTGCGATTAGCAAATTGGTGACGAATTCATTATGTACATTTTAATGGCATATTAGGTCTGTATTTTTGTCCTGCACTATCTGAACTAGTTCTTCAGATCTTGCACTTTTGTGTTTGTTTGTAAATGTAGTGCTGCACTTTCGTGTTTGTTTGTCCGAGTTCACTTGCACTAGTTCAGGTAGTGCAACACCAGCTGCTATGGAGCTGGTGTGCTTAGTTCAGTTCAAGATAGCAGGCGCCAAAATCAAATTGCATGCCTAGGTGGACACTATGTAGGCCTACAAGATGTTGACGCTAAAATTCGTATCATTGAAATGAAAAAATATATAATTGAATAAGGGTTGTCATTATTTTCAAGCAAGTTACAATATACAATTACTTCTCCATAATTTTTACTAAATAACTTTCAATTTAAATCGATCTTCAAGAAAGTTTGTCCTGGCCAAAGCCTTCTCCCAGCTTAGCTGTAGCGTCGGCCTACAACATATTAGACTTTGTTGACATATGCAGAAATAAGATATCATTACCGACATTCCTAGACACTAAATATCTCTTTCTCCATCAACGAATCTTTAAATGTTGAAAATTTGCGTCTAGCAACCGTAAAAATCGTTTGTACCTCAACATTTAGGGTCCATTTCCTGCACAAAATCCGTAATATGAGCGCTTCCTTTTTGCACCAGTTCAGGTTGGTGCAAGACAAACAAACAGGCCTATTATAATCAAGAAGACCTTTTTCGGAAGTTTCTTGTCCGCAATTTGTCTCCAAATAGATTTGTGGTTAGTGCTGTTTGCCAATCTGAGATGCAATCTTGAACAAATGTAATATTTGTTAATGAACTGGTAACGCAACCCATTATCTACTGTTTCGATCGATGAATTCAATCAAGATGAAATAAAATCTCTAAAGAATGAAATGATTGCTGTGCCACTTTTGTGGGATATTACTGTTACCATATTTATTATGTTCAACAATGTATGTATCAACACCAGACGAGTACCTATCCGAATATTATTGTTGCACCCAACTTTTACTTATATTTACTCACGATTGTGGTTTATGCATTCAAGTGCCAAGAGCTTGTCAGATGAATCAATTAAAGGTTGTATGGACAGTAAATCAGCAGAATTTTAACAACTGGTTTTCCTGAATTTTCAAGTTTCATTCACTATTTGAAGATTTTAGTATGTACTGTACATTGACCTGCAGTAAATAGAGCTGTGCATAATGTGACTGATTCAAGACACAATATTGTATTTGCTATGCTAAAGATGTATATGTTACAAATAAAATATCTTCAAACATCTTAATTTTTTGTTCCGTTATTTTAGTATTTTAAACAACACAATTCTGGTTAGCAGCAGTAAGCGTTTTGAAGTAGCCCTACCAGGACACAATTCGCTTGTCAATACTCGCTTGGGCAGTAACAATTGATTGTTCCGGATACTAAATTTGGCAAGTGCTAGCAGTGGAGGTTCGAATGCAGAAATGTGAACGCTGCAGAGCACATTTTTCAAGGAAATGATTGAATAATTTCTTGATGCTTCAATTTGTGCGACATTGTCTTTCATAATGAGATAACATCTTACTCTCACTATCTTACTGTCCAGAGGAGCAACCAACATCGCCCACGTGTTCTGTAGACTCAAGTCGACGTCCATCGGCGTGATGCAGTCCGGCAAGCGACTTTTTAACTACTTACCAGCTCACTTGAGAACCCTTGACACAAACGATTTTAAAAATGCATTGAAAATATATCTCTTTGACAAATCTTATTACAGTATTAATTAATTACTAGCCAACTGACTTGTTTTATTGTACTTTAAATAGATCATTGAATCTCTGTAAGTTTCCCTAGTGTTTAATCTATGGAACATTCAAGCGTGTTATTTCTAATAATGACTATGTAATTTGTATCATCTTTTATATATCTGACTTGGTTTATACAATATTACTGTCAAACAAACCGCAAATAAATATGTTACAATAGAATACAATTACTTGCCTCAATTCTAATGAAAAAAAATTATCCTGGAAATCTTACTGTAGTACTAAACCAAGCCTGCCATGAACAATGGCATTCGATCGGTGACATCGTTTCGTCTGTAGATGTATTTGTTGTGTGTCATGCTGAGACAATAATTAGCTATTATTCAATCTGATGTTTTAGTTTTCAACAAAACTAAATGCATGTTATGTTGAATAAATCTACAACTTGGCGAAAGATTGCCAACAATTGAATGCCTTTGTTAACGCAGTGTTTCGTTTAGTATGACTGGTAACATTTTCAGTCAAGGTTACTCTTGAACAGACTACAGCTGAGAACAAGTGTCCTATTCCGTTTCACAGACCTATTCATGTGAACAAAGGGTGCATTAAAATCTGGAAATGAAAAAGTTTCAGAATACTTGACCTATCCAGTCCTCATGTGTGTTATTGCACCCAGTTGTACTTGAGATGATGATTATAACAAGTCAACAACCCACTAACAACTAGGTTATTTGGAGTTACGAATGAATGGATGATAGATGAATGATGTTTACAATAACCATCGTCGTATGTGGGACTCGAACCCATGCCCGACTTGACTTCAGTTTCTAAAGCAGGCCCTTGACTGACTGACTCGGACTTATTGTAGCTTTGGGTGCTGCATTGCAATGCCAAGAATAATAATCAAAGTTATAAATAATAATGATGAAATCATTTCTTCATGTTGATTGCTGAGCATGTATTTAAATGTTACTACTTTTACTAGTTTTTAGTCAAAATAGATGCACAATGAAAATGTTTGTACTGATCAACAAATAACAATAAGAAAAAATCAAAATCCTTGGATCTAAGTCAAAATTTTGAATTGTCAACAAAAGTTTTGGGCAATATTTTTGAAAAAAGTTTTAATCCAAATTTTGAAAATATTGCCCACAAAATATTTGAAAAAAGGTACCAAAAATTGTTTTGATTTGAATAATTAATTATAATAATTGTCGATCAATGTTATACAGTCTGGGCAACTACAAACTCAATGGCCTGAGTAAGTAACCATTTTCCTTTCTTTTGATCAGCAAATACTCATTAGTCACACATTAGTATGATTTACCAGCTTCCAGTGTATTTTAAAAGCTATTTCTAACAGGTACCAGCAATTTCATAACATGTGAACGATGTCTTTAATATGAACCTTACTCACAAAATGTACAAAATCTTACTTAATAAGATTACAATCAGATTTTAATTCTCGACAGTTAAAATGTTCAAGGCGATGCTCTTATTGTATAAAGTTATGAAATTATAATTGCAGAGATAATTTTTTTTACTATTTATTTATCCATACCCAATGAATTTAATTACTACCTGGTGAGTTTGTCGCGGGTTACAGTCATCAAGTTTTTAGTAATGTAATGGTAGGCCTAAATGGAAGAACAAATTATTTAAATTGAATTCATTTATTGTATATACCCCACCAAACAAAAACTAGTAAAAACGGAGCCAATTAATCCCTTGCTAGTCAAACACTTTGGCATATAAAAGTAGTGATTTAAAAAGTTTTGGCCAAGTTAACCCTTCAAGAGAAGGTAAATGCATATGTGTGGAAAGATGTTGGGTATTATTGATATTGGGATATTGTGGAAGATATTAGAGTGAAACGTTCGGTCATTAAGGTTCGGTAATTACAACTAGGCTTGACCGCTTGATAGGTTTTGACCATAGTTTTGACGTAGGCGTACTGAAATAATATGTGTATGGCAATTTTAATTTTAACATAGCATTGTTCAGCCAATCCATCTAATCAAGAAGGCTATGGATACTATTATGACATTTCAGCACGTCACTCATAACCTCATTTAATGATCACACTGACGCTGACAATGATATATTCTCTTGAATATTGTTCACATTGAAGATGAATAGCATAGGTTTAAGTATTATTTTAAAAATGGGATGTATTTGTAGCAGGAAATCTGTCTATGTCAATAATCGCAAGTACTACGTATGTGATCATCTTGGAGAGGGGTAGGTAGCATTTTTAAAGGTTCATAGGCCTAGACTTAGACCTAGCGATTGAGTTTGGCCATCAATGGTTTGGCCTAGCCATTGAATTCAATGAACTAGCTTATATTGAAAAATCTTGGCACTAGAACACTGAACTGTATGCCTAGCCTCTTCTTAGCTGTATGATTGAGCCTACGCTTTATTAGTCAGGCCTAGGCCTACCTATTTCATGCTAGGGCTGCAGCTATAGCAGGGATATATTCTGAATAAATAAAGTAGGTCCTACCAGGACATTTGCTTCATATTTCCATAAATCCAATAAGAGAGGGGTGCGCATAGTAGGACACTTGCTTCATGTTTTCGTAAATCCAATAAGAGAGGGGTTCGCATAGTACCACAGTGAATTTTTGGAAATGGGCCTAGGCCTAGCATATGTTTAGATTCTATTTTGTGAGTGTTAGTTGTCGGCGTATAGGCCTACTGTAATACTGGTACTTTTATATCGACAGGTGACGCCAACTGTTGGCAATCCAGATTGTATAGGCCTAGTATTGATTTCGTGCCTGTACCGGTACCAAGTACCGTATATTATGTTCTATGTTAGTTTTAATTTAGCTCAAATATTAAATAGGCCTACCGATATTTCTAATGTAAGCGAAACAAATATTCATGACTATATATCATTAGAGATCCCTATTTTCATATAGTCCCTACGTCTATACATTTTATTTGCAGTAGGCTAGCCCTACTGAAATTATACGGCAAATTATGTCCCTGTTATGCCCGTGAAAAGTCTGTAAAAGTCTCTGTTTCGGCCGGCCGAAACGAAGGTCATCGGGGACCGAAACTACCACTGTTTCGGTCGTGAAATGTCTCTGTTTCGGCCAGATATGCCTCTTTTATGCAATGAAATGTCTCTGTTTCGGCCGTGAATTGTCTCTGTTTCGGCTGTGAAATGTCTCCGTTTCGGCCATGAAATGTCCGAGTTTTGGCCGTGAAATGTCCATTTCGGACATGAAATGTCCGTATTTTGGCCGTTGTTTGAACCTACTTGGTCCTTGAAAAGTCTGTATTAAAGTGTCTCTGTTTCGGCCGTTGTTGGTCCCGGCATACTTAATTCACCATTAAATTAACTGTTGAATTACGCCGTGTTCATGTGACGCATGCAAAAAGAGAACATGTTTTTTGAGGTTCAGATGAGCGGCTAGATGTATTGTTTTTCTCTAGAAAAAATAATACATCTATCCGATCATTTAGCTGTAGGCCGACCGCAAAACACACTTTTTCCTTTTGCGTGCATCACAAAAAAACGGCGTAATTCAACAGTTAATTTAATGGAGCAACATTGGGCTGCATTATTTACAGCAAGTAAAACAGAGGTAATGTACGGCAAAGTAGTTTTCTGAACCCTTATCTGTTACGCCATAGCTTTTCTTTTGGGGAGCAAAGAATTCTCTAGACTCTAGATGACATTCACGACTAGATCATTTAATAGTAGAATCACGTAATCCACCCCCAAAATGAATTGGCAAACAGTTTTTGCAAATTTGTTTAGAGAGTTCTTCATTACACTCCTCATCATGTTAACTGGACAAGTCCAAGTGAGAGACTGTGCAGTGTGAACACTGAATGCAGCCGTGGAATGCAGTGTGACAAGTAAAAACGGGTTATTCAAGGGTATATCATTCACCGACGCCAGTAGATCGTTGCCATCAGTACAGTACGTCGTTGAACTCAATATAAATAAAAATATCAGAACCATTGATATCAAAATCAAACCCAGCACTATTGCTAGAGTTGCCATACATCCAACATGACCAGAACGAGTGTACCTATCTGGTAAATATGCCCTACGCATACAAAACCCCACGTTTTTAGAGTTTTGTTAAGAGGTGAAGGATGATAGTTATGGTTAGGTAGGTTATCTATAGGGCATACTTATCTAGTACCTTTCCAACCAGGACTTCTCGATGTAAAATTACAGTCTGCTTGACCTGTTCTAGGCCTATTTGGAAAATACAGGAAGAACATGCAAAAACGACTGTTTTCCACACAAGAAAGTTACCAGTATATATTTCCAAAATGAGTAAATTTTTTAATGCTGTTGAACTGATAACTGATTAATAATGGAAGAAAACTGAAAATATTGCATATCCTGTCAATCGTTGAGAATTGCCATGTTGTCTGCATGATACATATTGTCGTCTGAAGTTGTAGTAAACATATCCTTTCCCTACCTAACCTAACAAGAACCAGCAATTAAAACTGTGAATTTTCACAAGTGAATCCGGAAACAAACCTAATAGCCACATTGAAATGCCAGCAGGAAGATGTGCAGTTGATTAATAAAAATGAGATGAAAAACCAAAACACATACTTCCTAACATAGAAGTGTACCGGTAGTTTAACTAATTTTCCAAGGAAAATTGACATCAAAAGAGGATCAAGGATACTGTGTAATTACACCTTTTAAAAACTGATAATGAAACCGCCGTATGAAAAGCAGCGCATATAGCTATGGTCATACAATAGTGATATGATGATCTTGAATTACACGTGACAGTAAATTTGATATACCACTCAGCATGTCTTAGCTAGTGGCTAAAGGTGTAGAGCGTCTATCACACAACCACTACTGAAAATCTGAGTTTCAAATTGTTTTACGAGCTACTTTTTCATCTTAAATTCAAATTTATTGTATAAAAATGGCATTTTAGCTGCCCCGGTGGTTCAGTGAACTATCGCTGCCATATGCATAGGCCTATACCTGAATATCCAAGTATCAACATATAAAATAACTTGAGTATTCATAGAATAACAAATTACTAGGGCATACCGGTACTTGTAAAGAATACTAATATTAAATATTGTTGGACTTGATATTTATTGTTGGACTGCTTGAACTCCAAATGAAAGCTACTTTCATCTCACATCTAAGATCGTCTATAATGCTAGAGCCGCATACCGTGCGCTCTTCATCTCTGTCCATTCTTATAACTCTTCCGACTCTGGGACTAAATCTTATTTAGTGTGGTGCATAGATGTAAATTAAAAAAATGAGCAATATTATAATCAAGATAGGTTCTGTTTTTATCTTCTGATCCCGTCATCTCATTCAGTCTGCTGACGTTCCTAGTAAACTCTGCTGATGTTCATAGTAAACTTCAATTGGTTGATTGAATGTGCTGTTGAATAATGTTTTTTATCTTTTCAGGGGCTTTAGTACAGTAGATTTGGTCCAAGATATACACTCAAGAAGGAATTATGCCATGAAGAAAATAATCTGCCACGGGATTGAGGATCAACAGATTGCAATGAAAGAAATAGAATACCATTCTAAACTAAAACATCCAAACATCATTGAATGTGTAGACTCAGACATTTCTGGCAATGCAGACGCTGTAGTCAATTCAACAAGTGAAGTATTACTAATTCTGCCTTATTACCAGGTAATTACTTGTTTATGCCATAGCTGCAGTCTCTCTGTTCTCCATGATTTAGTGTCGGTTAAAGTACTGGAATGTAATTATGTTCTGCAGTATAAAGGTTTCGTCTTTTGCTGAAACCTCATCCGGTACAAGTTGGGACGTGAAAGGAAATATTTCTGAACAAATAAATGTACGGAAATATATTTGCGCAAATTCGCAGTCATATTAAGGAGAGGCTAGAGAGAACATATTCATTTTCTTTCTCTTTCACATTTTCTTGATTTTCACTAGAGTCACTCGTTAATTTCTTGTTTATGTGTCCATGGGAGTCGATTCAGCGGAATGTCAGTTTTTTGGTGATACTTTTGAACGGTATGAGATATTGAGACTCTGTCAAAGAGGAAACTCATATATTTTAATATATTCAAGATGGTGTAAGTAATAACTGTCCATCTCATATCGCATCATAATTGTCACGGGTAACGGTTAAAAAATGTGTTTATTTAGCTGTATACGCATGACAATTAGACGATGTGAGATAAATAGTTATTACTTATACATTTTTGAAGGTATTGAAATTATCTGTGTTTCCTCTTTATTAGAATTTGGTCCCTCATACCGTTCAAAAGTTATCGCCAAAAAACAGATATTCCGCTAAATCGACTCCCATGTAGACCTACTCTTGAATGACTATTGATCGAAGATGATTTCTTGAGAAAATTCAGGCAAATTGAAACAATTATTTTAACCACATAATGTGTGTCAATAATGTCTTCATGGCTTGTATTGCCGTATCCTTTTGAACTTCCCTCTTAAGTGTTGTCAAGTTGTCAGAGGCAGTAGTTCTGTTGTTTCTGTATCGTCAACCTGCACCAAGTGTACAAAGTATGAGAAGAGAGTGTGCCGTTTAGTTTTTATAGTTTTTCGATTTTGGTGCCAGAAATTCTAACTAAATCACAAGGTAGAAACGAACACTTCAGTATTGGTTTTAGCGGTTGTCAGCTTAAGTTTTGAAAATGGATTCAGACTTGATGACAGAAGAGATGTTGAATGTCCTAGTATGTCATTAGGCAATACTGTCTTTAATTTTTGCATGGGTCATCAAGTCATATTTAGTTAGATGCCTTTGGTTAACTGTCTGAGTAACAAGTGCTCATATATTATGCATCAAATAAAAAAAAATATGTGGGTAGTTGAAGCGGGGTTTTCAAGGTGGGTAAAACCCACTGGATTCTAGCAAACACTACCAGATCAATGCATTGCATGTAGTAGCAGTAGTAGTAGTAGTGTTTATTCCTTTAACCCTCTTTCGAGGAAATCGGTACACAAATGACATATTTTACAATATAACTTATAGACAATATCAAAAGCTTGAGTGTGGCAGTACCACCATTTACAAATTAGTAGTAGATTAGTGATTACAGTATATTAAACAAGTAGTAAAACAAATAATGTGACATTCAAAGAACTACATAAATATAGATAGCTAGATACTATACATAATCATTTGAATAGCACAAAGGAGAAAATGATTACTTAAAAGCCTCTACGTAAATTCAATAAGTAATACGAAATCCAGCATCAACAAACTCTTGCACAGAATAGAAACTATTAATTGTATGGTGTTCTTTGAGGAGTGATTTGAATTGATTTATTGCCTGGTATACATTTAGACATCCAATCTTGCTTTCAGAGAGGTACGCTAGCTCATCAGCTGGAGCTTCGTAGCGCCACCAAAGCACATATAGCGCCATGTGAGATTCTAGCAATGTTCTTGCAGATCTGTGAAGGCATCAAAGCATTCCATGAAGCAGCACCTAGTCCCCTGGCTCATAGAGACTTGAAAACTGCCAACATTCTTCTTTCAGATAGTAATGTGCCAATCATTATGGATCTTGGTAAGCTATGAATACTGTTATGTGGGGGCTTACTTGTACCCAAACACACCGTTTCTGAGCTCATGTATCATTGGTAGCTTAATGTGTAAGCCTACTGTATTTGTGTTCTTCCAAAAGTATATCTGAATGAGATTGATTTATACTAAAAAACCTAGATTAGGTCGTTGAGACCGCCTGGGAATAGTTTTGAGTGGGGTATCAGATTTTTAGTGCCAACGTTTGAAAGTGACTCTGATGTTATGATGATGTGTGAAGGATACCGGTAGAGAAGTAAAATAAACTATTAAACTATAACGACTAGACCTGATATAATAGAATGAATTGTAATGAATTTGAATAATATTAAGTAATATCCAATAACATACTTGAACTTGTTGCTTTGATCTTGATCAAAATACGAAACATAATAATATATATATTTATAAATATATATATATATAATATAAAATATATAATATAAAATATAATATATAATATATATAAATATCAATATATTTATAAACGATCTTCAAATCGGAATTCAATCAAGAATTCGTCTATTTGCTGATGACTGTGTGGTATATAGCACCATTAGGAGTGAGAGGGAGCAAAATCAGTTACAAGGAGATTTGGACAGAATTAATAAATGGGTTAAAATAAATTTAATGGGACTAAATGTTGGAAAATGTAAAGTGGTGCACTTCTCTAGCAGCAGTAACAAGAAAAAAGTGAATAAGATTTATAAAATGGGAGATTCTACACTTGAGGAAGTAGAAGCATATAAATATCTTGGACTTTACATAAATAAAAACTTAGGGTGGGGGGAACATGTTAGAAATATCTCAAAAAAGGGAATACGATCCTTAAATTTTATTATGAGGCAGTTGAAGGGGACAGGGATGAAAATAAAAGAGAAGGCATACATGAGTCTGATTCGGCCAATGCTTGAGTATGCTAGTTCAGTCTGGGATCCGCATGAAGTTGGACTAATAAAGGCTGTGGAGAACGTCCAAAGGGTTGCTGCAAGAAGGGTATTGGGAAGAGAGAAGCGCTGGAAGATTATCAGGAACGATAAGGATGTGGTTGAAAAAGTTATAGAAAGACCCAGTAAAATGATTGAGGAAATGGGATGGGAAAATTTGGCGAAACGAAGACAAATAGAAAGAATGTGCAATTTTGTTAGAGTCAAGAATGAATATACAGGATGGGATGAATTAAGCAATAGAATTGGAAAGGGATTACAAAGAAGTACAAGGGGAGGAGTAAGAATGGAAGTGGAAAAAGTGGATAGAGAAGTAGGTAAATATGGGTTTATACAAAGAACGACGCGGGAATGGAATGAATTAGAAGAAGATATCAAGAACATAACGAAGATTGGTGATTTAAGAAGAGAGCTAAGAAAAAAATGAAGTATAATTAAATCGAGTATGTTTGACTGTAATTGCATTAGGTATAGTAACCATTACCACCTGTTTTATGAACAATCTGTAATGAATAAATAAATATGTAAATATGTAATAATAATTCCACAAAAACAGTTATAACATAGGCCTGGAATAACTATGCCTAGACTGGAATAAACTCGAAGAAAATGGAAGAACTGCGAAGAAATTATTAGAATCCAAGAAAATTATCTAATAGAATACGTAATACAAATTCTTACCACCGTGCATCTACCACATGTGCAAGAATGTTTATAAAATACAATAAAATAGACCTTCACCTAAATGGTTGAATTCTCAGTGGATGCAACAGAAGTAAAAATATAACTCTTTGCTGCAATATATTGTGGTATCTGTGAGTGTGTGTGGTCTAGTTTTTAGTGTTATTTGTCGTTTTGTGAAATTATTTTGTAGCCGATGAAAAAAGATGCCAATCAATATATTTTAAATAGATTGTGTTCTAAAAAGTGAGGAAGTAAACATATCATGTAATACATTACTGGAGAGTAAACTTATCTTGAAACCCATTTACTGGGGCGTAAAGATATTTTTGTGCACCATATCGATAATCGATCAAAATATAAAAAAACAAAACAAGAGAGTTCCGTTTGATATCAAATCGAAATTATGATATCGTACGTTTGTCGGAATTTCCAAGCGTAAATCATGTCTTTTTAGTCTTCTGTAATTATATATGACGCGCAGGGAGGATTTGCATTTGTCTTGACATATACAATTTGGTCAACACACGAATGTCAGCCTGACATGGGACTGGAATGCGCATAGAATGGTCACTGTGATGATGTGTTAGGTCGACAGTTAGCGCTTTATGTATTCAATATCGGAATAGTCGAACTCGAACGGATTCATTTCAATATAAATCAAAACCCTGATGTCGAATATCGGCGGAAATATTGAAATGGAACGGCAACCCAAGTTTTAAGAGAGTGGTAATGATTGTTTGCCTGCAGGCTCTGTAGCGGAGGCCCGCGTCAAGGTCTGTGGAATGGCTGAAGCTCAAGCCTTACAGGATGTGGCCAGTGAACGTTGTTCTATGCCGTACCGAGCGCCTGAGTTATTCAACGTAGAGAGCTACTGCATGATTGATGAAAGGACTGATATATGGGTATGATTATTCTAGAAAATATTTATTATTCAAGTCAGGCCCTAATTTATGTCCATAGTCTTGTTCATGTAAAACACATAAACATTTGTCATGGACAACCTATTTACAAAGATCTCGACTGTGCTTTGTTATTTAATTAATTGTGTCATAATTTGCATTGGTGGTGTTTCAGTGTACTAGGGTCAATGATGGATAGGTTATTAAGGATAGTGAACGCGTTGTGTAGGTGTATGGTAGTTCAATATTGTATATTGTTTTCGGTAACAAAATACCATAGGATTACTCAACCAAGGATACATGTATACCAGGATGTACCAGAAAATGAACATTTCCAGAGGCAAAAACCCTAAATTAGGAGCGAGAGGGTATGAACATGATGCACCATTATGAGAAAGGAATTACTATTGTAAGGGTCAAATATAATTTCGTAAGTTATTATAAAATGGACGAAACTTCAACAGTTATACATGATCGAGATTCATAACTTCAATCTCGCAATTTTTTCGATTCAATTGAAAATGTCAATTTATAATTCAATCAATATTCGATATTGAAATTTTGATATTGTTTGTAATTTTCATATTGAATGGCTACCCTAATATTTTCACTTTCATCTAATATTATTTTCTAATATTTATCTAATATCTTTCATTTTCACTAATATTTTCAATATAATCACTTGGTTTTTCTAACCTACATTGAATGTTGATTAACCACCCTTGGTTTGCAAACTTGAGTTATGTCTGGGACAGGCCTTAGTTGAAATACCGGTAAATTTTTGAATGCTTCACTCGCTTGTTTCAAACATGATTGTTACAATTGAAATTGTTGAAATTTGCTCTTTTATGAATTGAAAAAGAAATATGCCTAATGGTCTTTGAGTTTATGTGAGAACAAGCTTCGGGAATCGGCCTCACTTAAAAATCACCTAATTGACATTTGTAACAAGTCTTCTCATTATTTTGTGATATGTGGGGAGAGGAATTTTTTGATGATCACTTTTCCGAGGTAAAAGACGTGAGAACAGTATGCCAAGAGTATGATTGCACCACAGGCAAAATGTCGTTAACCCTACACAAGTGTATTGCGTGAATTATTGGCGGCCTCAAAGAAGTGTATTGTGCTTGTTGATTTCAGTCACTGGGATGTGTTCTCTATTCTATGTGCTACTTCAAATCACCATTTGATGCCGCGTACGAGAGAGGTGACAGTGTGGCTTTAGCCGTGATGAGCAGAAAAGTAGACTTCCCTATTTCGTCAATTTATGACCAGGTAAATATATTTCAGTGGTTTGTTATTAGTGAACCGTGTTTCTCAAGTTGAGAAGTTTCGTTTAGAAATGGACTTCCATTTATATCAGTATAGCATTAACCAGGCCTATTATACACCACTTAGCTCTAACTATATCGATTTGTATTATTTTGTTTCAGGATATGCATGAGCTAATCCTGTATATGATGAAAGTAAATCCAATGGAGCGGCCATATATTTATAGTGTTATTGAAAAGACACACGATATTCTTTCAAAACTGGAAGCCAATGCTTAGACCGAGAACAGCAAATGAAAGGATCGAGAACAGCAAATGAAAGGATCGAGAACAGCAAATGACACTATCAAGGACAGCAGATGAGTCGTTACCTTGATCTAAAGCTGTGGTCCTACGGAGAAGAAAGGAAAGGAATGACTTCCTGAACGATGAATGAATGTTAGGACTTGGGCTTTAAAGGCACGTCGACAGCTATAGAAATATTGCTTAAAATATTGTAATGATTAGTAGAATGAGAGGCAAGGCCTTGAAACGGAAAAGTGCATTTTTTATTTATATACATACTTTTTAATATATGTCATTGATCTATTTTCTATAATGCCCGACTTCAGTGAATTGCCCAAGACTATCCATTTCTCTGGGTCATGATTATTGTGATCATCTTCATGATTTTCAGTGTTCCTAAAGCTTTATATTCATGATGATTATCAAACATTGGCTGAAGCTATGTCCATGGTTACAGGTAAACACAATTTGAAAGCAAAAGAAAGATGGAGGCAGCATTATGATCACTTGGTACTCGTACACAAATACCGTATACGTGGTTGACGTTTTGAACTAGCTTCCACTTGTCTTGCTTTGTTCACCTTTGGGGAGAACTTTCTATTATTTGCCAAAGTCTCTCGTGGTCTCTCATGGCCATATACCGTAGTTTGCTGCATTAATCAAGCCAACTTGTGTACTTTCTACTTACACAAACTGGCAAGAGTATCCACCACTGAGTCATGATCTGACCAACAATTGTGTTGCTTAGCATATATTGCTCATTCGTCTTGTTTTGCGTTCAGTGTTGTCAAGTGAATTTACTGTGTAAATTGTTGAAGGTATTGAAGCTCAGTGAGTGCTTAGGAGGAATTTCTACTGGTACTGTACTCAGGTGTATGGTTTAATTGAAGTGACCTGTGAATAAGTGTAGGACCATATATTACAGGCTTGCCTGTTAGCAGACATCAGAAATCTAACTACAAAATACAGATACTGTTCTCCACGAGATGTAGTACGGTATATAAAATAGTAGAAAATGGTACATCAAACTCATAGATTAAAATACAATTATATTAAAAAAAATACTTTCCAGAATATAAAATAAGTTTCAATTTTCACCAACACAACACTAGTCGTATTTGGAAAATAATAATTATCTTATCTTCTACAGATGTGTTTTTCGGGAGAACAGTACTTTAAGATGAGTTGTTCGATTGCTAATGGTTACAATTTGTTTAAAATATAAACTATTGATTTAATATGCTTATAAATATAGTAATAAATATATCAGGCCCACTGCAATATGTTACAATGATGAATTATTTATTGCTCGTCATATTTTGGTCTACTAGCAAGTGATGCGTATATATTACATGAGGTAGAGGATTTCATTGATTGATCCGAATTGTGTATGAACTACCAATATCTATATGAATGTCAATATAATCATCTTATAATTCAAACCATGTTGACCACTGCTGCCACGGAATGTCTACTTAATTGACACTTGAATTCATTTAATGCACGTTCTATTTTTCATATTTTAAACCTATTTTGCTCAATCTTTTTCATTTTTTAAAACATTTCTCTTTCGGTGTTCCATTAAATGATATTTTTCTAATATATTCAGTACGATATTTTGAAATTTACAAAGATATTTCAGTAATGAGTATTTGAAATACAAAAGAATTTGAAAATGTGTGTGATTTGATTTTGTATGCTCTTCTGTCTGCTTGTAAGCAGGCCATAGTCCAATGCAAGCAAGTCTGGAGAACAAATGTAAGCGCTCTGGTTACGTTGCACTGTTGACTGCTAGATTATCGCTACAGTTGGGTACAGAAATCTGTGCTCATATGAGCATATGCTCATATGGTACAGACGTGTCCTAATAGATAACTGGAGGTTTTTAAAATAAAACAGGGGGAAATAAAATGAATGAATGAATGAATATGAGAGTTTGAAGGCGTGTCGACAGCGAGGTAATTTTACGCCAATAAAAGAAATTATGTTGAAGCAAAAAAATATAGTTTCATGATTTTTTCCCAGATTACCCGGGTAATTTCGGTGGGTACCCGGTGCCTAAATTGTTACTAGGAAGGCATCACTACTATATAGTCTAGTAGTGAACTTGGTACAGTAGTAATATATAGGCTTTTAACTTTATATTAAAATGTTAATTTCAAAGTCCCTATTATAAAGAGCAAATTGAATTAATTTTAATGTCTAAATAAACAAAGAAATGAAATGGTGGAATGTGAAGGGCTTTTTTCATATGAGTTGTTTTGTGCAAAGCCAAACCATCTATTTCACAAGCACGACTATACTGCTGTTGGTAGGACACCACCGAAACTTCTTACTGTTGATGCTAAATAATAGGTTGGTAGTTCCTCCTCTGGGCTCATCCCATTGCACACGTCCATTATGCACTTGTGGAGTGCGCCCTTTTAGCCGTGTTTCAATGCTTCCAAACTTGCTGGTTGCTTGAAAGTACTTGCTAGTAGGCTAATACTCATAAAAGCTAATTGGTCTTCTCGCTAAGATAATGACTGTTAGAGTGTGCCAATGGAGAATGGTACATATGTGTTGAAACGGTTGTTATTTTGTGATCGTCTAAGGGAAAGTAACATTTCTTTTGTGAGGCAGGTGAGATTTTGTCCCGGTAGCAGTACATACGGGATGGTTTAATTGTCAACAAGAATCACAAGAATCAGAGAACAAGAATCGTAATACATAGTATTTGTTGTTTTAGGTGTCCATTAGTATTCATCATTTAAAGATTAGTGTTGAAAATGAAAATAATTCAATATTTAAAAATGAATAATGAATGATAATACATTTTTAAGATTGGAGTTGACCACACTTGGGAAAGATGTGCCCATTACGCTTGTTACTGCTCACCGCCACTGCTAAAAGTGGGAGAAAAATGCCAACTAAAATGAATATTTGCTCAACAACCCCACCAACAGCAACATTATTTGGGGGTATGACTGAGTGGGTGATGGATGATGTTTACAAAAACCCAATGCTTTATGCCGAACTTGAACTCACGCCCAACTTGAATTTCGTTGCCAAGTAAAATGCTTTTTACTCTCATGTTTTACCTCGCCTTTGATTCATGAAAAAAAATTGTGTTGATAGTTTTCCTTGACCTTGAATCCACAAGAATTTGTATATTCATTTTCAATATCACCCAGGATCCACATATTTTGTGTTTGTAGTAGCTGACTTTAATGTTTGGAATGCTTCCATGATTGAATGAAACATTAAAGTAAAATCAATGAGGTTCAGCATTATTGACCTTGTTCCCTAAAACCTTACTTAAAAAACACCACTTATATTGCACAACAATATAAATAGGTTATTTACGTAGTTGGACGATGATTATACATCCAAATTTTTAAATGTATATTTTTCTGTTATCAGTGCTACAGAACATTATAGTATACCTAGTAGTCACTCTTTTTAATTCTTCATTATTAAATTGATCATTGCATTTGAATTATTTTTAACCTGAACAAAATTACTGGATCAATATCTTTTGGCTTCAAGCCAAAGAAAAAGCAATTGACCCCTAGATTGGGGTGGCATAAGGTTTATAAAATGGTTTAAGTATTTGTGCATAATGTGCTCATTTGAAGAGTTTTGGGAATGAAAATTCATTGAAAATTATTATAATCCAATAAAATCAGCGGGCTTAGTTTTGAATTGCAATTAACCAATCGCAAGAGTTTATTTGAACCATTCAAGTGTACTACGGAGCCATGACTTGGCTATCAACTGACCGTCAACAAGGCCGTGGTTTTATATCCGGTGCAACCCTAGTTTGCTGTCAGGATTTAAGCAAGTGGCAGTATTCATTTGCATAATTATTAGCGTGCGTGTAAGATATCGGAGTACTTAGGAAGATTCCACACCTTTTGGTAAGATCAATACGTTAATTTGTCTCAAGGGAATTATGCCTACGTAGCTGTTTGAAGCTGGGCTGGCTCAGTGCATGCAGGACATCTTTGATGACAAGTCATCGACATGAAACTAGTTGTGTCTGATTGGTTAATGTTCAGGTGGCAAATACAAATAGATAATTTGATGTCTAGTTATAGTTGTCTGGTTTCACATCTATAGTAATTAGGCGATATACGTACCAGAGCCAAGTACAAATATATAACACATCATACTGGTAGGCCTACTTGTCATATTCATTGTTTTAGCAAAACTAGTTATGGAGGGCTATGGCATTGATTATGGTGACAGTCATAGCTTCAGCTTACCCAGCTGCTGTGCACACATATTAAGCTTATGCATAACATTTTTATGGGCCTATGGGCTTTTATTTTGTGACATGTAAAATCTGAATGGAGTTGGCAATTACTTATTCCATCCAATTAGGCATACTTTGTTCACTTCGAGCATTCTAGTGCTATTTTGACACTTGGATAGGCCTATGACTTTTGACAGCTGAGCATATGAGTAATTTAAACTTGGAGATCTACACAAGTTGCATTAATGTTGAGTTTGGCATACCACCACAATTGTAGATGCAAACTATTATTTATTTTTTTATTTATTTTATTTTATTCCATAAGTGAAATACATGAGTAAGCCTATGGCTACCAACTAGACAACTAGTGTTATTGATAGTCATAGGTTACATATACATAGTTATAGCACAAATACATATTACATAAATATAAGATGATTAATACAATGATAAATAATAGTGATCAAATTAATATGTAGAAAATGAGTAATGGAATACCCACATAAGCAGTGCTCGTGTGTGGGAGAGGATATTTGTAGAAGAAATAATGTAGTTTGATTTCAAGATGGCTTTTTGAGAGTTAGTTGAGATAAGTTTATGCAAAAATTTAGATGATAATGAGGTCTAATTTAAATGTGTAGAGGGTGAAATGTGTAGAATGTGTATTTTGAATGTATTTCAAATAGGGTGTGCTCTTCGTCTGACAGTTACTGTCTTGGTGTACCCTGTAGTTTTTATAATCCTTTTTTTTTTGTATTTAAATCTTACCCTGCCTATTTTGCTTACTGGGCCTAGTACAGTGTCACCTTGTTGATGCATTGTAAAACACTTACAATTTTTTCAGTCAAGTTGGCTTTAACTCAACCATGTTTGACTTTATTTTATTGTTCATATGGTGTTGGTTACTGTTATTCACTGTTATCATATGAGTATCTTGATAGTGAAGAGTTCTGCATTCCTAGAGGTATTCTCATGACCTGTCAGCAGGGTCTTGGCTCTGGTGTAGAGATGGAAGTTAAGTTGGACATAGGTTTTGTAAACATATTTTGTATATACCACTCGCTTATTCACTTTCTAAATATTATATTAGTTGTTGGGGTCGTTGAATCACATGAAGCAAGCGATAGGCACGAGATGATCATAGTGTTTTATTTATTAATGTAGTCCTACGTAGATCTTCTGGGATACGTTAATGGCCGACCCTATTCCCACTTCTATTACCTCAAACGGGCTCATGAAACCTTATTCCCTGGATGCATAGTTCATTTGATTGCATACAGAAGACTCTGACAGTGTGTTCTCGCTAACTAACGTGAAGTCAAAATGAGATGAACAACAAGTTTTTAACCCCAAACCTTCACTCCCATGATGTGTGTATCGCTTGGATAGAGGGCCATAGGGGTGTGGCATTGTCAAGACGGGGTAAAGCAAATATCAATTACGCTTAAAGTATAATTTCAGATCATCCATATAATTTCGTTTCTGTGATCCAATATATATGTATATATTAGGGCGCCCCTGGACACTACACCCACCTCTTGCCATTGTGCAGACAAGCAGACTTACTGTTTCCTTCCATGTTATTGTGGGAGGGTGAGGGGGGGGGGGGGGTCGGATTGGATCACTGATCTCTCTCTACTTGGACGCCTGACAGTGAAATGGTATAATATCTGCACAGTATAACATTCATTGAGCTAATGCTGAGACTCATGGTTTCACACTGAAAGTCAGCCTACTGGTAGTGATTGATCTGTTTATTAGGTACGGTCATAAAAGAGGTCAATCAATCTACATTAACATGCATCCCTGAAGAAAATATACTGATATTATAATATGAATCAGAACTAGAACACGATGTGGATAGCATTCAACGCATGGTCTGTGAAATAATTAACGGTTAAATGTGCGTATATGTTATTCAAGTTGACATTTTAATTTTGGATAAAATCATTTTATGTGACCACACGTGTATTATGTATTTCACTGGCTGCGTCACAGATCAAGGAATTCGGGGATGCGCTTTAAACCATTAAGTATCAAGTTCTCTAAGCTGTGAACTAATTGTTCTCAGCCGTTCTTATGCCCATTGCTGGTGACAGTCGTAGTAGTGTGGCGAGAATAGGAGCGTATAGGCCGGCATACATGAATAGCAATGGCCAAAATTAACATCTCTATTCACCCATCGTGTGCCTGTATTGCATCATTACGTTCACTCACTTCTTCGTATCGCGTCACAAGTGGTCAATAAGACGGTTAAGGTTGATGACCTGCTAATTTACAAACTTGAAATCCTTGCCGCACCGATCATATTCAATGCCAAATAAGCCCTAAGGGTTGGCTCCTTCGCTCATCTCAAACAACGTCATAATTGACGATTGTTAGCCAAACGTCCCCACCAACAATAAGATTAATATGGGGTATGTATGAGCCGGTCGGTGATGGATGCAAGTAGGGATTTAAAAGGTACCAACAAAATAAGAAAAAATTGTTAAAATTCGTGATTTTCCGTTTTTTTTAAGTTAGAAAAATAGGAAAAATTGACAGTCCAGAAAAAGCCCAATTTCTAGTCTGCAATAATATTCAACAATGTTAAGATTGAAGATTACAACAGAATCTGTTATAGACTTCCAGTTTACCTATTTAACTTTATTCCGAATCGGTATCACTAACGTTTTATGCGGGAATCGACTGAATTGATTTATGGATTCTATATGTATTTAATGTATTTAGTACTAGCTTTTATCTACTCTTAGTTTTAGGAAATGATAATTGTACAACTTGATGTATTCAGAATTTAAGCTGTTTGGTGGAAGAAAATGCCATTGCGGCTTAACTCCGCCGCACAACTAAAGATATTATTATGTTATTATTACTATTCAGTCAATTAACTCTTAACATCGTCATTCGAGTCGGCTCAGCCTCTGACTCGGGACACTTCAATCATTTTTCAATCATTTCCGCTGCAAGAGACGTCTGTTCGACCCTGACAGTTTGAATGTTTTGATATCGCACGGTTGTGAGTGCCACTGTAGCAAAAGGTGAAATCTCCTTTCGTTCAACCTTGCTTCGTCGGTTCATTATCACCCGCTCATTCGTACCCTCATATAACATATCTGTTGGTAGTGTCGTTAAGCACAGTGGGAAAAGGTAGAAGAGTTTAGGTAAACCAGAATCCATGGTTTGTGCGTGTTTCGAAAGCACACGCAATTTGATCCAGTTTTCAAAGCTTAATTTATACCGAGTCCGACGAGCGGCTTAAGATGTGAATCGGTAACAATTATTATCATGGACGATATTACTCTAATTTTTGACCACATAGAAATTACGACCCTTCTCAAAAAGAATTTGTTCAATATTTCGAATATTTTGACTTATTCATACTAATTATTATCACTTTTGTCATCTATATATTTATAATAAATCATCACATTTTCAATTGATCGATCATTGGCCATGCATCATCAAACAAAGTCAGTGCCACACAGTGTTGTATTAGCTATCCCATTTGGTAATCCTTTCAGTCACTATGAACACTTACATTTTCGACTATCAAAAACTATAAACATATACATAATTATTCATCATTCATGAATCAGTGAATCACTAATAAACCTACCTAGTCGTGCGGAAGCTCGATGGGAGCCAAGTCCCGCGCCAAGCCATAGCTACACAGAACACAGTTTACACGAGCACGGAATGTTGTGTAATGGACTAACCACTAAATTTATATTTTAGCACTTTGGCGTTTTGTATAATATGAACACATTCTAGTCATATAAGTATTTAAACTAGGAAAACGCCTTATGTGCGCTGTGAGATATGCGTTGTGATATATGCGTTGCTTAGAAGTATGGAAATGTAGAATCATAGAGATGGTAGAATTAAGAACATTAATTTTGGTCAGCTCAATGTACATATTATACAGGCCATGGATCACTTCAAAGGTTTAAAAACCGCGGCTGTCTGTTGGTATATGGACCTTGGTTTCCCAACAATGGTACCAGTGCCTTCTTGATATCCATGACAGATTTTAATCCTTTTAATTTATTGGTGACACTTGTTGCTCACATTTAATAGTTCCTTAATTGCTTTCTTAATTGCTTTTATTGATGTGTAAAAAAAGTACAATAAAAATGCGTTTTCTTCGTTATTTCACATCCGATTGTTCCATAAATCGCTCAAAATATCTATGATAGTTCTTTCCACATTCAGTATAAATTTGAGAGCTTTGGAAAATCTTTGTTTTCTAACTATTTCTCCCCCGGCTTATTCTTATGGGGATTTTCAATACTTTCCAATTTTTTCCGGAAAAACCGTTTGACCGATTTTTCTGAAAAACAATCCCAACCTATTCTGGTGTGATACCAATTTGAAAAAAAAGTTTCGACTTCATTGATCCTTTTTCCTGACCTGTATGCCGCGTACAAAATTACATACAAAAAAAAAAAGCCCAAAATTTGTCGATATATGGAATGAAAATCTACGCTGCGCTCATCTAACAGAACCTTTTTATGATTCATAATCGCTTTTTTGAATAAAGTACTTTCTATGATCATCAGACTACTTGTTCAGACACGATTGCCTAAACTAAGTAAGACATTGTAAACAAATAATGCGTGTAACTTTACATAGAGTAGGCCTACGGGACCAGAACGACAACATACTTGAATTGCAAAATGAAATATTTCCCTGTGTAGTATAGCTATATCTATTATCCTCAATAATAACACATGTTCATCTCTTTACGTGGGTTCGTTAATTTTTAAATACATTTAATGTGACATATTTCAATCTTTAAATTAACCCCCAGACTGTGGCGATATGTAGTCTCGATGATCAGCACCCCATACAAATACCACGTGATCACTGAACAGCTAGTTCAACCGTTGAAGGTTTCTTCAAGCTAAAATTTCAAAAATTGAGACCAATGAATCAGGGCAACTAATAATAGGCCTATTGCAGTATGATTTCGTGTCAGTTTGACAATATTTTATACATGGAACTGTATTATTATGCTAGTGGAGGACACGAAGACAAAGGGAGTAATACATATCATGAACACTGATCAATACTCAGACAAATGTGTTTCGTAGATCGAGTGATGAATTTTAAATTTTATTTCTTCCGTCTAGCAACTTGACATATTCTTGAAGCTGTGGATCCATGAATGATGAAGCTGTGAAAAAGAAAATGTCAAAATATTCAAACGTCAAAACAAAAATGAAACTTCCAAATAAATAGTGTTCAATTTACTCTAACTTACATTGTCGGTGTTTTATGAATCCCATACTTAACAAGAATTGTATTATTGGTTACAGTAGAACAGCTTGTAGTTCTACATACCACTTATCTGTGTGTCGCGATAATTATGCTTATACGACACCGGTCATTGTCATGCCACGAATATATAAAAAGGGCGAATTGAGATTAGGACTCATCGACAGAAATCGGCCAACGGTCTCCACAGCACTACATTTCAGTTCATTATCAAAAATAGCGCTGATGAAATAAAGTATTTCAAGTTTAATATTATTGCGAGATTATGTTTACCTCAGTTTGAACATAGGCATTTTTTATTTTCAGGTATGTAACCAATGTTACTTCCGTGCACCACTTGAATCGTTCTGTCACTTCATCATTTTACGTGCAACAAAAAAAGAATTGTTTAATAAATACATTCAATATTAATCATTCTCACAATTTTTTCCCTAGATATCAGACGATTAATGTGCAGGGTCCGAAACAATAAATGTAATAAGTATTGTGAAAAATGAAATATACTAAAAAATATGAGTTTTATAATTACTTGTATAGTTCATGGTTTCAAGTCAATTTTACGAGTGTATGGTACAATTATTTTATTCTGAATCGATCAGTAAAAATGTAAATCAAGATATAATTGGAATGGCGTGTCTTGTTTTTTGTTGTAAATATATCCACACCTGTATTGATTTAAAATAGGGTTGGGAGACGAACGCGAAAGCATAATCAATCTTTCGCCGAGCTTAGTCCATCTCAGCCTTCCATCCGTATTTGGTATTTTTACCGATTTGAAAGATTTACCGATTCTAGAATCGTTCTTTTTTAAGCATATCCTCAAATGTTCATGCTTTCATCAACACATCCTGCAAACTTTGTTTTGTGCGCTCAAGAACTACATTCACAAATTTTCTATGGGTCAAAGGTCACGCACTATACTCAGTCATTTAGACCATCGGAAAACGATCGATTGTACATGTGTAATATGAATTCTTCCTGAACTTTCTAATTGAAAGAGTCGTCACAAAATAGGTTTGTGAAAATTATAAAAATTCAATCAAACCAAATCATATTTTAGTTTTGGCGCCGCCATATATCAAAATAACTGGCTTGTTCAAAATTATATAATTGTGGAGGTGGTGTACAAATGATGTATGTAATGAAATAACAGATTTAGAGTCAAAATTAAATGTTCATTAACGTAAGACATATTACTTAAGGGTCCCCTCGCACAGTCTATGAAAAAATTAGCGGTAAAATATGTGGACATTTTATTCAAATTTATAATTGAATTTCGTAAAAACCATTTCACGTGACCGTAAGTGTGCTTTTTAAGAAGTCCACAACGAAACTCCCAATCGTCAATGTTGAAGGATAGTTGGTACAACAGTGAAAGAGACGGCAGTCGGCTGGAATTCTTATTTCGTCACTACGGCAATGAGATGACAACAAAACTATTGTTATTTGTTACATTGGTAACTCTTGACAATGAGTGAGTGTTAGGATAACATCTTCCAGATGAGAATATTTTCAACTGTTTTCTTCTACTTTTATACACCGGAAACCAAGCGGTCGTGACCCATAACCTGTAGACGTCATTCCAGATATTCACCTCAGCTCTTACAAGAAAACCCAACGCGAAGATTGTAATGATTGGATGAGCGATAGCGAAGACTTCCATCCCACTTCCCACAGCGTAACATTTTCAGTGTCAACATAACATATACAAAATCGCCATGACTTTCTGGTTGAAAATAATGTAGTGAAACGGCTACACACATTCAGAGAAGTCTCTTCTTAATCCAAAATACACATTCCCGATATGTTACGTGTTAATTGATTGTAACGGTATACGTAGTGAAGTTTCAGTCGATGGCAAAAATAGTTTCACGAATGATGAAGATTGATTCACTTGGTCACTCATTCATTCGTTCGTCAATCACTCATTCATGCTCATTCATTCATTTATTCATCACTCATTCATTTACTCATCACTCATTCGTTCATTACTCATTAATTAATTAATTCATCACTCATTCATTCATTCATTCATCACTCACTCACTCATTCATTCATCACTCACTCTTTCATTCACTCATTCATTCATCACTCATTCAGTCATTCGTCGCTCATTCATTCATTCATTCATTCATTCATTCATCCGACTCCAATAGGTCTTAGTTATCATTACAGTGCGTCGTTAATCCCAGTATAAATGAGAAAACAAAATGTCCCAGTTTGGTCAGTTACTCGCTACCCCGTTTGGCCATGCATTCTCATCTTCTACCACAGATAGGGGCCGCCCTCGGTAGCTCAGTCAGTTGAGGCACCGCTTCAGAATCTGAAGTCACCGTTGGGCGTGGGTTCGAGTCCCTCATAAGGCATGGGTTTTTGTAAACATCCTTTCACGTATCATCATTTCATAGTATCATCACCCGCTTATTCGTACCCCCGTATAACCTAGCTGTTGGTGGGGTCGTTAAGAAAACAATAATCGATAATCACAGATAGGGGATCTGTGGTCCTACCAACAGACCGACTGATTACCCATCCCGGGTGTAAGGTGATGTGTTACTAGTGTTAGAATAGGCCTACGAGTTTCATGACCTTGCAAATGTAGGAATAGCCTTGTCATTAGAAATTCATAAATTCCTATGTGAATCCATTTCTAGAATTACTTTCCATATTAAACGGTATTTATAACATGGAACCTATGATTACGATTGTCAATTGGAACTAACCGTGGTTTACTGTATGTCGGTAGTGCGACGAGAGCCAAGTATTGCGCTTTTTTGTTAGGGGTTTAAAAGGTTGTTTTAATTGTTTTGATAAGTAGGCCTATAAAGATGTAGTGCATGTTATAATGATTATTCATTTGAAAGTTGGTATAATGAACTACGTATAGCCTGAAGATCGGATGTCCGGTTTTGTGCCAGTTAAATTTGTGTATTCATTTCGAAGACCCGGGTCTTCCCCGCAGGATTTTTTGTGTGAAAAATCGATTTTTTCGGCACATTTTTTTACTTTGAGAATCGTTATGCATGTTGTAGGCCTATATATGTCAAGATACTTGTAACAGGTAAACGTAGACGAAGAAGTACATATTTTGCGTTTCATTGTTTTACAGATATATGATTTTTTCTCGTGTTGACCTTGTTCACTATCCACAGAACAAAGTAAATAAATCAACAGCATATTTACTCTCCACTTTCACCCAACACAATACAAGGATATATGCATGCTCATTTATGGCTACCGATTGGTTTATTAGGTCTATTAGAGAAAATAAAAATGTCATTTGATTGAAAGCAACGAAAAAACGCGTACTAATATTATAAGAAAACATTTCAAATGCGTGTTGCTAAATACTCCTTTAAACATGGTTCCAGAAACCTGGAAAACCGGGAAAAGTCGGGGATACTTGAAATAAGATAACGTGTTTTCGGGAAAAGTAGGGGAAATCTCAGTATTTCCTCTAACATGTGGCGGTCATACCGTAATATGTTCATTGTCAACGTAACATGTAAAGTATTATAGGTACTTTCCTTTTGCATATATTGGAAAGAAACTGCATCATACCATTCCGAGAATTATCTTCTAAAATACTGTGGATCCATATTCCATAACGAACATTCACATTATAGGTTACGTGTTATTTGTATGGAACGGACTGAGACGAGTGGTCGAGCTGCCACTCGACCACCTAACCGCCTTACAGGAGAACAGGGTTCGATTCCTGCCATGGTCAACCATTCTGATGGGGTTCTTCCGTGGCTCCTCTCTGTCGTTCAGGTCAATTCTGGGATGGTTTGTTAACAATAGGCCACGACCGACTCCTTCCCACTAGATCCTACACTACCTAATGAAATAACCTTTCATCTCATATATTTCATTTTCCGACGCCAATAGATCGTAGTCATCAGTACAATGCGTCGTTAAACCCAATTTAAATACAAAATGTATGGAACGGTCCATGGCGAGGCAAAAATATCGGGTGTCACTGTTCCATACAATTGATCATTCCAAATCTATCATCATGAAATGGGATTCATTAGAATTTTCGTCCAATATTGCCTCCATCTCATGATGTGTTTGTTGATTTTGTATCTTGCACGGCTCAAGTTCTATGGTCATTTATATCTCCGAAACCATGTGGTGTTAGCTTTGTGCTCTCTGTTGACTAGGTACGCCTTAAATCCATATAATTCTAAATCCGTACCTAGGGCTAGTTCTTAGGTTGTTAATGACATGCTGGTCACCCGATGCCTGCGCTAGGGCCACTTCATCGCAGGTTGTTGAGCTAATCAGAACAGTATGTAGGGTCTCGTCCGACACGTCACTCCAGACCCTTGAAACGTGTCGGCTGCTTCGGAGAACCCACGCACAGAATTGTATCAATGCATTAATATTATTGCTTAACGACCCCACCAAAAGCTAGGTTATACGGGGGTGCGAATGAGCAGGTGTTTATGAAACTATGAATTGATGATAAGTGAAAGGACATTTACAAAAACTCATGCCTTGTGCGGGACTCGAATCTACGCCCAACGGTGACTTCAGTTTCTGAAGCGGTACCTCAGCTGACCGAGCTACCAAGGGCGGCAATTGTATTAATATTTTTGGTATTTTTCATGTATTGATGTAACAATGTTGAAATAGTATAATGAAAATTTGAAAAGAAAAAAAAAGTTTAAAAAATTTGGAAAAACTAGTTGGAAAATACTTTGAACCGTTACATACAACAAAACCAGTAGATAGCACGAAGATGACACTTTATACATTGGTTGAGTAAACTTCGCCTATCAGATAAGCTAAATTTCGTCAGCATACCTAAAACCTTATAGAAACAATGACATAGTTTGTTACCTGATATACAACAAAAAATTGCGTGACTTTCCCTGGTCTTGTATGCCAAGCGCATATGGATGAACTATTTACTTTTAGTTTAGCCCAAAGGCAGTTGATTACGAACACATCTGAGCTACCATTGGGCGTGGGTTCGAGTCCCGCATAAGGCATGGGTTTTTGTAAACGTCCTTTCACTCATCAGTGTTGAATCCAGGCATACCTGCGGGGGGGGGGCTTCGCCCCCCCCGCGGCTCGTCGTTTGCCCCCCCCCCCCGAGATAAGAACATTAAGCACTATAGTGTATTTTTTGAGAAACTTGTATTTTGGGTTTTAAAAATATTTGTGAAAATTAAAAAGTATCAGGAATTTACTATTTATTACTAAGGGGAAAAAATCTGGATGTTATCTATTTGTATTGTTATTTGTCATCTTCCCGTGAATCCTGGTTAGTGACACCTCAAAAATCAGAAGTGGCTGGAGTGGAGTCAATTTCATATGGATCAGTCGAGTGTACACTACCGGTACCCGTTATATTGTAATTACCTCTTATCACATTATTATGAATTAGTATAATCGTTTCATAATAAACTGACTTAAAAATTAAAAAAGTGCGTATTTTAATTTGTATATATATATAGGCACAAGGTTATCATGCTTAATTTTGTGTACGTATCCCTTGACCCCCCGGAAAACACAAAAGCTCCCCCGCAACAAAATATCTGAATTCAACACTGCTCATCATCACTTCTTAATTTCATAATCATCTGCTCATTCGCACCCCCGTATAATCTAGCTGTTGGTGGGGTCGTTAAGCAAACTACTCATCAATGTGTAAGTATATATAATAGTAAGAGGAGTGATAATGAGTCAATTTTTCTCGTAATTTATCTACGATTAATACAAATAAATAAAAAAACATGTTCTATTCGTTTGTTTATTTATTTATTTGATTAAATGTTTATTTGTAATAATCGTGGATACCTTTGCGATAAAGTGCAACTGCATGATTATCACCTCTCTCTGTGTGTCTATGAACTTAAGAAGCACCACACTCGCCCTTTCAACACGATCCATAGAACTGAACGCCTTCACCCAAGGCCGTTTTCACGGTCTAATCAGCCATCTACTGGATGAAATCACATTCGATAACAAGTTAAAGGAATGATTCGTTTTCCGAACAATGCGATTGGCTGGTTGACCTGCTGATTGGCATATCGTGTAACGATGTGATAGTTTAACGTAGCACAGATGCAATAAGTGAGGTTGTGATCGAAGATTAGAACAGTGTAACGTAGATTTTTCTTGGTGGCTGTTTGTGCGATATTCGTTCAACCGTTTAGTCGCGCTCTGTACCTCGGCTGCATTAGGTGGAATTCGCCGAGTTTTGTGGTAAGTTGTCATAGGAACCATGGCAGACCGCGAACCTGTTCCGGCCCTTGCCAAGTTTTGCAAACAAGTCGGTTAGACTTGTCTGTGTGTTAGTTTACTACATTGTCGAACGGGTTTCCTATATAGTGCTACATGATCACCATACTGGGTCAAGATCTGACAGTTTGACATTTTTTTTATTACACTAGATTGTGGTGTATTTGTGTATTGTGGAATTTCACATTTCATGTCATTTAAAATATGTAGTTATTTACGACGCACTGCAATGATCGAAAACGTAGGATGAATGATGAATGAGACGATAGTAATTCGAAATGAAAGATTATTTTTTATTGTGTTTTTGGATAGTGGGAAGGATTCGGTCGTGGCCTTTTGTCAAAACCATCCCTGTATAAAACTGAACGGCAGAGGGAACCCTCGAAAAACCTCTGGCAGGATGGTCGACCATGGCGGGAATCGAACCTGATCTCCTGATTGACGGTTCAGAGTCCTACCACTTGTCTCTGTACATGATTATATTGTAAAATTAAAAATTTCGAAGAAATAATTCAATACTGGTTCTCGGATCCTAATAAAAAAAGTCTTTCGGCTCATCTTCTCACCTATCACTCACCGACGCCAGTATATATTGGTCGTCAGTGCAGACTGTACAGTGCGTCGTTAAACACAATATAATTAAATCTGTAGGTAAATTAAATTCATAATTACATCAATTGAATCAAGTTTATGGGGTCCATAAGCAGACTGGTACTTTTACGGTCACATACTTTATTTTTACGAAATTTTAGTATAAATGTATACAAAATATACTCAAATTTACCTACTATTTATTTTCCATAAATTATACGTGGAGTACGTATGCATATTTTCTGCTAGTCTTAGTGTGTATTGTGTCGGTTAATTTGCTTTCGGATGCACTGAAATGTCAACTGATCGACCACTTGATCCATCTTTACAGGGTTTTTTCGTGGTTTCCTTCTGTAGTCCAGGCTGATGTCGGGATAATAGAAACCATATAGGCCACGACCGCTTCCTTCCCACTGAGCTTTCAATTACATGAGAAACTTTCATCTCATCATCGCTCAAATCATTCATCCGACGTCAATAGATCGTACTTATCATTACAGTGCGTCGTTAACCCAATATAAATGAATGAAATAAATATAACTATGAAAATCACAGGAATTTATGTGTAGGACTTGGAAAAGTAATGTATACAGCACTCGTGTGGGAGTAGAACCTTCGATTCAAAATAGTGGTGGGGTTGTTGACGAATGCTAATCATCTTCAACACTAATACAAGTTATAACTATAAATGCATGTAATGGATCCTTTGCGCCGACACAGCCACATTGGCCTATTGTCAATAGCCGTGACTCGTGTACAAATGTGCAATTAGTGTGGTATTAACGATACCTTGGAGGAAACAATACATTGACGATAACATTTTAGTAATAGAAATGTAAGATTTATCTACGTCAACTTGACACTAACCATGACCTCTCTTGCCTTACGAACGGTATTGATTTTCTCCACATCCCTCTATCTGTAGGCCAACTGCCGAGTTGAGATTAAAAATAGGACTTGTCATTATCTTCCAGCTGATAGCTGATATTGCAGTTTTCTAACCTTCACAAATACTTACACTTGCGGTCGCATATAATGATACAATCCAAAATTTGAATTTGATTTGAATGAAATGTACGAATATTCAACTACTAATTTTTTCACAGACTATGCGTGGATTGCGTATGCACATTGTCTTCTATAGTTGTAGTGCATATAATATCAGTATTTTTTCTTCAGGATGCAATTTAATGTAGCTTGGTCTATCAACCACTTTATGTGACCCCAACCGTACTTGATATGGACTGAATTTATCAAGAGAGTTTTTATAATGTTCTGCTCATAAAGCATGTGCTCTCAGTAGTGAATGTTAGGGATGGCCGCTTCCCTAACTACTTACTAGAAGCTAGAACTATAACCTTCCATTTGCATACTTAGTTTCCACTGTCAATGATGAGTATTGTTTGCTTAATGAACCCACCAACATCCAGGTTATTTGGGGGGTCTAAATGAACAGGTGATAGTGAAACTATGGAGTGATGATAAGTGAAAGAACGTTTACAAATAGGCCTACTCATGCGGGGTTAGAACCCACGCCCAGTATTTGCCGATTATTCTTGTAGATATAAAATCAACTACTATAGTCCATGCACTAGTATTTTCAGTTGATTTAATTATTTATGTGTGGGATTAGGAATCACCTACTGCACAGGTATAGATGAAATATGATGGTTCTAAATAATTCAGGCAATGTTGAAATTAAACTCATCTCCAATATTTCCCCTCCCCCACTTCTTTGGCTCCACTCCTTTCTAATCCCTCACCATGTAGTAAATTGTGACACTGAATGTCACACATATCATGTGATTACTCAAGACTTGATGAATATATTATTATTAGTAGTAGTATATTAAGACAATTGAACATCAGAATCATTAAAAATAAGAGTAACCTGAAAGATTATTTTGTACAATGATGGTTTTACTCTGTCAACAATTTTTAAGGCGTCCCCAGTCTCCAGAGGGCAAGAAGTTCCCACCAGGGTGATTATTTGTAAAATATTGTGAATGTTTATAAATTATGGATCGACAATATTTTTAAAGGTACTGCTCTGCATGGTGTGAAGGGGTTTCACAACAATAAGTTCTCTGGAAAGCCACTACGATCGTTTATGCTTTAGACTGACACTGAAAATGGTCACAAAACTTGCATCTTGCGATTACATAAATAGTTTGATTACTTCTTGAGATATTTTATTGTGTATTGTATGGATGTGTTTGTAAACAACTGCCTTTGGGCTATACTAAAAATAAATAGTTCAACCTTATGCGCTTGGCATACAAGACCAGGAAAAGTCATGGCACTTTTTGTTGTAAATCAAGGTAACATAAACTATGTATTTGTATCAAATAGGTTTTAGGTATGCTGACGAAATTTAGCTCATCTGATAAGCGAAGTTTACTCAACCAATGTGTCAATTGTCATCTTCATGCTATCTACAGGTTTTGTTGTGTGTAAAGTCATGGCACATTGGTTGAGTGTAAGGTCATGGGCACAAAGTACTTTCCAACTCATTTTTTCTCCTTTTTTTCTCTTTTCAAATTTTTAATTTACTATTTCAACATCAATACATGTATACAACAAAAACTAAACCAAACACACGAATGTTGGTATTTTCCACTTTGAATCAAGTCTCTCAGGCAATTTTCACTTCTTCCCCTTTTAAACAGCAGATGTAAGAGTAACTAAAGCTTACCATTGGGTCAAAAAAAAGATTGATAGGCCTAAAATGGTATAATTAGCCCTATCACTATCAATCAAAAAGATAGCCAATTAAAAAAGTCGAGCATTTGCTTCACGGACTGTGGTAAACCACGAAAAACACGTCAGGATGGATGCAAAGTTGAAAACCAGTGATTGTTTGTCTTGAATTATATTTTTTCCCACGGTTCAAATCTTTTTCTCTTTTGCTCTTTTCTTGAATTGTTTGAATTTCTTGAATGTTGATCGGTTCTGAATTAGATAGTTCCATGTATCAGATCTTCTCTTCTTGTCTTGAAACCTTGATATACTTGTGTATTGCTGGAAACACCTCCGCACCTAATTAAGTTGGTTATCTGGGTTTGAGATATATAATTGAGAATGAAAAAACGTATCAA
The DNA here is from genome assembly GCA_907164805.1 of Brachyptera putata. Taxonomy (NCBI): domain Eukaryota; kingdom Metazoa; phylum Arthropoda; class Insecta; order Plecoptera; family Taeniopterygidae; genus Brachyptera; species Brachyptera putata. The sequence goes on along the minus strand of OU015463.1, from coordinate 24,235,132 downwards.
GTGTGTTGAAAATGTAGGGCCAAGTCACAATATTTGCTTTCCCTCGAATGCAGCCACGAGTTTCTTTACATTATTTTTGTTTCAAAGTGTTGTCAACCTAGATTGTAAGTAAACTGTATCGGTATCTTGAAAATAGCTCAAGTATTGTATTATGACGCAGTTTATTTAAACTTCTGAAAAAGTCGGTATTTTCAAAAGGCAATCCTGCGCGAGATGAACTTGGAGTTGACTGACCTGCGTAGTTCGTCAATAGAACGCATTAGTTTTAAGACGAGTTTTAGGAGTTTTAACTCTTAGTTGTTTTAAGAGTTTTAAAACGTCATTACCGTTTTAAGAAGTTCCAAGGGAGAATAATTTTGTCCCAAATACTTGCTTATACTAACTTGTAATGGATTTGATTTGTTGATGTTACAGATAGTATTGGGAGGTAAGAATGTCTGCCAAGGCTGTCAGTGAAGCGACGGGAAAGGACCTGATAAACCGTCAGCTCGGCAGTGGTACTGCTACCGTGAAATGCAAATTTGCCAGCGTCTCTGTGGATACCAAGTGGCCAGATCTTGTGGCTGCCAATCCATGGCTCAACACAGAGGTATGCTCATACCAGGACTCCAACGTTTGTTTGCTTGATTTGTTTTGATTACTCGTGCTTGGCAACATATTGCAACAAATGTAAATGTTGAAATCTATATGCCAGCCAGAAATTGATAATATGCGTTGATGATTGCATTTAGCATTTGTCTGTTACTGCCATGCATAGGGATCTAAAATTTTGGAAATATTCTCAAAGTTTACAGAATATTTCATTTTGTAATTGCTTTTTCATGATTTCTTTATTGCTTGTTAAGCCTAGAAGCACTAAAAAGTATAATCTAATAAAATAATTGAAATTATTGTATATAAAGCTATAATAGTTGATGATTAGGGTGCAACTTTAAAGAAATTTGAGGAATACTAGGCAGCCCCACCTGGTGCATAGTTCCAGCCCTCTTCCCTACCTACCCTGTTCTACCTATTTGACCACCTACCCTTGGTATAAGGATTGTATATTCGTCTATGATTATTCGTCTTTCAAACTAAGTAAATCACCTTGCCCAATGTGGTTGTAACAAAAAGATTGAACTTGCATGTGTTCAGTAGATTGATAGAGGAAACGTTGAAAATCTGGTATTGAAAGGTGCTACAAGATGAGAGATTCTCCTTGATCCACACTAAATAATCAAGAAATCAGTACAGGATCACGGATCACTTTTCACCACTTTATAGTTTCATTATCACCTGCTCATTCCTACCCCTCATATAACCTAGCTGTTGGTGGGGTCATGGAGCAAACAATAGTAATACTGTAGTCATCAGTCAATCACCGTAGATACTAAAGAAAATATATGACACTATAACAATTGTGAACTGGCCTTAAGTGAACATATAATGAAATAATACGTATGACACAAATGATGAATAATATTACAGGTATTAGTGAAAACTAAAAGTCATTCAACGATGATTGATTGTTGAACATTTGTTTAATATCAAATAGTTCATTAAAGTTAGACTGGAAATGATGATATCCTTTATTGATTTTGTTCAATACGTGTTAAATTTGTGTCGCAGATTATCGAGCGCTCTCACAACATCTTAATTCATTTGTTCTGATTTCAGCTCTTAGTTGTGAAACCCGATCAACTGATCAAACGCCGAGGGAAGCTTGGACTGATCAAGGTCAAGACAGATTTAGCGGGTGCCAAATCATGGATTGAAGAGCGTATGGGAAAAGACCAGGTCGTTGGAAAAGCTACTGGAAAATTGAGAAATTTCATTATCGAACCATTCATTCCACACACACCCGTAAGTGAATATATTTATTACAAGGTCGCTAATCGTGCAAGCACTCATGCAGTCTCACATGTGTCAATTTTTTTCAATTTTTTTTTTTCTAAAAATATACTTAGGTTTAAATCAATACTGAATTCTGATAACATACATTCACTTTACTCCGTGCGTGATTGACTATGGGAACGATCGATTTGCTTCAAACGCCTGCTCGCTCTTAGTAGTTTTTCCTATTGCTTAACCGTTATGAGTAGTAGAATATATTGCTGATGTTTAGGCAGAAAGTTATAGCACTGTTTTTGTAATGTTCGTGAACATGAAAAAAATTCAGTTCCGCATAAGGCATACATTTTTGAAAATGTCCTGGATGGTTTTATTTCCTGGTCCCTTGAAAAACGACAGATACACTGTATCGCTAAATCGACTCTCGTGCGCTCTTATGCACTTCAAAATAGATGAATATGTGAAGCTTTTGTTTCTATATAACTGATACCTCTGTGTGACAGGAGGAGGAGTCTTACGTATGCATCTACTCGCATCGCTACGGCGACACGGTGCTGTTCCACCACCTGGGTGGGGTAGATATCGGGGACGTGGACGCCAAGGCGCTGCGCCTAGAGGTGCCGGTCGGAGAGAACCTGGATTTTGCGACAATCACGACCAAGCTGCTCGCCAACGTTCCACCGCAGAAGAAAGAGTGAGTCGAGCTTTGCGTCGAGTAGCCCTCCTCGTACTGATCTGTGAGGAGGGAGTGGTTCTAACGTGTGGTCTTATACCAAAGCTGTTGATATTGTCTTGCCTGATCAATACAAATCTGTCTGCATGTGTTCTATAATAGATCGATTTGTTCTTTGTGTTAACTTACTTCTGGAGAGTTGAATAACGGAATGTTTATATAAAATCATAATAATACGAAAAATTTGCCTAATTCTTATCACATTTTACTCAAAAAAATTCACAATAGGCCTAATTTTGCTGTTAATTATCCATCAACTAGATGAAACTAAGAATCTATGTAAGGCCCCAACGTATGTATTCGAGTGGGTGTATCAGTAGACCCAAGCAATATGACATGGTACGACCTAATACGTAGTACATATCACTTTGTTTGTAAACATGGTATTATTGTTTACACGCTTGACAGCGAGTTTAGGCCTACTTCTGATGTGTGTAAATACTAATGTCATAGTGAAAAATTCTCATTCCGAGTTATCAGTTGTGTAGTTTAGCATACGTTGGTACACAATTAAGCTCTAGTGTTAGATGATACACTGCCTTCAAATTGTGTACTAATGTGAATGTGGCCTAATCTGAAAAGGAGCTGACTGTGGGGATGAACATTTCTTTCATGTCCTATTACACTTGTATCCACGAAAGAAGAAGTTCGTCTACCAACAGAAGAAACACAAATATCACCGTTATATTTGTAAAGCCGTGATATTTTCAGGGTATTTGGGGCCTCATTGATGAGTAAGATTAAAACCAGGATCCCGTGACACATAAAATGTGATCTGAAATCTGGAATCTGATCGCACAAATTGGAAAAAGCGGTACACTAGGTAACCAAGTAAATGTTGAGGATCACAATAATCTGATCCACAATATAATTTGAACTCTGAACACCCTGAAAAAATGAAAGATCTAACAGCTCACTCTCATATATCATTGCTCTGAGACAGACTGCATCAGAAATAGCATGTCCACCGGTTCGATAGCTATAAACCAAGATACAAACCTGTTTGGTGTTTCAGAATGGTTGGCAAGTTCATCGAGGCTTTGTACCTGCTGTACGTGGACTTGTACTTCACTTACCTCGAGATCAACCCGCTGGTCGTCACAAAAGACAGCATCTACGTCATGGATCTGGCCGCCAAGCTGGATGCGACGGCCGACTTTATCTGCCGATCCAAGTGGGGCGAGATCGACTATCCACCACCCTTTGGCCGTGATGCGTATCCAGAAGAGGCTTACATTGCTGACCTTGACTCTAAGAGTGGAGCATCACTCAAGGTGGGTTGGATGTCATTCGGTTTTCAAGTTTACTAGATCTCTTTAATTCTTCTCATGAAAATATAGTGTTAACTGGTCTTGCAGACATGTTTGACCTTCTTCGTGTTGTCAATGATACACTTTTCTAACGTTACTGAATGAGTCATTACATCTCATTCTGTTATGCTGTTGACAATTAATGCCAGATGAATAAATGCTCTTATAGCTTATGAGGCAATTACGTGAGTGGTTTTACTTCCTTATGGTACATATCATTCATCTCGAATAGCTTTTGTAACATTAACAAATCGATTTGAAATTTTTCAAAAAAAATTGTTGGTCAGAGTTCAATAAAATTTGTTCTGATGTGCAGTTGACCATTTTGAACAAAACTGGTCGCATCTGGACCATGGTGGCTGGTGGCGGAGCTTCGGTCATCTACAGCGACACGATCTGCGACCTCGGAGGCGCGTCAGAGCTGGCCAACTATGGGGAGTACAGTGGCGCACCTAGTGAGCAGCAGACGTACGAGTATGCCAAGACCATCCTCAGCCTAATGACACAAGAGAAGCACAGTCAAGGGAAGGTGAGACAGAACATCCCGAATATTACTGAAATGCTTATTCTAGATCTTATTTGCATATAAAACAGTAATGAAATAATCATGACAAACTTTCAAGTTATTTTTATGTAAAATTAAGAATTAAAAGAAACAATGTATAAAAATAGTTGTGTATGCAAGTACAAATTATTTCAGGTAATTATAAAGTATCGTGTCTGTGACTGCAACACCATCTATAGGTTGTAACATAACTTCATTTGAAGATCTGTAGATTAGATCGAATCAACGACTCTTGTTTCCTTGCCACTCTTGACATCACAAAAGATGACATCCAATCAAGTGGGCTATTCAAACTGTGGTAAACTGATATAGGCCTACCAATTGGAGTGTTTCTAAATAACATGAAACTGGCCAGTTAGAAAGCCTCTCCTATCTTTGGGGTTGTTGAAGTTACTTGAACATATTTCCTTTATAATAATACTGAAGTAAAACTCTGAATGGAAACCCTCTCAATTGGTAACTTGAAGTTAATCCCATTCTATTGAAAGCTGCATTATTATTGAAGTTCTGTATCATAATTCAAATAATGGTTTTTATTTTTTCATTTTCTTCCAAGAATTTATTTATTTTTTCTTTACGAGTACAGGCGTCAGATCTGATCTTCTCTCTGATCTGATACACTTTCAAATACCTTATGGTTTATGAAGAACAGATGTTGTGTCAAGTGTTTGTCTATTCAGCATAGTTAGGGAAGCTCGAAACTCCGGATCACCAGACGTACTCGACGAAACTTCTTTCCTCTAATGCTCGGAGTTAGTAGTGTGGGTGTATTACGGAGATTTCCATAACCAAGATGGCGTCAGACGCGACTATAGACGAAATGTGCTCCGCGAATAATCCAAAATTCAAGTGCAAAAGATGCAACAAAAAAGTCATAAACGGTGTCAAATGTGCGTCATGTAAATCCGGTTATCATTTCAACTGTGCAGTGCCCGAAATATGTGCAAATGAATCGAATAGTGTACAAAATGAGAAGTGGGTGTGTGTAGCGTGTGCGGACATTGGCGGGAACGCTGACATTGGCCTAGCTTCAGACCTAGGCCTAGCCCCTGGTCTCGGCCCACTCGACCTTCCCACAGCAGGTAAAGCCATCAATACACTTGAAGAACTGCGTATGGTAAAACGCGAGAACGATATACTGGCCAGACTAGTGAAAAGTCTAGAGAGTGATAATAAACTAAAGGATGAAAAAATAGTTCGACTTACTAGGCAAATTGGAGAAAACACGAACGCAAGCGCAAACACTGAACTAGGCCTAGCTGGGTCCGTATCCAAAGTGACGGCTAGTTACGCTAGTATCGTGAACAATAGTAGGCCTACCGTAGAATATGTGAATATTAAACCAAAAGCGAGTGACCAGAACCAGAACATCACCAAGCAAGACATAGCCACACTCATCAACCCGTCAAAAATACCAGTAGGCGTATCAAACATGCACGTCAACAAGCAGGGCGAGCTCGTTGTCAGCTGTGCGAATAGCGCGACGGCCGCAACGCTAGTGAAGGAAGTCGAGCACATTCTGGGTGATAAATACACAACCGAAATCTCTGCCAAACTCCACCCACGACTGAAAATTGTGAACTATGATACTAAAGATATGTCTGGAAACGATCTTCGTGATGCCATTATTACACAAAACGAACTGAACGCTGGTGATTCTAATTTCGTCCTCAAAATAATAACAATTATCCAACGCCAAAACGGGTCATCTTTCGCAGTCATAGAGGTCGATGCTCAATCTCGCGTCTTGCTATTGAAACAAGGCCTTGTAAATATTGGTTGGCGTAGATACAAAGTTTTTGATCATTTGAACGTGCTTCAGTGTTATCGCTGTGCCAGGTATAACCATACTGCCCGAGAATGTAAACGAAACAAAACCTGCCTGAAGTGTGCGGGCGATCACGAGGCGAATACGTGTACCTCGGACGCGATCAAGTGCATAAACTGTGTGCAGCATAACGGCAAGTTTAAAACAAGCTTGGAGGTCCACCATGATGCTCGTAGTAACGACTGCCCGGCAATGATGAATGCTGTATCAAGACTACGAAGTAGGATCGCGTATGACATTAAAACGTAGCAACTAAAATGTACAGTTTCTTGCGAGAGCGGTAATATAAACCGCGCAGACATGTTTGATTCTCGAATCTTATTTACTAACATACAGAGTTTGAACTGTTTCAAAATCTCAGTGATTGAACAGATACAGATGCAAGGACATGACCAATTCGATATCATAGCAGTAGCAGAGCATTGGCTCCGTGATGGTGAAATCGAAACCACCATTATCCCGGGTTTTCGGTTAATCTCATATTTCTGTAGATCGAAGTACAAGAACGGAGGTGTAGCCATCTTTGCTAGATCACACTGGAAAGTGGAAGAACTTGGCAGTCCCATGTGCGTAGAAAAATGTTGTGAGTTCACGACCGCAAAATGGACGCTCCCTAGTTGTGTCATTTTTCTAGTTGTTGTCTATAGATCACCAAGCGGAGATATAGAGATGTTTATGAAGAAACTGGAAGAGTTATTGGTACATATTACAACCAAAAGTCGGAACACAGGGCAGATTCTCCTCACTGGCGACCTCAATATTGCCCAGCTCTCCAACACCACTGCCAAATACAAACTTCTGGACCTCATATCGTCTTACAACCTTAAATCAATGACTAACCAACCAACAAGAGTATCCCCCAACTCATCCACGGCTATAGACTACATAATCACAGATCTCGTTTTCGACATTTGCTCTGCGGACATTCAGGACTTCGGACTATCCGATCATAGATCCATTGTTTGCACTCTCAAACTACCCCCGGCAAAATCAAAACTTGAACAGGAATATACTTACCGAAGAACATTCACCTCTGAAAGCACTCAAACTTTTATTTTAAGTCTAGGCAATGTAAACTGGAATCATGTATTGCGTGCTAAAACGGTAGACGAGAAATTCGAAGCGTTTTGGACGACTTTTTTCCATGAGTTCAATTGTGCTTTTCCTAAAACTCGGAAATCACTGAACGTCAATAAGGAGAAGAAAACGTGGATCACCTCCGAGATTCTCGAAGAAGGTAAATTACTACGGGAACTCCACCGAAAATGTAAAGGTAATGCCACTGCCAACAATGTTACTCATGTTCAGTACCAGCAACTCAAAAGGCAGCAAAAGAGAAATATCTTGACTGCTAAACGTAATGCGAATGATCACGCGATTGCCATCGCCGCTAATAAATCTAAAGCAGCTTGGAATATTGTACATAATTTCACATCTTATAAAAGATCTTCTGATGAAATTTCACTGAACGTAGAAGGCAATACTGTGGAGGATCCAACAAAAGTTGCCAACACCCTCAATAACTACTTCTGTAACTGTGTTAATGACTTGCTTTCCACACAACCCGCTGGTGATTCTCTTCCTATACCTGGATTGGCAAACAAGAAAGGCTGTATCTTTCTGTATCCAACCACTCCAGAGGAAGTAAACAGGATAATCAAACAACTTCCAAACAAATACTCCTCAGGACCCGATGGTGTTCCAACATATGTCATTAGATCAGTATCGGACCTCATTGCTCTTCCTATATGCCATATATTGAATACAACGTTCGAGGAGGGTACCTTCCCAACGTCATTGAAAATCGCCAGAGTTCTTCCTATCTATAAGAAGAAGAAGAAGTCCAAAAATGACCCCGCTAACTACAGGCCTATTGCTTTAATTTCCTCGTTCTCAAAGATTTTCGAGAAAGCTATGCAGGAACGTTTGACCAACTTCTTAAAGATGAACAACACGATCACGCAAGCTCAACACGGTAAAGCGATCGACGACCACAGCCATTTTCCAGTTCCTGACACTAGTGTACGATAACATGGATAATCGAAAAACGACATTCGGACTTTTTTACGATCTTACCAAGGCGTTCGATAGCATTAACCATGGTAGACTTCTAGACAAGCTGGCAGTTGCAGGTATCAGAGGCCTAGCCTGGAATTGGATCAAATCCTTTTTATCCGATAGATCCCAGTACGTTGAAATCTCTGTGGGGACAAACAAGGCCAGGTCAGACATATTACGCACGTCTATTGGAGTCCCTCAAGGTTCCATACTGGGTCCGCTACTCTTTACTGTTTATATCAACGACCTGACTCAGAGCTCGACAGTGGGTAGCCTAGTTCTTTTTGCCGACGATACCAACCATTTGATATCCTCTAACGAATACGCCGAAGCAGTTTTGGATGCCAACAAAGGAATAAAAGAACTCATGAATTGGTGCAACAACAATCGTTTAATCCTAAACTCATCGAAAACAGCTCTGCTACAATTCCACACTAGACAGAAGCAACTAGATTTCAGCCCGTTGATAAGAACCAACCAGTCATGTTCTAGCATATGTCCTACCAACGAAACTAAATTCCTTGGCCTGGTTATATCCGACACGCTGGCATGGTCTTCCCACATCGGACAGTTGGCAGTCAAACTACAGAAGAGCATCTATCTCCTCAGAAGACTCAGACACCTCGTATCGGAAAGCGTTCTTCGAAGCATATACTTCGCCCATGTCTATTCACACATTAAATATGCTATAATATTTTGGGGAAATTCTCCGCATACATTAAGAATTTTCAGACTACAAAAACGAGCAGTGAGGGCAATGTAGGTGCCAAATCTACTACGTCGTGTAAACCCCTCTTCCGTAAATTAAATTCTCTCACAGTTTTTGACATTTTCATCTTGGAATCAGTAAGCTACGTCAGATCACATCCCAGTCTCTACAAATTCAATTCAGAGATCCATATTCACAACACAAGAAGGAAAAAAGATGTTCATAATACAACTGTAACTCTATAGCCATATCAACTAACAGCCCAATGTACTCATCAGCTCAACTTTATAACCATTTGCCACAACATGTCAAAGACAGCAATTCAGCTGCTAATTTCAAATCAAACGTCTGCAACTTTTTGAAGAAGAACATTTTTTATGATATCAGAAGTTATCTGAACTGTATTTGAAATTGTAACCTGTTATTAACTGTATTTTAATCTGTAAAATTTTCACTCTCCCATAGATAAGGTTAGGTGGTAGAACGGTCGGCAGACCGAACCTCGCCCTTTATGACTGTAAATAATATGTTTTACACGATTAATAAAGACTTTCTATTATTATTATTATTATTAGAGAGAGAGAGAGAGAGAAGGAGAGAGAGAGAGACAGAGAGAGAGAGAAGAGAGAGAGAGAGAGAGAGAGAGAGAGAGAGAGAGAGAGAGAGAGAGAGAGAGAGAGAGAGAGAGAGAGAGAGAGAGAGAGAGAGATAGAGAGAGAGAGAGAGAGAGAGAGAGAGATGAGAGAGAGAGGAGAGAGAGGAGAGAGAGAGAGAGAGAGAAAGAAAGAGGAGAAAGAGAGAGAGAGAGAGAGAAGAGAGAGGAGAGAAAGAAAAGAGAGAGAGAGAAAGAGAGATAGAGAGAGAGAGAGAAAGAGAGACGAGAAAGAGAGAGAGAGAGAGAGAGAAGAGAGAGAGAGAGAGAGAGAGAGAGAGAGAGAGAGAGAGAGAGAGAGAGAGAGAGAGTAGAGAGAGGAGAGAGAGAGAGAGAGAGAGAGAGAGAGAGAGAGAGAGAGAGAGAGAGAGAGAGAGAGAGAGAGAGATGAAGCGAGAAACAATTGGCACCGATTGTGTGCAGCATTACAGCACAGCTGTAGAGCTATAGCACAGACCATAAACATTTACTCCATTGAAAACAGTACAAAGAGTCATGATTTTCTCCCAGCCAACTTCTATAATGTGCAGGTGACGTTGGATGAATTAAAAAGTGCTTTTTATATAATTAATTACGTAGGCCTATAGGTAAATCAGTAGGCATATGCCTCACAAACATTCAGATCTTGATATTGGTAAGAAATTGGATTTATTCAAACAAATAGATGGAATTATTATGTTCACTCTTTCATTCATTTTTATTTTGAATCCTAATTAAACTTGAGGGTCCATTGAATTTAGATTTTCAAGGTTCTACTGTAGAAATGAATGTCAGTACATTAAAAATGTGTTTTTTGTGTTGAAGGTGCTGATCATTGGAGGAGGCATTGCTAACTTTACAAACGTTGCCGCTACATTCAAAGGGATTGTGACTGCGCTGCAGGAATTCCAACCCAAACTTGTTGAACATAACATCTCGATCTTTGTCAGACGCGCTGGACCAAATTACCAAGAAGGACTCAGGTAAGCTAATGGAACTCTTGTTAGCACAAATCAGTTCCAGTTCAAACTCAAGTGAACTTCTTGTCCTCGGGGGTTTGATACTTTATAGGAACTGTTTGAAAATAGGGGTTGTGAAGAAAACTATTCAAATAATATTGTATTTTGATATTTTCGTTAGCTTAATGTTGATATCATAATGGGTTAGGTTGGGATAATATGAAAATTAGATTACAAATTTAATTGCTTTGTTGAATAAATTGTTGCCGTTAATGTTTTAAAATGTGATTGGTAGTATTTTAGGGAAAAGAAGATTCCCCCTCACTACCGCATACAGGCCTATATTTGTTGTAATCGGTGTTCATAGGCAACGTTACAGTAGCCTACAACATTGAGACATTGACAGAACTAGAAAGATATTTTAGCCTATTGAGATATTATGTAGATATTTTATTTTACACTTTTAAATTCAAGACTGGGATTTGATCCACTCTCTAGTTGCACTAAACAAAGCAGCCAATCAAGTTGCCACTCTATTTTGTGGGATTTTGAAAATACCAATTAGTTCGTCTTCAAATTCCCACATCGATATGATTGCCTACTACACTTCTTATGTCGGTTGAACAGGAAATCACAACAGTTTCAAAATATATATAGATTATCAGTGTCTATAAAAATTGAGTTCCTTAACAATATGAGAAAACATTCACAAATACCGTGGTACCTATTACTGGTATATTATTCTATTGGATATGCCCTAGTTAATCCAGAAAAATCAATTTATATGCCTATAGATATTTGTAGGAACAGCTAGGCCTATCATTGATGTGTTGATGTGCTATGTTCAGTGGATTTTTCCTCTTGTTTTGAGTTTTTCTCAGAAGTTTTTCAAATTTGGAATCATATTTTTCAAAAGTGGTAAAACCGATTTTGGTAAATTTCATATTGTTGAATTACACCTTGGAAAAATCCAACAGGAAAATTCCATATGACTCCAATGGCATAGGCCTAACTTGCCTAATTATTATTTTTCCATATTTATATTATAAACAACTTATTGCATTTTATTTTTAGTATCAGGGCCTTTACGACAGCAACTTGTTGAACTAGTAGAACGAGTCTATGTGTTTGATTTGCGTAGGATCATGCGCGACGTTGGGAAGAACCTGAACATTCCGCTGTACGTGTTTGGACCGGAAACGCACATGACTGCTATCGTCAGCATGGCGCTTGGTAAAAGACCCATTCCCAAGGAGACTGAGGTCGAGTTTGCCACTGCTAACTTCCTATTGCCCGGAGGACAGAGTGAGGTACGTTTTAGTAGAAATATTACTCTTCCCAATTGATGTTATTTTGCCTGTTTAGCCATCCCTGTGCTGAGTTATTTTGAATGGAAAGTCACCTTGTTATTTTAAGATTGCAGATTTGATTTCTAGTTATCATTTTTAAGGTTACAGGATTTTTCATTTTGTGTACAAGTTGACACGTTCCATAGAAAAATGCAATGTTGCTGTTTGCCAATCCCTGGAATTGGATGTTTATATGGGCTTTGTGATGTTTGATGGGATCACACACACAGTGAACAATAATCATCAAGTGTTGAACAGATACAAAATCAGAATGATTGCACTATTAGTTTAGTGGGTAATAATTGTTGAGACTATGAGCATCCCTAGATGAGATATCACGGCCATAGCACTTGAAAGGTACTTGAATTTTTTATTATCCGGTGTTAGAAGTATTAGCCCGTGCTTGTAATACACAATGTTTCCAGGGTACACCCAATTGTGATTTCAAAATTTTTGGGGCTCCTTCTGTATACCCCTTTCTGTATTATTGATTTGAAGTCCAGAATTACTGTTCATAAAAATAGCATAGACCAGATACCCTGATTGATATACCATTTATAGATACAAATGAAAAAATGAATGAAAAATCTATTAATATCAGTGAATTTTTTATAACAAGCCTTCTCAAAAGTCAATGGTCCTTCGTTTTAATATTTTATATAATTTAACCTGCATGATTTGATCTATATCTCCTTTCAAAGTAATTTTAATTTTTTTTTTCAACTGTTCCGATTGAAGCAAACCCTGTGTAATGTAGCCATGTCCTGCTAATGCTTGTTTTGTGTTTGTGCCACCAGGAGAGCCCGCGTGTGTCTCGCAAGGGCTCCGTGACGCAGGTGACCAGCACATCGAGCCCCCGGCCCAGCGTCACCCATGTGAAGGGCGGCGGTGACCCGACTGGCGCCAAGAGCGAGGTCCTCTTCACCAACAAGACAAAGTCAATCGTGTGGGGCATGCAGACCAGAGCAGTACAGGTATGACGCCAGTAGACCAGCGTTATCTAGTGAACAGTAGCTTTGATAGATGCATCTCCCTCTTTTAATGATAATAAACTTTGTTTGGTGGACGAGTAAACTAGCTCGCTGGTCCGTCATTCAGGAGACCGGGTTGAGATCCTCGTCACGGTCGACCATCCTGACCAAGGTTTTTGTGAATTGCCTATGTCGTCAAGGTGAATACTTGGAGTTGGATGGTTCTATAACAAATTCTTGAAAAAAAAACTTGCTGCTGGCACCCTCGGTAGCTCGGTTAGCTGAGGCACCGCTTTGGAAACTGAAGTCACCGTTGGGCGTGGGTTCGAGTCCCACATAAGGCATGAGTTTTTGTTATCGTCCTTTCACTAATCATTACTCCATAGTTTCATAATCAGCTGCTCATTCGTACCCGCGTTTAACCTTGCTGTTGGTGGGGTCGTTAAGCGAACAATAATCAATCATCATAATCAACTTGCTGCTCAAAGGGTTAACAAGGTTGAGCAAATTTAGAATTCAAATTGTGTTTATCACATTTTTTGAAATGTATATTTTGACTTGCCTAAGATGTGCATGGTCTTTTCAATGAAATCAATTTTGTTCGCAGAGTATGCTCGATTTTGATTTTGTGTGCCGTCGTACCGAGCCGAGTGTCGTTGCAATGGTATATCCCTTCACTGGAGATCACAAGCAGAAGTTCTACTGGGGCCACAAGGAGATCCTCATTCCTGTCTACAAGAAGATGGAAGACGCGATGACGAAACACAACGACGCTGATGTCATGGTCAACTTTGCGTCTTTGCGTTCCGCTTACGAGAGCGTCATCGACACCATGAACTATCCTCAAGTAAGAAGCTATTATTTGTCTATTGTAAATGAATTATTTGTCTATTGTAAATGACCATGCAGCAAAATCTCGTTGATCCGAAATGGGAGGTAGGCCTACCCAAAAAATTTAATTGGATTTATAAAAATTTTGATTAACCAAAAACATCCTGTTTACATTACATTTGACTATACAATATGACAGGGTATACCTAGGGTTAGTTTCTAATAAAAAATTGAAAAAATGAACTAAAAAAACTGCAGGTTGGGTTTTTTAAAACTTTTTCTAAAGAATGTTCTTGAGGAAGCCTGTGTTCTTGCTGTAGGTATTTCACAATCTACTCTGTGGCTTACTTAGTGGTAAGAAATTTTAGTCATACATTTCATAATATCAGCAATATTGCTGGAATAGAATTTTACTCTGAAGTACATGATATTCACCCTCTTGTGTAGAAAGACATTCAATAATCAGTAATATCTCTTCAAGCTTCAAAATGTAGTGGTTTATTTCATTTGGTTGGTTTTTCTTTCTATAGATTCGTACCATTGCCATAATTGCTGAGGGCATTCCTGAGAATATGACCAGGAAGCTGATCCTGTTGGCGCAAGAGAAAGGTGTTGCCATCATTGGTCCAGCCACTGTTGGCGGAGTAAAACCCGGCTGTTTCAAGATCGGTAACACCGGAGGTATGATGGATAATATTCTGCACTCGAAGCTGTATAGACCTGGAAGGTGAGTTTTTCAATCGTACATGATGAAGTGGCTGTTGGTGTGTCTGCCTGATTACCTGTTTCCCTAATACCTATTCAATATTAACAACCCGCAGTCTTGCGCTGAATCTACTTTCAAACTTGTAAAAGTAATTCAATAATGCGTCAAGGTTTGGAATATTTGTTTTCAAACCTGGATCTCTCATATTCCATACTGGCGGTGGAGGTTCGTTTTACCCTACTTCTAGGTTAACGGAGTGCACGAAGTGAAGCTGTGATGTACCGGTAGGTCTCTAGGTGCCCCGTTAAAACCCTTTTGTACAAAGTTTTAATCTGGGAGAATAGGAAAAGTGAGAATGACAACCTACGCGACGATCCCAGTAGACAACCGCGGTAGACTTGTCAGCAGGAAGCAAGCTGGTTTCCACTCCTCCCTTCGCTGCATTCCACTGCGCGGAGAATCAAATAGAATTTGTGAAGTATGAGTAACACAAGCGTTTTTGTTCTAGCGTTGCATATGTGTCTCGCTCGGGTGGTATGTCCAACGAACTGAACAACATCATCTCCAAGTCAACCAACGGGGTGTTGGAAGGCGTGGCCATCGGAGGTGACCGCTATCCCGGCACCAACTTCATGGACCACATAATGCGGTACCAGCATGACCCCGAGGTAAGATCACCGCACCGGATTAGGGAGCTCGGTGCTAGCGTGTTTGCTTCATGTGATCCGGGAGTTGTGGAAGATTGGCCCTCGGTTTGATCCCCGCCACCATCCTCCCTTGCAAAGGTTTCTCGTGGTTTTTCTCTAGCCTAGGCAAATACTAGGATGGTTCCTACAATATTGGCCATGGCCGATTTCTTCCCACTTTCTTTCCAATCACCTAAGAAGCCTTCATCTCATCCCATCATCTCATTCGCTTTTCTGAACTTCGCTTTTCGCGCTTGTTTCACATATTATAGGTTGCGTTCAGCAATATGAAAACACTAATAATTAGGGTTGCCGTACGATGTGAAAATTTTGTTGACTTGAATCTTGAATATCGAATATTGATTGGAATATATCAACATTTTCAATCTATATCGAATCGGAGCTTTAAAATATTGAATTGATCGAAAATGTCTTATTCGAACGGCAACTCTACTTATAAAATTGACCTATTTGAAAGTTTTCATTTAATGTTAAACTTACAAAGAAGTACAAATGTTCATTTTGGGGTCATTTCACAACACTAATTTATTATTTTTACCAATTTATCCTTGGCCATAATGATTGGGAAACAATTAATGCACTTATCAAGATTTCGATGTTATGGAAGAAATGAAAGAATAAAATTGATAATTTCACATTTAATTTTGTCTCAAAACTCTGTAGGTCTACCTATACTGCATTTGCATTTTTCGTTAGTTGTTCAGAGCTATCATATTATTTTGTTGCTCATCTATTTAAATTAACTCAACTTTGAACGAAACAGTTCTCTGATTTATATATTTAGTGATTTACTGAGTTATGCTGACCTACCTGCTCACCTGTTACGCTACCTGGACAACCCTTCCGGCGAGATCGCTCCTTTTTACACGTATTTGTATATATTTTGGTCACTATCCGATCACTTCTTCCTCTAGTTTGGCCACTATCGCAATTATTTTGAAATATACTTGTAGTTGTGTGATGCCTGTGAGTGGGCTGCTTGTTGTGCTTATTCTGTACGCTGTTGTTGTGCCGCAGGTGAAGATGATCGTGTTGCTTGGGGAGGTCGGGGGAGTGGAAGAGTACGACGTCTGCGCTGCGCTGGAAGACGAACGAATCACCAAGCCCCTGGTCGCCTGGTGCATAGGAACGTGCGCAGGTAAGGACTGCCGACAGACTCTCCACTGTCCAAGCGTTATACAGGTTGAAAGGGCTTGCTACCCATTATGTTTATCGAAGTTCACGTTTGAAGTTTTTGAGAAACTTCAGATGCACGGTTGCGGTCACATACAGTTGTCGATCAAGCTACATTAAAATCCATCCTGAAGAAAATATAATAATATTATATGCACTAAAACTAGACGACAATGTGGAAAAAATTGGTCTCTCCCGAGGTTAGACATATCATTTTATAAATAAAATGATGGTAGGCCTAAATGTATACTTTGTATTTAGTACAAATAGTATCGGACTTTAATTGAAAACCTAGGGCCTAGTCCAGGTAAGGTAAAATTCTACTATTTTTGACCCATCTCTTTGGAAAATGCAGAAATATGCGTAAAAATGCTTTCCTTCTGTCATTCATTTTCATACTGGGATAGTTCCTTAACAACAGGCCACGACAGAATCTTGCCACTATCCAAAAACACCTAATAAAATACCTTTCATTTCATTTTCACTTCATCTTGATCATCATTCACCAATGCAATAGATCTTAGTCATCATTACAGTGGGTCGTTAGATCCAATATATATATATTTCTCAAAACCCAGATAACCAATTAGATTGGGCCAGGGGGTGTTCCCACCACTTCTTCTAGGGCAGTCTTCTTATCAGTCGGTTCCTGCCAGTTCCGACTTCTTCTTCCTCTTCTTCACTAGTACTACCGTATTTACTCGCATATAAGTCGCACCCGCGTATAAGTCGCACCCCTGTTTTTGACAGTCATTTTTTGAAAAACCCTTTGTATGGTCGTATAAGTCGCACCTGCAGTCTCCAGCAATGTGAAAAATACATGATGATTGAAATGTTTAGCACTCAATTCCAGACCCATATGAGAGTAAGAAACCATTGTGAGGGGCCTCAATACAGCCATATAAGATGTGAGACACACACACAGGCATTGCCCTGCCCATAGTAACCAAGAGACACTGTCCAGATGTGCTAGTGTCACATTACCGTATTTACAGGCATATAACAAAAGAAGGTTCCAGGTTCCCTACACCAGATCCACTCTATTAGACAATAAACAATAAACAATATCGATAATATATCTTCCAAGTTTAGATTCATTTTTATCCATCCTATGGTGTTGAAAGAGTAGCCCCTTACAGACTCCCATATCACCCATAGCACACTTCCAGGCAAGCATGGTTGATTGATGATAAACAGATCTGTCAAAGTGTTTGTCTTGGTATTCAGTGTAACATGATCCAGAGTCTGACCTCCTGACCTCTAATGGAGGAAAAAGGCATAAGGATATTTTATGAGTATGTTTGTTGTCATTTGTTGACACATTTACGACAATATTATATCCCGACAATTGACGATTGGGGGTCTGCCATATGCTTTAATATCGACGACTGGTCGTGCATACAATCTGACGACGATTGTGGGTTCGCCCTATGCTTTAACACTGGACGACCGGCAGTGTTTCACGGGAACTGTGTTTGCAATGTTTTTACATCAGAGAAAAACAGTTTTCAGCGAGCGCGCGTGAATATATCGCAAAATATGACACTTTTTTCCTCACTTACTTTTATAAGACCCATGTGACTTTTTGATGACTTGAAAATGGAAAAAAAGTGCGTCTTCTATGCGTGTCTTCTATGCGTGTAAATACGGTACTTTGAATGTGCTTTTGACATTTGTTTGTTTCCCTGTTGCTGTTAGAGAGGAAATATTATTTAAATCACATTTGACTCCTTTATTGCCTCTTTAGAATACTGTGCTTTAAATTTGGAATTATTTATTGTCGCCATAAAGAATGCGCTCATGCACAGTCTTGCCTAGCCCCCCCTAAGGGGCCTCCCACCCATGATCAGCTGTTACTGATGTCCCTGCCATTGCAACATTCTTGTCAGTGACTCAGTGTGCTTCCGAACCTTGAGAGTAGAGGTCCTGTTGCTCTGTAAAGTGATGGTTGAATTGAGGAAAATGGCGCTTCTTTTCATGAATAAAGGTGAATTGATGCATTGAATTTCAATTTTGGAGATTTTGTGCGCGCATATTAGTCGCACTCGCGTATTAGTCGCACCCCTGTTTTGAGCTCTCAAATTTTTAAGTATACATGCGACTTATATGCGAGTAAATACGGTACTTTCCTCTCCTTCGTCTTTTCTTCTTACGAGTTCCCTCCACCTTTTTCTATCTTCCCACCATCTCTCGTCTAGCACTTCCTCCCATTTTTCTCCTCGGTTAACTACCCCACACCTTACTCCCTCCTGCCACTTCTCTCTTGGTCTTCCTACTCTTCTCTCAACTCCATTCTTTTCTGCTATCTCAAACATTGCTCTCGGTATTCTCTCCTTTTCCATTCGTCGCATATGCCCGTACCACCTAAGTCTCTCCCTTTCCATTTTAAATAATAACTTTTCCACTCCCACTTCGTTCCTTATATTTCTACTTCTCTTCTTCTCCAACTTTGACACTCCTGCTACGCTCCTCACAAACTTCATTTCTGCCGCCTCCATTTTTCTTTCTTCTCTCCAGTTCATAGACCATGTAGCTGCTCCATATGTTAAAATAGGTATGTAGTAACCATTGTAAATGAGAATCTTCCCACTCTTCGGAAAATCTGGGTTCCAAATCAGCTTCCTCACTCTTTGAAATATCCCGTCCGCCTTTGCTATTCTCTTATTTAATTCTGGTTCTACTTTGGCCTTATTACTCACTACACTTTCCAAGTATGAAAACTCTTCCACTTCTTCTAGTTCTTGACCTTGCAGCTGTACTTTTCTTGGATCCTTCTCTTCTCTTTGCTCATCACCATTGTTTTGCTCTTTTCTGCACTAATTCTCATCCCAAACTCCTCAGTCATTTTTTCCCATCTTTCTACTTTCTCTTGCACCTCTTCTCTGCTGTCTCCCCACACCAATATATCGTCAGCGTAAATCACTGCCTTTGACCCCGGGCCTTCCTTCTCTGGTTCCACTTTTCTCATCATCTCATCCATCACCATCACAAACTTCATGGGTGAGAGGACACTGCCCTGTCTAACGCCACTCCTTACCTCAAACCACTCCGTCCTGCCGCCACTTGTTTGTACCGAAGCCTTGCATTTCACGTACAAACTCTTCACGCGGTCTATCATCCCTATCTCTATTCCCTTTGCCCTCAGACTCTCCCACACTCTTTCTCTAGGGAGATGATCGTATGCTTTTTCTAAATCTAGAAAAGCCATAAACACTTTTCTCCCCTCCTCCCATCTTGTTTCTAACAGCTGTCTCACCGCAAAGATCAGGTCTATTGTAGACCTACCTGACCTAAACCCATAGTGCTCTTCCCTCAACCTCGGTTCCACTATCCCTCGCAACCTTCTTTCAATAATTCTCTCATACATCTTGGCTGCCTGGCTCATCAGCGTCACTCCCCTGTAATTTTTACTTCTTTTTCTATCTCCTTTCTTGAATATCACTCTTATTACCCCTTCCACCCAATCTTCTGGCACTCTCTTCTGTTGCCACGCTGCCTTCATCACCCGGAATACCCATTCCACCCCCCACTGCCCTGCTGCCTTCATCATCTCTACCACAATCTCATCTGCTCCTGCTGATTTCCCATTCTTCATCTTCTTCATTGCCTGTGCTACCTCCTCTCTTGACACCATCGCCACACTCTCCTCTCCTCTCATTACTTCTTCCTCCACTTCTTCTGTTCATGTATGTTTTGCATTCAGTAGCTCTTCAAAATGATCTTTCCACATCCTCTTCATTTCTCTGGGTTCTCGGATCAGTTTATTGTTCTTATCATACATGATCTTCTGCTCCTCTTTGTCTCTCCGCTTCTCTTTCATAATTCCATACAACATTTTCTTATTTCCCTGCCCATCTTTCTCCAGCTTCTCGGCCAGCTCCACCATCGTCCTCTTCTTCTCCTTCTCAATTATGCTCCTAACCTCTCTCTTCCTCTCTAAGTACTCTAATATATTTCTTGCCGATCTATCTTTCTCCTTCCTAATCCAAGCCTCCTGTTTTTGTTTTACTGCCCTCTTCACCTCCTCGCTCCACCATGCTGTCTCCTTCACTTTTCTCTTCCCACTTGATCTTCCACACACTTCGTTTGTAACTTGTACCATTACGTCTTTGAACTCTCTCCATTCTTCTTCTACGTCCCTTATTTCACCTCCTGGGACTCTCCCCTGGATTAACTTCTGAAATTCCATTTTAACACACATATCTTGCAGTCTCCATATCTTCAACTTGGCTTGTTTACCTACTTTTCTTCCGACATGCTCTTCTTGCCACTTCTGTCCGCCTCTTATTGTTGCTACTATGAGTCTGTGGTCTCCATCCAATGCCACTGTTGGATTTACCTCTGTGTCACTAACCCATCTTCTTACTTCCCTGCTTGCTATAATGTAGTCGATCACTGTTTTCTTTTCTCCGTCCCAGCTGACTCGTGTTATCTTTTTATCCTCTTCCTTTTCGAACAGTGTATTACATATCGTTAACTCATTTCTTACACACATTTCTATCAAATTAATAAATAAGTATAAATATAAATAAGTATATTAATAATATAAATATAAATAAGTACATAATACATGTAAATACATACATAATACATATATAACATATATGTAATACATAAATAATAAATAATAATATAAATAATACATATAAATAAGTAAAATTAATAAATCAAACCAGATCCAATATAAATAAGTAAAATTAATAAATCAAACCTGTCTTGTGGCTCAACTATAACAAAGTAAAGTTTGTGCTGTTTTTGTCTGTAGGCATGTTCAACTCCGAAGTGCAGTTCGGCCATGCCGGCTCATGTGCCAACTCTGACCGCGAGACGGCCGTAGCGAAGAATGCGGCGCTGATTGCCGCGGGTGCCACGGTTCCCGCATCATTCGACGCGCTGGGCGAGGTGATCCACGACGTGTACGACCGTCTGGTGGGCGAAGGGGTGATCGTCGAACAGCCCGAAGTACCGCCGCCAACAGTCCCCATGGACTACTCGTGGGCAAGCGTAAGTACGATACTATTATGTGTCAATAGCAGGTCCGTAGAGCTGCCTAGGGCGGCAAGTGTTTTGGGGGTGGTATTTTGCAAAAAGTTGTAAAAACTGTGTGTTCTCTATATTTTGTAGAAACGTCTGCAATGAAAATATTCAAGTGAATGATTGCATGAAAATATTGAATCGAAATATGAAAATATCAATATTGATGTAGTAGGCCTAGGCCTAATATCAAATATAGGGCCTACTTTATTAATATGAAAATATTGGAGAAAATTCTTTATTCATTTGGATCAGCCAATTAACGTAATTAGTCTTCTCATCATATGTAAGAATTCTTTTTTTTTAGAAATTTTGTTCATTTCATTAGGCCTAAATGCACAAAATTGTTTTGAAAAAAGTCGATTTTCAAAAGTTTCCCAGTGGGATATAACTAGGTAGGCCTACTAGACACCCCCGACCCTTTCCCTTCAAATCACCTTAGTAGGCCTACTTAGTTTTTGGACCGCACAATTGATGCCTTGCATCAAGCGTTAGGATGACTAGAAACGGCCGTACATTTCATGATTTAAAAAATTGTGATCAATTATTAGCATCTTAATTGGGTGGAGGGGGGGAAGGCAGAAATGTATGGCTGACTACCTACACTTGGCTGTGGTTGATATGCCACTTCAATTGACATACGTAACAAGCGGATTACATGTGAATGTTGCTTCATGGTATTTTGTCGTGTTTCTAGGAGCTAGGACTGATTCGTAAACCTGCCTCCTTCATGACCAGCATCTGCGATGAGAGGGGACAGGAGCTCAACTATGCCGGTAAGATGAACAGATGATCGTTTGCAACTAGTTTTCTACAGGGTTTTCCTACTCGGGACTTTTATCCGACAATGGAGAGAATCTCTTGAAACGAAAGTTGTCCTGTAATGCGGGCTACTGCATTACGTCACGACTCCCTCAAGTGACAGTAAATCCTCGTTGGTCCAAACTCAGTTATTCCGATTTTCGTAACCCGAAATTCGTAACTAGAAAATTTCTTCCTCCAATCACTGATTTATTACTGTAAAATCAATTGTTCGAGTGTGTGTTCAAATTCAAAGTGTTTCTAAATGCAGTGTTTACCAATCTCTTTTTTTCATCCTTGCAATGATATTTTTATCTCATCTGCTCAAACCAGGGAATCATTGTTGTTGCTTGCAAGTTACAAACACTAGTAGATGACCCCACGGCACAAGACCATCACTATAACTTTCAAGATAAGAGTTTAAAAATGGAATGTTTTACCAAGAATATTTTCTCCCTAAGATTACAAACTCTGTTTATTTTGAACTTCAGTTTCAATGTTACCCTCATCCCAACATCTCATCTACAGTCCATATGCCTATATGTTTTATTGGTGGTTTTCCAAGGCCCAGAGTACGTAATAAAATTATTGCTACATGCCTGTGTATTGTGCAGTCTATTGACTGTTCGAGTCACTTCGGTTACGTTCGGCACGAGCCATCAGTCGACGAGTTACGGGTAACACGCGGGAATCTATGAACTGCAATAATTTGAAAATTGAGCTTGTAGTCATGTATTACCCATCCTTATAACATTTTCTGTGATTTTTTGTATTTTATCAATTTTTTTTCGATAATTCGAATTCGATTTTTTTTTATACTCCCCTGAGTTTCTGATTAACAAGGGTTTACTGTATTAAATATTTTGATCAAGTTTTTCAATTCAAATTGTTTATTCTAGGCACTTAATTTTGATAATTTCGAATAGGATTACGTGTTGTCTTTGAAAGTAAAGACCGAGTGCTTGTCGATTGCAGGTATGCCGATCAGCGACGTGCTGAAGCAGAACGTTGGAATCGGGGGCGTCATCTCGCTGCTGTGGTTCCAGCGCTGCCTGCCCCCATACGTGTGCAAGTTCTTCGAGATGTGCCTGATGGTCACCGCAGACCACGGGCCGGCGGTCTCCGGCGCACACAACACCATCGTTTGTGCACGAGCGGGCAAAGATCTTGTCTCCTCTGTCGTCAGCGGACTGCTAACAATCGTAAGTCATAGGAATTGGTGATGCCTTCGGTTACTTACCGAGTCAGGTACGGGTGGTGCATTACCCGAGTGGTATTCTGCTACCTGGATGACCACGATATGGAAAATAGCGTGTGTAAATCGCATAAACGAGAGCCGTTTCAGTAAGCTCAACCTCGTATTATTGCCCTTCTCACGGTTTTTCACCCCCTTCACCCATCATGATGGTCGCACAATCAAATTTTACAATATAATTCACAATCGCACTTGACCTGCTTGTTTTACAAATCAGAAAAAAAATATTCGCTCAAGATGGTCAAGATAATTCGCTCAGGGTCTAATAGGCATTCGCCGGGACTTCATTAAGATGACGATATATCACGATGGTTGCTGTAATGGAATAGGTTCTACTGTAATGCATATTGGGTGAATTGTATTGTTTCTAATGAATGTCCCATAAGTAAGGTATTTGAAAGAAGTTGTTGATGTTCAGGGTGACCGGTTTGGTGGCGCTCTTGATGGTGCAGCCAAGCAGTTCAGCGAGGGCTACGACTCTGGCTTGATTCCAATGGAGTTTGTCAATTCTATGCGGAAGAAAGGTCAACTCATCATGGGTATCGGTCACCGCGTCAAATCGGTGAGTTGATCTGCAATGTGACCAACAGTGCACGTGTAATGAGGATACCCATAAGCCTGGGACTTGGTATATATATATATATATATATATATATATATATATATACATATATATATATAATATATATATATATATATATATATATATATGTATATATATATATATATATATATATATATATATATATATATATTTATATTTATATATATATATATATATATATATATATATATATATATATATATATATATATATATATATATATATATATATATATATATATATATATATATATATATATATATATATATATATACACATATACATATACATATACATATACATATACATATATATACATATACATATACATATATGTATATATATATATATATGTATATATATAAATATATATATTTAATATAATATAAATATAAATATATATATTTATATATTCTATATATTTATTTATATATTTTATATATATTTATATATTTATATATTTATATATTTATATATATATATATATATATTTTTATATATATATATATATATATCATTTACTTATCGCTCGGCTATGATTCTACCAGCTGGCACAATAGTACTTTTGTGAAGCAAGTTTTGAAATATTGATAACCTACTTTTATGTCATAGATTGAGTTATCAAATGGTTTAGACCTACTTTTACGTTATCAAGTGTCATTACATTTTAGGTACATGCTAATCAGTGCAAAAACAAACTAGATGTCTAACTGAGGTGTAATAATATTCATTGAAACATACTTGCAATTACATTTTCAATACTGTGGCAGTGAATGGGTATAATAACTCATTCTTTTGGGGTCTTGTAGTTATATACAATTGATAAAAAAAGAACCCTTCTAGTATTTGTATCCCTTCTCTGAATCTAGTGATGGATCTGAACACATTAGGATTAATATCTGCTCTTGTCTTGTTCCATTCAACTTTTCCCTTTTCAACCAGTGACTGTTGCTGTTTACTGTTTTACTGTTTTCTCATTAATTTATGTACCGTACTTGATCCTTTCTCCAAGTTTAGAAAGGGTAAACAAATATCAGCTTCTTATTTATTGATCTTGTTTCAGATCAACAACCCTGATATGAGAGTGAAGATTATCAAAGAGTTTGTTCTGGAGAACTTCCCTGCTCGGCCGTTGTTGAACTACGCGCTTGAAGTTGAAAAGATCACTACATCGAAGAAGCCGAACTTAATTTTGAACGTTGACGGTGTCATTGCCGTTGCATTCGTCGACCTGCTGAGACACAGCGGAAGCTTCACAATGTAATATATTCAACTGTTTACTTCTCGGTTTCTTCTCACAAGCTAGATATGTTGAGCAAACATTTTGTGCATAGCAGTACAGTAAACCCTTTCTCTTTGCTATTTCAGGGAAGAAGCGCAGGAGTATATTGAAATGGGATCTATCAACAGTTTGTTTGTCCTGGGACGGTCAATTGGCTTCATTGGTATGTTGATCATTGTGTTTTTTCATTCATTTGTACCGTAACATGAATATATTGTAACAGCTAATTTCTGCTCCAGTCTATGAGAGCTTTTTGTCTAACTTGGATTTAAGGCAATTGGTATTAGGTTTCTATTTCATATTTTATGACAGAAAAGGTCATAAGGAAATGTAAGATGAGCAGATTGCTTAGTACTTACTATTGTTTTTTGTATATGTAAACAAGTGGGACGACTGGCAAATGTAGCTCAGTTGCTAATGCACTCGTTTGGTCTGTTGAGGGAGGTGAGGGGCATTTCGAACCTTGGTTTGATCCCTGCCACCGTCCATCTCTACCTATTTTTTTTTGTGGGTTCCCTCTGTAATCTAGGCTAATCTCAGGATGGTACCTATAATATTGACCAAGACTGCTTCCTTCTTACTATCCTTCCCATTCGTTACCTAAGAAACCTTCATGTCGAAGAGGGCTACTGGCTAGTACCTACCGGCTAGTATCGTAAAATGTCTTATAGTACTTCTCTGTTCTCACCATTATTTGACTATGCGTGGTCCAAAATTTAAGTGCCAGCAGGAATGGCAAACTCGTTCACTTCGTTCGAGTCTTTTATCCGGTTTTGCCATTATTATATCCTCTCCATGCGAGGGTCCAACTTCATGCCAGCTCTCACATATGTCTCATATTGGAATCTTATTGGTCTTATGGGTGCATGCCTTCTATGAGATTATAGAAAAATACCATTATTTATCACTTCTTTTAAGTAAAGATAAACCACTTGGAATGCAATCATTTTCCCACTTTTGTCACTAAATTCTGAGGCTACAGGCAGTGAGAGCCCTGTACATGTACAATCCATACATTACAGGAAGAAACACGGCCCATGAAATATTAAGCCCAATGAGTAAAACATTGTAGCATAATTACAGTATTAATATATTATTGTAGGTACATAGAGTATAATTTAATGATATGATTTCACTTGCTGAAGCTGCATATTTTTTAAAATTATGTAAAAGATTGTACACTCAAAGATAGTACAGCTGTTTTCCATTTCTGATTCAGAAACACATTAACAGTTTTGGATGCCAACAAAGAAAACACATTTTAATAATTCACATAAAAACTAACTACATACATGCAATTACAACAAAACTTCTAGACCCAAGTGTTATTGTTAGCAGGCAGTAAAGAATATGATGAAACATTTCATTTGTCATGAAAAAACAGAAAAACTAAGCCAAAATATAAGCTACAAAATGTGGATAGTTGAAATTCTAGATTTTAAAAAGTGATTGACATTTTTTTATATCTACGGCACTGTTATTTCAAAAGGTGGATTCCAGAATAAGTATTTTAAGATGCAATACATTTTGTACCAGTATTTTGCTTCAGTTGTAACTCGAGTGTGTGAAAGTAGCAACAAAGAGTATTAATTAGTTGCTTGTGTTTGACAGGGCACTACATGGATCAGAAGCGTTTGAAACAAGGCTTGTATCGCCATCCTTGGGACGACATCAGCTACGTCTTACCAGAGCAATACAACTAAATCAGTGTCACACATTATTAATAGATATTGTTCATTCAGCAAAACGTACCGAGCAAGGTTATAACACAGCTTGCTGCGGTGTTGGTGTAATGTCAATGCACTGCTAGATGACTTACTTTCAAATACTGGGTTATATTATCTTAGACTAAAACCGTGTATAGTCGCAAATAAAATATCACTGCATCATCAGTCAGTGAAAATTCCAAGGTTTTTTAAACTACTATGACAAGTCTGCTGGATGGATACTCGCGCGACTCGACTGTCCCATTTGACTTTGTAATTTTAACTTATCAATTCCTTGGTCCGTTGTAATAGTATTGCGGCTAATGGCAAGCGGTCAACTAGAATGCACAATGGCAATTGAATGAGATGTATGTGGCCTTGAATATTGTGTATTTATAAGCAAGGTATTATTGCAGGTGGTTTTCAAATGTTTGTTTCGTGCTCTCAATTGATATTTCCTCTGTGTAGCTTGTGCTGGTCGTATGTTCAATACATGTTGAAAGATGTTGGTTTCATTCCGGTCCATCTGTCAGCTGGAGAAGCTCATAGTATTCGTGCCCACATAAATCTAACATATTTACGTAAGTGTTAGCTGCACTTGATCCAGGTTTGAATGTAGAGCAATACAAGCGAAGCGTTGATGTGAACCATTGATGGAGAGTCAATTGGGGATTATCAGACATGTTTGCTTGAATTGGCAGTAAATAGTATATAGATGAAACATACCGTAATGCACGTAATGATTGAGTTTGAAGTTTGAATGCTACGACGCACACTGGCAGTAATCCTAGGACAGAATTCCTGTAAAACCTTGCACATTTAGTCTATTTGAATTTAGGCAGTGTTCATCTTAGAAGTAATTGGTGTTTTATTAATTTTTGGTTTAAATTCAACTGTATTGTCTTGAAATTGATTATTCCTATTGAAACTAGATGTGCAATCTTTTTTTTTTTTATTTCTAGACTGAGTAGGCGGGCCTATTAGAGTAAGTGGTAATAACGTAAGATTCATGCATATGTTCTATTCTTTAAATCTTTTTCTGTAGGTTATCACTCATCAAATCATCACATATAATTTTTCCATTCAAAATTGGAATTCACAGTTTATTTATTTCACTACTTGATGAACATGTACTACTAACCATTATTGTTTGAATCAGTTAAACTGCTTGAATAATAAAGAGGGAAACAATATATATAAAACAATGTCATTGTGACCAGGAATGTATGCATTTTAATTTTGCTAGATTTAAATCAAATTTTTACAAATACTTGGACAAACTTTGACAAGTGTACAGCTGAAGAACTATACCACAGTAACATAGGCTGATATCAATATTTTCAACATATTTTCAGCGTGGCCCAAGTATCATTGCAAAAATGTACTAGAATAAGAGTGATTTTAATTTGTATTTACTGTAGGGCTTATAATTGGATCGTTAATTATAGTAGTAACTGCCATAGAGATTGAACTTTACAACTGATTTGAATTACTTAGTCGTTGGTGATAGAATTCAGTTTTAGTATATGTATGTATATATATATATATATATATATATATATATATATATATATATATATATATATATATATATATATATATATATATATATATATATATATATATATATATATATATATATATATATATATATGTGTGTGTATTTATATGTATTTATATATCTTGTGTTCGTTGCAAGCTGAGTTTAAAATGTATAGGACCGATATCATACATGTTTCTTGAAGGAGTGGGTTAGATTATGCTGAATTTGTGAATATTGATGAATGAAATGAATAGCCCTAAGTAAGCTTACAACTGAAAATCAATATTTTGGGACAGGTATTTATGTAAGATCGAAGATGACGCTATTTTTTGAATAATGATTGATACTAGTTTATCTGATAATTCTTTCCTAAATCTTCAGTTGAGAATTTATTTTTAATGACTCATTGCTGTTGTGTCTCTGTCGTAAGGCACCTTTGTTGATGAGTCCCATGCACAATAAAACAACTACAATAGAAATTGTTGAACATTTATTCTACCACATAGCAAGCAGTGTTTCAGTGTTCAGCTGAAACTAATGCCATGCTAGAACTGCTAGCTAGCAACTTGAGAATGATCATCTTCAACTAGCTGCCAAACTCGTGGCAGAAAATCAACTTATATTATGAGGAGCCAAGCGGTATTCTACAACTACAACATTGTATTGTAGTGCTCCAAGTATTCAATTGTTCTTTCAAAATATCTAAACTCACCATTTTTTATTTGTCGTGTGATGTTCACATCCACAGTTATCATTTTGAGTGACTCCATGTTATCTGAATTGACAGTCAAAATGATTTGCTAATTTAGCAAGTTGGCAAAGTTTTTCTGCACGATGTACTTAGTTTGCAGACTTGGCGTGCTGAGTTCTGGAATGACATGCAAGAATTTAGCTAATTTAGTGCTGAACTCTGGAACACAACTTGTGTATAGATTGCAAACTCGAGAGGATCCGGTTATAGCCGATAAAGCATTTGTGAGCAGTAGCAGTTTAGTATCACTCTGACTTGATTCATTTTCCACTGAATTCTTGAATGCAATGAGATTTGTCATGGAATAGGAAAAAACTAATGTAGAAAAAAAATTATCCGCTAATTGATTGCCTTACGAATACGTTGTAATGATCATTATTACTTGTCAGTTGGCCTTCGAATGTCTTAAAAAAGCTTACAGTTGCGTGGCTGCGATAAAGTAATATAGATTGATATCTATAACCTCGATATATAGCTGTTCACCATGTCAATCCTAAACGGCTTCTTGTTTTTGCCGAGATCAAAGTATCTACATATAGGATTTGTTTTGGGTATAGTATATCTAAAGGTGACCATATAAAGGGTATTTTAGCAATTGATATGCTTCAATTTCGTAATAATTCTGTATTATTATGGTGTTCTATTTTACAAGTAGATGCTTGAGAGTGAGTAAATGTACGCGATTGGCTCTAGAAATGTATAAGGCTGCGGGAGGTATTAATTGCGACTTTTACAGAGGCCTAGAGTATTTCATGAAGAATTAAAATCTATGCTGAAGTGTTTAATACATGCAACACTGGTAGTTGAAAATGAAAAGTTTCTATTCAACATTCAATATGACCACATCAATAGCCAAGTTATCTGGGATATGAATGGTGGGGTGATATTGAAATGGTGAAGTGATGTTAGGTGAAAGGACATTTACAAAACCCCATTTATTATGTGGGACTCAATCCCATATTGAATGTGACTTCAGTTTCTGATGCAGTGTGTTAACTGACTGAGCCATGCAAATGGCTGAAACAAAATTATTTCAATTTTAATACCAGTAATGTAATGTTATTGACATTCCAACTCCAATATATTTTTTTCAAAATTCAATGCAATTGTAGATTTGAATCGCAATTTTGCTCTCAAACATTATCTCTATTTTTCCCCTGTCTAATCTTTCAAAATGACTATCAATTTTTCCATTATCGAGCATTTCAATAAAAGTCGACGAATTTGAGGGAATGGAGCCACTAATTGTACCCCTTTATGTTTTGCATGCTTACTCTCATCAATAAAGATAATTTTTTATTTTTGCTTTATAATGATTTTGTATCCCAAACATAATTTATATACCCCTTTTATGTACGAATTAATGATTGGCGTGCTTTCCCGGAAAATTTTATATGCAAAGGTTTGGTTGAAAAGTGGAGTATCTTTCAAGGTACTGAGCACTTTGCATTTATACGGACTTTTGAGTCTGATTCTGATCTGATGGTCTGGGCGCCTGGCTTCTTTGACAACATTATTAAAGATGGACGTGAAAACCGAAGCGGGTGAGAATGGTCCGGATAAAGAAGAATTGAACGATAAGGATGCAAAACCTAAGAGGTAAGATGTTACGACAGTAATATATTTTATTTGAACATCAACGATTTGTTATTTTCATGGTTTCGGACAAAGTGGTTTCATAAATTCAGGCGTCTGAAGCCTCCTGTTGATCTGCCGACTCATGTCCACAGGGCTAGGCATAGGCAATTAGGTATGTTTTATTGGTTAATGATCTGGGATACCTGATTGATAATATTACATTTTATTGTGAAGTAACTATGGAAATGTTTAGTTTTTGTTGCAAGGATAGGGCAGGATACGACTAGGTTTGCCAAGACATACCTCGAGAATTTAGTAAATTGTTTAGCCCAGCCCCTAAGATAGGCCTAGGCCTAGTTGTAGGGCCCACCTAGGTCTAGGCCTAATCTCGATGGCTGAGGCTAGACGTAAACCCTAGCATTGACTAGACCTACTTTTTTCACACAGCTGGGAAACTGGGGTTTAATCAGTTCGACCTGAAACAGTTCAAATATTTGACATTTATCACGCTAACCTGAATCGTTTTGGTCAAATCGGTTCGGTAATTGAAAAATGTTGGCCAGCCATATTTGTTCATTCACACCGCTTCAAGTTGCTGGTACGCTCCTCCAAACCATTTTGGCGTGTTTATCACACATTTCAGATGCAGTTTGACAGTGCCACGTCACATTTTAAATCATGCTGGAACTGGATCATTTTCTCAAAAATCAGCGCATGTAAAGATTCATGGTTACACCATTTTAGTCTGAATTGTTTCTCGACGGTGGGATAAACGTAGTCACTGACTCGGAAATGATGGAATTAATTTTAATTAGCCGAGGCCTCTTGCTTGCTAGAAACGGCCTATTTAGATGTAGAGAAACTAGTTGACAGTTTTAAAATGTGACATCCAAATTGACTAGTGTCAACCAACTGCAGATTTGTATAATTGGATCATCAAAACCACACAATATTCCCTATGTTTGCAGAGTAAAATGTAGGTAACAGTAAATATGTAATGTGGGTGACCAATTTTTTATAGGGAAGAACTGTAATAAAAACGTGCAAAATCAGGCAGACTACTACCGAAATTGTCAATTCCTGTGACGCTGTCCTGGGGGGGAGGGGGGTAGTATTTACTTCTTAATGCATCTTCCCTATTTCAGAAATTATCTGCGTAGGAGGGTATTTGGGGCTTTGGATTGTATTTTTTAAACATAAAAAAAATGCCGATTTCGGTAATTTTACTGTGACACTGAGCATCGCCAATTGGTGTTTGATTTTCGATTTCTTGGTGTTTTCTGAAAGATCTTGTTAATATCATTCAGAAAAAGTTGCGGGAGGTTGAGAATTGTTGTTTTTTATAGTTTTTAAACTCACTTGAATCTGATGGTTTTTGCGTGTTGTTTGATAGGAGCTGTGCTGGAGGGGGTGATTTTTGTTGGTTAGGTTGATGCCGTGGTTGGGGAGGGGGGAGGGGCTTCTGGAGTGTGTAATATGTCTGGTAGGTTAGTGGTGGAGGTTGGGAAAAAAAAAACAGTCATGCTCAGTGTCTCTGTAATTTTACCAAATACGGGTCTTTTAAAGCGCAAATACCTGAATAAGGCATATTCCGTTGTGTGACATGAGTTTGGGTGTCCAACCTTACCTGAACCCTAACCACATTCGATTGAAAAGTACCCCGAAGCCCATGTCACACGACCGAGTATCTTTATTCCTGTATTCGCTCTTCAGCGTCCCCCTAAAATACTTTCGTAGGCCTATGCCAGCATTTCCTGAAATAGTTAATTGAAACAGTTGGGAAAATGTGATGTTTGCTGGCCAATGTTCAAAATGGCCATGTTAGATCTAACTTGAACTAAAATCACTGTTCTCAAAACAATAAAGTAACAGGTCTATGAGGTACCGGTATTAGATATTGGGTGATTGCGTCACGTGATGTGAGATGAAATCTCGACATTCCAGTCTCCATCTTGACACTTTTTTCAAGAGTCAAATCAGGTTCGGAAAAAAGAGAACGACTGAAAGAACGAACAAGCTCTTTCTTCTGAGACGATTGACTCTTGAAAAGGTCTCAACATGGAGATCGAAATGTTGAGGATTCCATCATTTCATCTGCCTTATGAAATGAAGATTTTGAATCACTGTGATCCGTACTGTGCATTGAACACAAATGTACCTTAGTTAAGGTTAGATTAAGGTTTGAACCGTGGATACAATTACCGGTTAGTACGCTCTCATCCATCCAATTTATCCCATACCTAACCATTTTTTCTAAATACCGGTACTGTATCCTTTCCTATTCTTAAGGATTAAGCCATATCATTGTTCGTCTAGTGGTTGTAGAAGTGGCTATTAAATTGAGTATACAGTAGATGCACATTAAGGGCCTGACCTTGGCCTGACTGCTATTACCGGTAGGCCCTACTACGGTAGGCCCTAACCAAATTTTATATGTAGACAGACTTGCCGTGCTGCATGGGTGTTTGCACGGTAACAGGACTACCGGTATTATACTCATTGGTACAGTACCACAAGGCCACAACCAACTCCTTCCCACTATCCAAAAACACCTTATAAAATAAACTTCATCTCATCTTTCCATCATCTTATTTATTACTCACCTGCCGTAAAACGAGGTGATGCTGAACAATAATGAGATACTTATGTTTTGTGAATAAAAAGCTACTGGCTCCTTCTACAGAACTTGATGTACTACTAAATGTTTTTCATTGGAGGTTTGACTTGGGAAATCAGTATGAATTTCTGCTTCAAAAATTTGAGAAGTTATTTAAAAATTAGAAAAACAGGGATGTTCAGAGTTACTCAACAGTGGGGTCAATCTGGGAGGTTATTCATTTTCATTAAAAATTCTAGACATTTCAAAGGTGGGACAAATCAGAAAATATCATTGTACCGGTACTCCTTGTAAAAAACCATTATGCCCGGGGACAGCGAAAAAGCATTGACAAGCAATTTAATTTTCTTCAAATAGGGGCCACTCCCAAATTTAGTGCATACAGTACTACTTAGTTTGAATTTCACAAAGTATATAACGCATATATAACGCATACAAACACAAGTGTGAAGAATTAGCAATTATAGGCCGTATGTTAGAGATTTTTTGGGGAAAAACAGGAATTTTAATAGGCAATTGAGAAAATTATTAAAGTGAGAACTACTTGGTCGGGAGTGATAGATACTTGATATCTATGTTCTTCTTAGCAAGGCCTCCTCGATTTACGCCCAACAGGTAGCGTACCAGATTGTCGCACGAGCAAAGTTGGGCCCACTGTGGGCTTAGGCCCCAAAGTGCCCCAAAGGGTTAGACCCCCCATTTTAGGGCCCACTTTGAGAAACAGATCCTGCAATAACAAGTGTATGATTGTGGTCTCCCAGACCTGTGCAACCAGTCATACATTGAAACCCAGAAATGTGTTTTTACTGCGGTATATATTACACTACCGGTACTTCTTACATATTGCAAGTTACGAATCAACATGTACTTGAAATTGTATAATTTATAATCTCACATGCATACCAACAGAAAGGCATTTATATATTGGCACGTCATTTTTCCGCAAAGCATTTCTTCTCTTTAGATTGAAGTCTTCTATGTAGGAGATATCTTTTATAAATTATATAAAATAGTACACTACTCAATCAAATGAACTTTTAGGATCACAATAATCCGATTAACAATATAATTTCAACTTCAATTACCATGGAAACCTGATAGATCCAGCACTTCACCCTCATTTTTCCTAGCTCTCGAGAGAGTCTGCATTAGCAATTAGCATACGTGGCGTGTCCATAGCAATATTCCAAGGTTATATATTGTCATGGTAAATAATGTACTATCTTAACAAAAAACATTCATCAAATGAGATCTCATATCGACCGAAAGTGTGAGAGAATAGGGGTGAGTGAGAACTACACTTTGGTAGAGATAGCGAATGATATCGTTATTGAAAGAGTTACGCAATTGACCCCCCTGGTTCAAACAGTTGCTTGTTCAGATTCGCCTCGTAACATTTGTTACGGAAGTAAATGCTACTCGATACTGGTTCATACTCACGGTGGAATTATTTTGAACTTTTACCGTATGAATAGTTTGATAACAGGTGGGAGAGTAATGTTGCGTTCATGTCGACTTCCAGTCTGAATGGTAGTTTAGGTACCCCATATAAATATGTTTTTACTATTAAAATTTTGCTGTTTTAGTATTTTCACCTTTTTTCTCTGCCAAACAAGTGACAAAATAAGAATACCACTGTGCAACATTATAAACTGATATGTTTTACATTGTGAGGTATTGAGAGGAAACACAATTTGTGATTACATGCATTGGTATCAAATTTTAAAAAAAGTGTATTTGATGTCCCACAGTGATCAGCAAGACCCCATTTTATGGTAGGCCTATCCCAGTAGATCTTAATCGTCATTACAGTGCGTCGTTGAACCCAATATAAATAAATGAAAACAAGTTTCTACATGCAGCTTCCCCTTCCCTATTCCAAGACCTGTTCTCTCATCATTACAAGGACTACTGGACTTCTGCGACTACAACACTTTTAGATTGATCATCACTTTTTTAGCAATTGATATCTTTATATGTCTACCTATTATATAACATTTTGATTGATCTTATATTTTAGTGATAAGAAGCGAAACCGACGTAAGAAATCAGCTCCTGCTGCTGGCAGTAAAGAGAAACCTTTGTCGGAGAGTGAACAGAGCGAATCCGAGATGCAGCCTGGATGCAACATTTCCTTCTCGGACATTCGTAAGGCAATGGAAGTCCTGTCTTACCAGCAGAAACCTGCCAAGACAACTGAAGAAGCTCTGCAAAAGCAATACCAGTTCTGGAACACCCAGCCTGTGCCAAAGATGGGTGAGTAGGCCTACCTACTATTATAATGAAAGATGATCTTGGAGCCGCCCCGGTGGCTAAGTCAATTATCGCTAGCGGTAGTAACTGAAGTCACCGTTGGGCGAAGGTTCGAGCCCCGCATAAGGCATGGGTTTTTGTAAACGTCCTTTCATCTATCATCTTTTCATCGTTTCATTATCATCCGCTCATTCGTACCCCCGTATAATCTAGCTGTTGGTGGGGTCGTTGAGCAAAATTTAAAAAAAAATGATCTTGGATGTTCATGACTATCATATCAAAAAATGGAATGGAAACTTACCCATTCCAATCTTCTCTCATTAGAGATTCAAAGGGACAGAAGTACCCGACACAATTAGTGTCAAATGAATTATATTATCAATTGCCTTGCCCAAGTTGATATAATTATTCCTTTAAATAGGGGGCGTTTGATTTTTTCAGATGAGAAAATTACGTGCAATGAATCGATCGAGGGCGATAAGGTAGAAATCAGAGCCGAGGCCTATTCACTGCCGCAAGGCTTCTCTTGGGATACGCTCAACTTGGACGAGCCCCTCGTTCTAAAGGAACTATATTTACTATTGAACGAGAACTACGTAGAAGACGACGACGCCATGTTCAGATTCGATTATCCTTCACACTTCTTAAAATGGTAGGCTTAGACACGTTTGTCTCGACCTGTTTCAACTAGCAATTTTCACACTCTCTTACTGGATTAAAAGAAACACTTGGAAACTAAACGTTAATATTATGTGACTGGCGTAGGGAAGACTGTTTCTGTGTCTGTCTCTTTGTGCTCCGTATGAACCTGTATGCTGGTCCAATAGTTTGTTTACTGTACATGTTTTACTGTATTTGGTTAGTTACTTAGTGCTATATTTACTAACCAGGAGTAGGTTTACAGTCCTACACAGATCCCATTTGCATTGTGACAAGCTATTACATATTACTCAATAGCTGATTGCTCTACGGTAGGCCTAAAACTGATGCCTCATACTACTTTCACATCTAGTACCAGTCCCTCGTTCAAATGTCTCATCATTTCAGTGTTCATAGTTTCAGGAAATTCTATAGTGAGCTAGACCAATCATTAAGAAATGTTGATAATTTTGTGCCTGTTTGCCTAGGTCTGACTAATGTTGTTTCCGTGTACGCAAAATCGCTTTCGCAAAGCGGATTTCGTGATTCTTCGTCAGACATCTTGAAACTTCAAACAATCGGTGAAGAGTGCGGCAAGGGTTACAAAAGCGTAACAAAACTCAATATATCTCGGGAAAGTGGCAAAAGTAGATGGTTTCTAGTGAACACAACGGCTTAGAATTGTACATCGGGCGAGCTATATCTACTTGAATTGACCATTCTGCCATTGGAATGCTGAAATTGGAGCTAGAGTAGTAGTGAGATGGGTACAAGATAGGTGTCATGTAGGAAAGATTTCGCAAAGCGGCAAGACATTCGTGGTGCGAAAGCTATTTTGCGGTCATGGAAACGCAGCATGAAAAATGATAATTTTCTGCTTGGAATGAGTGGCTTGTTCCAGTGAGCCAGTTATGGTGTCGCCACTGAAGTTGTCGTGATGTACGGTTTTCAGGGCGCTCCAGCCTCCTGGTTGGCGACGTGATTGGCACGTGGGTGTCCGCGTCGAGAAGAGCGGGAAGCTCGTGGGGTTCATCAGCGCTATCCCAGCCACAGTGAGAGTATATAGCCAGTAAGTTGATTGCTGTAGCACATTCGCTAACCCAGTGGTGCACAATCTGCAGCCCGCCATGACATATTTTGTTGCCCACCAAATAAATGAAATAAATGAAATCAACTATCGCACTGTAGTAGAAACTGCAGTCAGGTCGGACGTGGGTTCGAGTCCCGCATAAGGCATGGGTTCTGGTAAACGTCCTTTCACCTATCATCACTTTATCGTATCATTATTACTCGCTCATTCGTAGCCCTGTATAACCTAGTTGTTGGTGGGGTCATTTAGCAGCATCAAAATAATGAATTATGTATAGCGAAATGTAATAGGGGTAGTATAAATGACTAATCTAAAAAACATCCTACTGTTTTTTCAACTATGGATTTGGACAGTGTTTAGAAGTTATGACATGCCACAGCAAGTAGGATGGTAGTACATTATTATTATCTCTCCCTGCCAATGTTGAATGTTGTTTGCTGAGAGTTACACTCCACAAGTAACTCTATTACCATCGTCCTTTTACTCGGTATGCCTATGTCTGATATTGTTACTCACCAATTTCGTCATCATCCCTGGACATATTTGTGTAATTGTCGAGTAAACGATCTTTCTGGCAGTTTTGCATAATAGATATTAGAGTTTTCCATGGTATCAATTCTTTTAGTCTGGTTCTGTGTGTTACCGCACACCTTATTGTTGCAGTGCCCAACAGATGGTTGAAATCAACTTCCTGTGCGTTCACAAAAAACTCCGGTCGAAACGTGTGGCTCCGGTGCTGATCCGCGAGATCACGCGGCGCGTCAACCTGGTGGGGATCTTTCAAGCGGTGTACACCGCGGGCGTTGTCCTACCGAAGCCCGTAGGAACGTGCCGGTGAGTGCAGGTCGAGTCTCACGAGCGGCGACCTTTGTTCGGATGCGAACTGTTGTCGATTGTACGCTGACTGTTGCTCTTTGTTCTAGGTATTGGCATCGGTCCTTGAACCCAAAGAAACTCATCGAAATCAAGTTCAGCCATTTGAGTCGCAACATGACTATGCAGCGTACGTTGAAGCTTTACAAACTTCCCGAGAATACGAAAACCCCGGGCTTCAGGAAATTGGTTGTATCTGATATAGCTGCAGCACACAAACTACTAAATGAGGTAACACTGTTTGTTACACAGCTATCAATAATGATTCTTGAGTTTTTTTCTGTTGGGGAAAAGAAACAACCATTTGTTCAACGTGAATTGGAAGAATTTCACCCAGCAGTGTTTTTTTTGTCTACGTGACATGACTTGCACATGACTTTGCACATGACTTGCACAACAAGACCTATAAATATGATGGAAATACCTATTAGCTTGGTTCATTATCGTAGCATTGGATATGTGTCAGTCAAATCTACACAATTTTACATTGACATTATTGGTATGGCACAAAATGAATATTCCGTGTAATGCAGGATGCACAAAATCTCCCGTTTCAAATTGAGAACTGTTAGCAGAAGCTCAGCAGCATCATGCTGCATTGAGAATAAATCGTGTATGACTACAGTAGAGCGTCTGGTATACAACCTTGATGGGGTTAAGGGAAAATATCACATAAATGCAAAATCATATACATTGTGGGCAGAGTATAATTCATGTGTCATCATTTAGTCAGTTTTATATATAAGAAAATGCATAGCCATGTTGTTTTGATTCTTTTTAGCTGTCTAATCATTTTGTGAACTTCAAAAAAAAGTTCGAGCGAGACTGCCGATTGTCAGTGTTGAAACATAGGGCGTACTTGCGAGCGTCTATACAGACTGTGAAGCAACACTAATTCATTTCGTAGTAATAGATATAAATAATGTTGATAATATTAATTTTTATTCAATATTATTCATTGGTCATTTGGTTCAGGTTTCATTGACAATTAGAAATTTCCTTCTTCCCTTCTTCACCTACCACCCACCTACCAACGGTGTCAGTGTTGAGATGGTTGAGTGTTGTGGTGGTGGTAAGCAATAAAAGGGTAAACCCAAACTCCTGATTGTCAGAACTCCTGATTGCTAATGTTAGGGGATATATCTATACATATTTTAAGAGTTTATAGCTGGTATTAGTTACCACATTTTCACTTATTGTTCAACACTACTGCCAGTGTTATTAACACTCACCATTATCTAAACAAACTCGACTACAATACTTGAGAGTGGCACGAAATTGGGTCACACATACAAAAAGTCATGAATAGGAGAGTCCCATAACAGAAGGAAATCAACATGTATTCTTACAGAGAATACAGAGCACCCAGTAAACACATGAAATGTCAAAATTGCATCTGTGTGAATCTTATAAGGGAGGTTCTACTGTAAAGTTTTTTCTACCCAAGTTCATGCCTCCTAAATCTGTACATTTGAATTATGAGGAATAGTATCCTCTCTTGTGCTTCTTTATTTCTTACATTTGTTCAATTCTTCTCTATGTTTGACTATGTTCTAGTACCTGATGCGATTTGACTTGGCTCCTATCTTCTCGATAGAAGAGTTCCGTCATTGGTTCTTCCCTCAGAGTGGGATCGTGGACAGTTTCGTGGTCGACAGCGGAACTGAACTTACAGGTAACGGGACTTGCCATTGCCAGCACTCGGTTTATCGAGATACAGGCCTAGCGCTAAGACGCTAACACTGGAGTCTCATCGATATTCAATGGGTGTTTTATTATCAATAGACCGTAGTGTGACAAGTTTGTAAGTGTAGTATTGTTATTTAGTACGTCTGCTAAGATTTAAGCTGCCCGTACCTCGATCTACTGACGCAATGCACTAGAAACTGATGTCAGGTCGGGCGTGGGTTCGAGTCCCGCGTAAGGCGTCGTCACTTTGTTTCACTATCACCCCGTACTCCCATGTAACCTAGCTGTTGGCAGATTCAATCAGCAACATTAAAATTTGAAAAACTAAGCCTCAATGATCTCTGTATGTTTCAGACTTTGTGAGCTATTATACGCTACCTTCGTCTGTGATGCATCACCCTGTTCATAAGGTATTGAAAGCAGCGTATTCCTTCTACAATGTGTCAAAGGGCACTGGTTGGGTTGATCTGATGGGAGATGCCCTCGTTTCTGCCAAGAATGTAAGTTGAATGCCTCAAGAAGAGGTGCTAGTTTTAATTTATGATATTACATTGATATAACTGCTTGTCATTATAGTGGTCAAATTTATCTGGATTCGAGCTGCAAAAGTTGAGTCTACTTTGGGTCTTACAAGCTTGGTAGGACAGTATCTGTCCCTAAACTTGGCAGTATCTTAACCTTCCCAAAGTTTAATTTGTGCTATGGTTTTTATAATTTATTGTTAATTGTCGTTACTCGTGGTTATCGTTACCATTCCATTGTTCCTTTTTCATTTGATATATTATACATATAAACAATATAGACTAGATTTACAGAATAGATATTCATATATACTACCGTGCATAGGTGATTTTTAAATTGTTTTCTATGCCTTAACACGGCACCCATGAAAAAGTGAGTATTCGTGCCGAACGCCAGAAAATGATTGAGGAAGTTGAACCAAATCCCACCGAGAAAAGAATTGATATCACAAAAAGACTAGAATTGGCACCGTCCACTCTCAATTCCATGATGGGGAAAAAATGACAATATAGGCCTACTAAGCCAAATTGCAAAGCACATTCACTGTCAGCGACTTTGTATCAGTGCTCATGCCGGACTCTATTGAAAGCACAGCCTTTTGGACTAGTTGTTTGTGGTTAGTCCGTTGGTCCTTTGTGGCTTGAAGGAGCGGATTATCCCCACGTCTAGTGGTTGATGAACACTAGTGCAGTTGGGTGGGTAGCGTCATCCACTATTGCAAACTGCTTGAAAAATGTGTTTATAATCGTGACGTAGATGGGGGAAGATGAAGACGACGACAACGATTTTTTTCGAAGTAATGACTGTGCGAGGTTGAATAATCAGAGCGTGTCATTTGACAGCTACATCACATATAACAGTGAGTTAGCCACACACTGCATCGAGACTGTCGCGGCACTGTGTGAGGGTGCCTAGGCCAGGGGGAGGGGAACTGGGTGGCAAGAAGGGCAGCAATGATGGCGCGACAAGAACCCAAACTACCTCTGAGCTTTATCAAAGCGCTAGCAGCGTACGAAGTATGATTAACTTTTTTTACTCCCATGACATTTCAGAAAGGGAGATTGGTATTGTTATGTCATTAGAGAGATGATATTCGACTTGAAATGTCATGCCGCAGGCAAGCAGACGCGCATTACATACTGTTTTAAAAAGTGGAGTGTAAATAATGATTACAATTAATATAGACCTCAAAGCAATTACATTATGAGAGGGAAAATGCAAATTTTGGCATTAAAAATATACTGAACCTAGAAATGTTGATTTTTGTTTTTACATTTTTTACATTTTT
Source organism: Brachyptera putata (assembly GCA_907164805.1). NCBI lineage: Eukaryota > Metazoa > Arthropoda > Insecta > Plecoptera > Taeniopterygidae > Brachyptera > Brachyptera putata. The sequence continues at coordinate 24,193,247 of OU015463.1, read as the reverse complement.
TTCTGGATAGGTCATTTTCTGCATTGATCGTTTTTTCTCTGATCCCTTGAAGAATGGTGCATCGAGGTTTCACTGAAGTTTATGGGCCTAAATCTGTTGAAATGTCAAGGAAAATGAAATAACACTTGAAATAATACCATGAGGGAGAAAGGGGAAAGAGATAACAATAGCTTTCCTCTGGTGACATGCCAAGGAGTAGGCCTACTTTCTGGTAAGTCAATATTCTATGAGTTCATGCATTCACTTATTTTCCAGAATGGGTTCGATGTATTCAATGCCCTCGACCTGATGGAGAACAAAGAATTCCTTGAAACTCTGAAATTTGGAATTGGAGATGGCAATCTCCAGTATTATTTATATAACTGGCGTTGTCCATCAGTTACACCAAATAAGGTGAGTGTTTTGCATATGGTGGACAGACTATTCAATGACATGATATATTTTATTTGTGTGCTTACATATTTTTATCTATATACATACATATATATATAAATATGTACGGATATGTAGCGCTCATACCGAGGGGTCCTGGGTTCAAGTTTTGGAATTGCACATTCATAAGATTTGACATTTATGTTCCCATAGGTTTCTATATCAGTTAGGCCTAATGCATCATATCCAAAAGAAGATTTTGTTTATGAAGTGTTTAAGCCTTGGTAATGATAAAAGAGATTCACAAGTACCTACTTTCACTTGGGAATATGTTAATCTGCAAAGACACAGCCTATGTGGTAGGGCCTATATATCAATATATATGATGATAATTAATGTAATATAAAAATTATTGTCGTGCATAAATTATGCAACTTCTTTAGTAGCTCAACGTTCCAGCATATTGTATTATGGCCTTTTTCAAAGAGTTTTGAATTTTTTAATGAACACCACAAAATTAGGAGCTGAATGTTGCCAGCATATGTACTTCGATACTACGGTAATTAGAATATAAGGAACATGTGTTCATATTTTATAACAAAGTCATTTACATTAAATTGAATACCAGTATACCTATACCGGTATGTAAAAAGTGGCTATATTATATATATAGGCCCCTATATATATGTATATGTATAGGGTGTATAAATATATATATATATATATTAGTGATGCCTCCGGGTAACAAATTAGGAACCGGGTACCCGCCGAAATTACCCGGGTAATTTAAAAAACTATATAAAACTAAAAACTATATGACTATATATGCTTCTCAGTTCTCGGTAAAGAATATTATTTGGCATGGCAACTAGAGAGCGGTTGACAGGAGATGGATTCAGTACACTGCAAGTGTGACCACAGATAACGGTAGGTGGTGCGACTAGATTTGACGAGTGCATTATGACAAGTTGAGGGAGGTCTGGGAAGGAAGGTGAAAAAACTTATGTAGAATGCGAAGTTGAATTTCTCTCGGTAGCTTGAGTGATTTATAAAAGTTATTTTCTATATTATAGGTACTGGTTATCACAATTACCCGGAACCTAGATGGGTACCCGGGTAACAGAATATTACCCGGGTAATGCATTACCCGTACTCTACCCGGGTACCCGAAGGCATCACTAATATATATATATATATATATATATATATATATATATATATATATATATATATATATATATATATATATATATATATATATATATATATATATATATATATATATATATATATATATATATATATATATATATTCTAGTGAAATTCAATTTGTTATATCAGTCGTACAGATACAAATTTTGAGACGTGGGATACAACCTCAACTTGACAGGACATTGTATTGCTTTAGTAAAAATTCTCCTCTTAACCCAGTTGTTGGGATCATATGATTTTTCTGGTCAACTGCCAGTAGGTTTTTATGGTTGGTATGATTCAAAACTGTTGAAAATTGTGACCTTCCCTGGGAGTTTAACCCGGATATCCAGATTGCCGGTCTGATGCGTTACCAATTCCACCAAAGGAGAAGATCTTCTTGATCAGTTTTAATTTGTGATAGCGTTCATACAAATACAAATGTCAAGAATTGGGATAGACCACAACTTGACAGGAATTTGTACTGCTCTAATCATCATCCTCAGCTTAATCTTGCTGTTAAGATCATATGATTTCAATGACTTTCTGGTTAACCACCAGTAGGTTATTATAATTGTATGATCTGAAACTGTATGATCTGAAACTGTTTGAAAATTGCGAGGAGGTTTATTACTTGATTAATAATACTTGAAGGGTACACGGGAATAATGATACGAGTCACACATTGCGAGTTCCGAGATAAATACAATTCCAAGTTCAAAACCATGGGTTTTTCTATAGAGATCGATATTTCAACTCGATTTTTCGTGAACTTGTATCATTGTTATCTAAAATCTCGATGCATATTCAGAAAGCTTGCGAAAAACCCTGTTAGATGGCGTATCTAACTGATTTTTTTACAAAATGTGACTTGTATTGTTATTCCCGTGTACCCTTCACTTGTCTCTGTGTTTTATCTAAACAAGCTACCGTATTAACATACTCTCTTTTGTTCTAGATCGGGCTTGTTTTGCAGTAATTCTACGAGTACCACCACTGTTGAAAAAAGCTAGATACATTTCAATCGTTAGTGAATGTTCTTCCTACCAAAGGATCCTACCACAATTTTAGGATGGGACTTGATCACGGCCTAATCATTGATATTTGTTGCTTTCAATACCCGTGATATTACAAGGGGTATATAATTCCCAGTCAAATGTAGAATCCTGTTGGTGACGGATGATGTGAGAGATGTAAGAAAGATAAATGATTCTGAGAGTTGAGACCAGGTTGGTTGTAGGCCCTATCACACGATCATCATCTTACCTCGTTCGTTCAGTTGATTCCCCTCGACGGGTATTTGGTGACCCTAGTGGCCACATCACGGATTATTTTCTATTTTGTTTAGGTTTCTCCAAGTTTTGGATGTGGTTGAATAATGCATTTCGTACCAACTTGTTCTTGCTGCGTTACTCAAGTTATCATTTGTTGAATATATTTCTCTCGGTCGTCGGTCGTACGCAACTTCATCATTCATCGCCGAGCGAATGATTTGAAATGAGACTTCGATTGGATGACAGAAATGACTGCCTCCTCATTGCATAATATGGTGAAACTGTTTCGGGATCGTGCATATGTAGACGTATTGTCCCTGATTCAGCAGGACCATTACCAAAGTAACAGGTTTTAAAAAAATAATATTTCTGTTCTCATTCATTTTTCTACTCTAATCTGATTTGCGTCATTAATTAATTCCGTACATACAAATTCATGCATTGCTTCATAAACAGAAGTGCAAGTCAGGCGTGGGTGTGAGTCCCGATTGAGGCATCGCATACGTATTGGAGAATCTCTGTTCATATACCCCAAATATTCTAGCTGTTGTTGGGGTCGTTGACGAACAGCGATCCAGATTATAATTAGGTAATGTTTATAAATAATATATTATTGACCTCGTTAGTTTTGTTTACTTTCACACTGTTCTATTTTCTACTCTTGTTATGCAGTTTTGTTATTATTTGAAATTTGAACAAAATTTTTAATTGTGGTTTTAATTTGTCGTTATGTATTACCTTTTACTATTTGAAATTTTGATTGCAATCAATCCCTAATACCGGTTCTACTTGATCTGTATTCTCTAGTGACAACTTATTGCCTTCACATTTGACATTATTTGAGCTGGACAAATTGAGGTAGGATATGCTTGCTGTTCTTAGAATGAATTAAAGTTTAGAACACTTCAAATGTAAATTTTCGATTTTGTACGTAGGCCTAATTAATTTTAAAGAAATAATGATAATAATAACAATAGTAGTACATTAATAATACATTAATGGTATATTCTTTATTTCCTATTATGAATCATTTCTAAACAAACATCTTCTCTGTTTTTTGGCTAGTTGCGATTCCACGGACCACGATGAAAATCTTCATGTTTTTGACTCTTATAAAATACTTAGTACTTTACTGTTAGGTGTCATTCTCATATCAGGGACTATAGGATTTATACAGTATACATATGCGTATGCATCTGTATTTGGGTGAATGATTTACTGTCTTGTGAAGAAAATTCTTGAGAATTCTTCTTTGGCGTTTAAGGGCAGTCATTAGTCGTTTGCCATATTGGATGATATCTCCTATCCTGGATGTACAGTGTCAGGATCCTAATCTATGACTACACAAATATATTAAGCTGTAGAGCTGCCAACTGTAAGCATTCCTAATCATTTATCATTTATTATGTTTCCACGCTTTTCATCTTTTAAGGTTGACAGTATTCAAACTGACATCTTCGATTGTATCTGTAGATTTTATTGATAACAGTTGTCTCTCCTAGTCACTGCTAGTTTTTGCCTGTCTCAATTATATTTTTTCCAATTTATCTAATATCTACCCTACCAGTATAGTTAGCAGAAGGTTTTCGAGTAGACCCCATCCGTAGTCATGGGCAGTAGGCGTATAGTAATAGGCTAATAGTGCTTGCAATTTGGAAATAACTACCTTTTCAAACATTTGGTAGAAAGTCATTGCAACAAATGGAAATTGTACTGGATCTATGGTATACTATTTAAACCAAGTTAACATTAGAACATGACCAAATGGATCTTATATATTTATTGTCAAGTTGTCAACCCTAGCACTAATGTGTGTTCAATCATACATTAAACCCTCTTTTAATCAAACTATGATCTTCCCAATTCTTTTGTAATTTAAATAAATTGTTGTAGTATCTGCAGAGTATTTAAATATAGGTTTGATGTTGAATATTTCGATAATTCAAACTTAATTCAAAATGGGTATTTTTGGGTCCATTGAATTTTGAATTATAGAGGGTCACTGTAATTTTCATTAATAAATAGTTGAATACAGGTTGCTAAAGGATGAGGATATACTGTATTGTTGCTTGTAATATTAGTGGTAATCAAGATGTGCTTTTGTGCTGATCAAAGAGGGTAATTCCTAGCATTGTGCAAGCATTGTGATATACAGTTTTGTTAAACATTTGTTTTGCTATTCAATTTGTGTTGCAGGGATACAGATTTGCTTGACGATTGATAGTGGCGTATTAGCAAAAGCGTGGAGACTTAATAAATACAGCTTACAGCGTGTTTGAAAGCAATACGAGTCTTTATACAATTTAACCGAGTTTTCTCCTAAATGTGTCTTATCCTTTATAATTATAATAATTAGAGGCATGAAATGTTCATATTAGCTATAAGTGCGATATAATTGAAGTAATCTGAAACCATAATATTGTGCCATATTTTCATGTTTTGTGATGGTCAAAACCACTCGAGACCAAGTTTTTTTGCTATTTAAAGCAATATATGCCTTTTACAATGATGCATCAACATCTTCCCAAAATACACGTTATTTTGAGGAAATATACCTTTTTCTAAAAACATTGTCACTTAGGTACTCACCTTTTTTTTTCTTATCACATGGAAGTGCAATGAAAACCCCAAATCTATCTCTCATTCCAATTTGTGTCACAAACATTCATTGGCCTTTGGCAGTCATTTACAATGTTCTTTTAGTTTGTGCAGTTCATGAAGTTAATGTGGGGCATATTGATGCACTGTGTTTTCAGAACTTTCTTACTGCTCAAGCAAAGAATATGCCAAAAATAGCTTCTGTTAGCTTCTAGTATAGTGTATGTGCACATCATTTTTAATCCAGAACCTTTATGTTTCTCCGAAGAATTTTTAGTGCTAAATTAATGCTAATTTCAAGTTTGGCTAGTGCTATAAAATGCTATTTTTGTAATAGCTAATGCTAAAAAAACAAAATATTGATTGCTATAATTTCATGCCTCTAATAATAACTATTATATGCATATATTGGCATTTGGAAAAAATTGCCATACAACTTGAATCTTGGTCTACCAAGCAGAGTTGATTATTCAGAGTTGGTAGGTGTAATGTGTAGCAATTAAGTTAGCAGTACAAAGTGTCATGTTTTTCAGCCATGATATATTGAAGCTATCAAGTTTCAATGCAGCATATATCTACATGCTATTCTGAAGGATTTAAAATGAAATAAGTTTTGTCTACTGTTCGATTCTGCTTCGACGTGTTTGAATGGCTAAATTTGTGCTTGTACTTGATGCATTATGTCTGGTTTGAGTTCGGTGGATAGCTTCGAAGTGTGGCGTTTCGAGAGAACCACTTTGTGTAACCAACTCTGACTGCTATCCTAGGGCCAGACCCAAGACCTAGATTTAGCCAGAGCTATTGATGCTTCAGCTGTTTCCTGCTGGAACGACCAATAATTGACGGTTTTCCGTCCCCTATGAATTGGCACAGATTTCACTGTGTTAGGATTATCAAAGAACATTGATTCCATTTCAATTAATTGCACATCCCTAGCTTACTATACAAGTTCACTCATAAATGCTTAGAGAATATATAATATTATATATATATAATAGAATATATAATATTAAATATGTGATGTTGAATACATTAAATTATTGTATTTTAGCTCAAAACATTGTATCATTTCATTTTATTGAAAATAAAGTTCATTACATTTTTCAATTGTTTGAATTTTGTCGAGATTTCAGATTTTTTACCCTTGAGCATGGTGTCGTGACATCGAAATTTTTTCCAATTCTGATTCCACATAAGACCTGAACAAGAAAATGCCATTCTACTGACTTGGTCGAGTGATGCTATGTGATAGAAACTGAAGCCACGTCTGGCCCCGGGGGTTCCGAGTCCCCAGGTAAGGCATGGGTTTTCGTAAACCTTCATTCCATGTATTTGCACCCCCAAATAACCTGGCGGTTGGTTGGGTTGTCGAGCATACAATAATTATATATATATATATATATATATATATATATATATATATATATATATGTTTAGAATACTTGTGGCTTCGTGGGGCTGAGAATTTGTATATTTCATTCAACAAGCTGAACTTCCAATGAAAAGAACAAAAAAAAAAACGTTCAAGATATAAACGTCATGGCATTGTGATCACTTTCATGACCCACTGAGTACCTAATGCTTCCACTCGATGATATTTCCATGTTTCGAACAAGTTTATAAAGACTAAATATACAGAAGCTTCAAGTTGATACTAAGCAATACAATAATGTGCATATTTATTTATATTTGGTTCAACGACGCACTGTACTGACGACTACGATCTGTTGGCGTCGGTGAATGATGGGATGATGAGATTATGGGTTTTTTATTACGTGTTTTTGGATAGTAGTGGGAAGGAGTTGGTTGTGACCTGTTGTCAAGGAACAATCCTAGTAACGACCTGAATGACCTGAGGGAAACCACGAAAAACCCCTGTAAGAATGGTTGACCATGGCGGGAATCGTACCTTGGTCTCCTGAATGATGGTTCAGTGTACTAGCCTCTCGACCACTTGTCTCGGTAATATGCATCGTTCTTTTTGACAATGTCAACCAATGGTTTATAAATTGGTGATTGTAATTACTTGCCAGCATTAATCTACTGTTTATTTTACCAACCTGAAGACTGATAAAGCTCATCTGAAATAGAATTGTATTAATTTTGTATATTTTTTTTGTTGGTCAATGTAATTGTTCAACAAGGTTTATTTGATAAATATATATTTCTGGTGTGTAACATATTTCTATATTTTCCAAGCTTTACAAAATAATTTCGGGTTCTTAGCACTATCATATTCTATGGTACTTACTATTGACTGAATTGTGGCGGTACTTTGAAATAGTGGTTCCCAATTAACCTTATATTGCGGGCATATATGCATGGGGTATGCGGAAGGAAATGTTGATTTGTTCAGCTTATCATATGGAATAAATGAATATTAGGCTTAAATCTACTTTGAGAAATGAAATGAACAAATTTAAGAGAAAAGAATAATTGTATCCGCAGTCGGATGAGTCAGAATGGGTACAGTAGTTGAGGTTTGTATCTTGTTGCAGAATATTTTATGAAATTGAATTAAGTGTATGGATCATTCTTGAAAATATTGCCTTTTTCAGAGTTGAAAAAAAAAATCTATTTTGAAAAATGACTTTTATAATGGAATAATTGCTGCTGTTGATATCCAAGCACTTATTCACCCCAAGATTAACTATTTTGGGCTGAATATATTTTTTTTGCAGTTTTGTGTGCTAAATTTCTCATCAAATTTAGATACTTTTCAAATTCCAAAATTGCTATTTAGTTTGAACTTTTGGTATGGTTGTGGGTTACTTTGAACCACACTTCGCTGATTCTATTCCAAACAAATGAAAATTAGATTAACTATGCGGTTCATGATTACATTTTTTTACTTGTGTGACTGGTCAAAAAATGGACAAAATATATTGTAACTATTACAAACAAAATGATGATGATATTTCATGAAATTACTATGATTACAAATGGATCTGTAAACTGACTGGTCAAAAAAATGGACAAAATATATTGTAACTATTACAAACAAAATGTTGATAATATTTCATGAAATTACTGTGATTACAAACGGATCTGTTCGTATGTATCAAAATAGGAGGCCAAGTAAAATAATGAAAAATATCCGATCTAACGAACATGATACTATTTAATATTTATACATTTTCAAACTTGAGTGAAAACTTTAATAAAGGCTATAGAGAGATATAATTAAGGTAAAATAAATGATCAGAATAATTGGAATAGGATAAACAGTATGTACAGAATAAAATGGCACAGTCACGGGAGACTGGGGGCGGTTTTTTCAAGAATGACCCGTATGCATATGGTGTTTGGTCAACAAGGACAAAATTAAAACAAAGGAACTTACTGTGAAGTTTAAGTAAACGTACAGTAGCGGCGAAATAAAAATACCAATCGACGAACGTCTCTTTCACTGTCGTGCCTATATCACTTTGATTTTCTTAAAAATATTCTACGGTAAACTCTCCATTTCCCCCCATAAAACATCATTTTTGTTGTTTGATTTGTAGATCCGATATCATGACTAAAATATACAACACGTAATAAATTAATAATGGAATATGTTCTGTAGAAACCGTAGAGATTCGTTAGATTGACTAATATAATTACAGAATAGAATTTCTATTGTTACATAGTTGACAAAAATAATGTTTAATAGTAAACCCTTTCTTTTTCTTTTCACTCTCTTCTGCGTAACGTTCCTTATGAACAGATATAATAGTTTTATATAAGTATACATAATAATACAAATATTTATGACAATTGTTCTAAACTATGAGGCGTCATGAAATATAAACAATTGAAATGAAATTTGCACGCATCGTGAAAATGTCGTCAAGGACCGTAACATGATCTGTACATCTCTTTTATTTCTCTCACTCTCCCGGTCTCTTTCTTTCCCCTAAGCTATTGTTAATAATGATCACCGCCATAAAATGGAAGAGGGGTATTATCTAGAATGGGTGAAAAGTATTTATAAGGACGGCCCTGAATATTTCAAGATGCATTCTCATAAACGTGCTACTGTTAACATATCAATTTAATGTTCTATCAAGAACATTATTATCAATTGCATCATTGTTAAAGGTTAGTGCAACTATATTTTCATATAAATTATAGGCCTACAATAGTTCTGAGGTTATGAAAAAACATTTTCAGTTATTCGTTTTGCTCCTGGACGCGGTTTTGTTGACTTGTGTGATACATTCTAATAGCGATTTTAAAACGTATTTTATCTATTCAATTGGTATATGAATTGTGAATTGTCGTGATACATTCGGTGTTTGACATCACGACAAACGACTAGGATGTGTGATGATCCTAGAAAATGATATTGGTGCCTAGGTAATCATTACACATTAACAGTTTCAAATAGGTGAACGCACTTGTGAATGTATTATTTATATTTTAGGCTACAGCTTCAAGATGATAAATATCAACATAGTGTTGTTGATGGTCGTTGGTCTCAACTTGATAATTGCTAGTAGACCTACTGCAGCTGATGGTAACACTAATAATGATATCAATGATGTGCAGCAAGGGAAACGAGTTGGCAAGGTTGGTCTTGATTCTGCTCGATCAGTTCTAGCTGACATTGCTAGAGAAATGGTAACACGGTCGGCAACGAACAGTCAGGTAAGTTCAAGTGGACTGAGTAACTTATGGGTAGGTCCGCCTATTTATTTAATTGATATACCGGTATACAATAATTATTATTCTATTATTATCCCAAGTTATTGATACCGCTTGTTCCAAAGTCTTCTATTTATTTCTCCTCCGAATAATCTAGCTGTTGGTGGGGGTCATTAAGCAAACAATAATAAATTAATAATCAATCAATCAAATTGTTTCACCTACCTAATTGTTTGTCTGTATCGGGTTTAAAAATGAATTATTTTAAATCATAATAATGATAGACCCTATTATTACTGCATACTTTTACTTGACCGAAGAATGAGATGAAAGAATTTGTGTAAAACAAAAATATCGGGTGAGACTTTTCATGATTGCGAACTTCGTAATAGAGAAACTACCAGATATTCTGTTATTGAATTGGATTTTAGAATACGAGAACAAAAGTGTAGTATATTCATTCGAAACAGGGGATTGTAAGTGAACACATGAAATCATTTCGATAATTTATCATTAACTGGGAAAATGAAATTTCATTAGTGTGGCGAGATGATGCACTGCATGGTAGGAAAAATTAGATTTGAATATTTTCATCTATTGTTGGATCTGCACCGATTTTTGAAATTTCGATTTCTATGTGTATATGCCTACTATATACCCTTGTCAATCTTCCGGCATTTATTATAAAATAGTATGTCCCCTCAACGATTTCATCATTTATGTACATGTAAGAAGTGCTGATGCTACAAAATGGTGTAAAGACGTTAAAAGTTCATGGGTATCGTCGTTTTACCTTCAAGCGCGCAACATAAATACACCTGTTACATTGTTTTTATAATATAAGTATTAACATTTTGGGCTATGAAAATAAATACGATAGGCCTACAATAAAAAAGAAGGGTGTCCACTAGGATATAGGAAAGAATTGATGGAATAAGAATAAGTGGAAAAAATAGAAGGGGTGTTTCCAATGTTTGTGTATATCAAGAGACCAACTTTTACCATACTTATATATGCACATATTTACATACATAGTAAATAGTTTTACAAACGTACATAGTGAATAATCTTGTCAAAAATTTTTTTTTCCAGGTATTGAGTTTGAATTTAACGAACCTGCTGATTTTGGTAGTGCTGAAAGTGGTCGTGTTCGGTGCTGGTATGTTCGGGTTCAACTTTTTGAACAAGGGTGGGATCCGCCGGTCGGAGGACGATCAGCTGATGAGCGAGCCGGAGCTACTGCTCCTGCTGAGCTACGTCATGGGAGACGCCCACAACAACTACGAGTGCTTCCATCGCGTCGCGTGCGAACAGCCAAGGAAAGCCAAGGAATATGTCATGGGAGCCAAAATGTTGATGAAAGGAGCCAAGTTTTTCAATAAGTATGCACGGTAGTTGTCGTTATTTCATTGAAAAGACCACATGAATTGATTTTGTTAAATTTCGTTCTGATAATGATTGTTGGACGACAAGAGAGTCGCCCTCCGTAGCTCAGTCAACTAAGGCACCGCTTTAGACACTGAAGTAAACCTTGGGCGTGGGTTCGAGTCCTGCATAAGGCATAGGTTTTTGTGAACGTTCTTTTATCACTTCATAGTTTTATTATCACCTGCCAATTCGCCCCCCCGTATAACCTAGCTGTTGGTGGGGTCGTTAAGCAATTTGCAAACAATAATCATCGTCGTCAATTACATTGGTAGCATAGGATTCGCGTAGTCTACTTGTGAGAAGATCTAGTAGAGCTATAAGAGCTATTTTTAAACAGATAGATAGCTACTCATTCTCTTTCACTACCAGCCATGCGTGCTAGATACCGTTTTATTAGACCACAGTTTCATCTTTCCGCTCTTTCGAAGATGCCGAAATTAATAGAAATGTGTGTGTATGTCATAAATCATTATATTGTATTCAAAGTCTTGATTAGCGTCTTCTGAGGAGACAATTACGAGGTACCTTAGTTTTTCCATTGACTAATTTGCTCGCTTTCCTAAACCTAATAACTATGTTTTTCTTTTGTGTTAGTTCAGCAGATGCACTTGAACAATGACACTAGACTAATGATGTTGTATTGTTTTGCAGTGTGATTGTGTACAATCCAAGATACGAGGGTATTGTGTCAGATCTCCAGCGGGCTATTGACTTCGGACTCAAAGGCGGAGCATGTGACACTCAATACAAATGCAACAAGAACCAGCGCTAGATATAGCACAGTGGATGTTTTTTATTTGTAATTTTATTTTGTTTTTGTTTTTCTCTGTACCATGTTTCTGTGTTTTTCTTGTATCTTGTGTTATAAGATGTGATTCTATATAGTTGGATCAAGTTTTGAGATGATTCTGTCAATTGAACTTTTTTATTTTCTACTTCACATATCGGCTGTTTTAGAGAGTTGAATGCACGATGTTCGTCTGTTCAACCCCTTTTTATAGATTCAACGTATTGATGACCGTATCTTTCCGTATATTGGATTTATTTTGTACAAATAAAGTAGCTATTGACGTATTTCATTTGTTCTTCAATTCACATATTATAAATTCACACAATGTGACTTCTAATGTAATAACAATCGATCGACGATGCTATTACATTTCCTGTTATTCGTGCAGTGTATAGAGCTGAATACTGGAAACCTTAATGTATTTTTTTTGACAACTGAACATAATACAAATGTTTTTTTATTACAAAACGAATGTGAGATTCACAAAAACATATTTGGACCATTTGTGAAACTAAACATGTACAATGTGAGTATATGTGATCAGTGCATGTGTAGAACATAGGGCCTATATACATTTTAATAAGGGTTAATTACTGTATACGAATGTACATACACTACAATACTTTTTCAGTGGATAAAAAAATGTATTATTTAGAAAAATTAGTGAATTAATATGGTTTAGTCATCTACGCTGTCTTCATTTTGAATTGAAATATTATTTATACTTTTGTAGATACTTGATACAGTTCGTGTAAATACATCCGCCTTCTGAAATGTTTAATAAGAGATTTATTATTATTATCTTTCATCTGTGGTAATTTTTGTGGTTCCGGGTTTGTGGGAAACTGAAATACTTCTACGGAATAGAATGGTCACACACGCGGGTTCGCACACAGTGCACAGTGCAGTCCATGGTGTCAAAGGTCATTGTGATGCCAACTTCGTATGTCCACATAATCATATTTCATTTTGGTGACAAGACCGCGTTAAAGTCTTGAAACAAATAAACTTAAACACTATTAAATCATTGTCGACCTTTATTTTGAGAGATTTTGATGTCAATTATAGAAACAAAGAATCATGTGACGACAATCAAACACTATTTTTCAAGCAAAAATGCTTCAATTGTCCGGACTTTTATTCACAGACTATTTACTTTTATTACAGCTGATCTTTAATAAATTGAAAATAAAGATAATCTATTTTATTTAAGACACAATTATTGTTGTTCTAGACAAACTTGTAGACTTCTTCTGTTATAGGCCTAGATACAGTACTTATATGTTCACCATGATCAAAACCGGGGATAACCATAGATTAGAATAACATGTAAGCAGTATCGTTCGTTGAAATAATTAGCTATGACTTATAGTGACACGACTTGTCAGATTATTTTAAAGTGGACACGCCTAAATATGTGACCACATTCAAAAGGAAAATCCGGGACAGTGCTAAGAAGTTCGAAGTCAAACTCATTCCACGCCAAATTGTTGGGGAAGGGACAACATGGCCCGAAGAGAATTCCTTTCAAATTTGCAATCTTCTATGTTTTGGGTGTTTTTCTTAGTATATATATAAAATGATTTCAAACACTTCAAACTTGCCATAGTTAATGTTTATCATCATGTCCTAATCAGATAATCAGAATTTACATAAGTCTTGGCTTCCTATTGTTACAGATTTATTTAAAATACCATAAAATTATAGAACAATTTCTTACCAACGAAAACATTGATATTAATTGAACGGTTTGTGTCGTCCCTGGGATTCTTACCACTTCATCACATGTTTCGACAATTTATTACACACCCTTTGTATAATATTGATGATGATTATTGTTTGCTTAACGACTCCACCAACAGCTATGTTATACGAGGGTACGAATGAGCAGGTGATTATGAAACATTGATGATAAGTGAAAGGACGTTCACAAAAACCCATGCTTTATGCGGGACTCGAACCTACGCCCAACGGTGACTTCAGTTTCTGAAGCGGAGCCTTATAGGCCTATAACTGACTGAGCTACCGAGGGCGGCCTTTGTTATATTCTGTTTTATTCGAACATGAGAGGAAGAGTGCAATTGCAGCTATATTTCAATTACAGAAAAAATCTCACTATTTAGAATTTGTTTTTCATAATTTCCATATCAAAATAGAGTCGATAGAATTGAGAAGGATTTTGAAAATATCGGTACAACTATGGCTATTTTGAAAAATTAAAAGAGTGAAAATATCTACATTTTTACTAATTTCTGTATATAGGCCTATCTTAATACAGTTTCGAATCGATCAGTTTGCCGTTTTTGTGATCCATGTTCAATGATTTCTGTTTGTATCTGTTTGTAATCTTCGTTGTTTGATATCTTCTCGTATGGCCCTAAATGACTCCACAACAACCAATAACTGACTGTATAGACGTTCTCAATCATATAACATGCCATTGTATCAGATCATTCTACGAGTCACGAACAAAAACAATGACAAAATGAACAAAACCAGAAAAAGGGGAAATCTCTCTCGGTCATTGTTTGATTTCATTGTTCTTATTTGTTATTCGTGAAGATATCATACAAAACAATTTGAAATATATTGAGAAATACATATTATATATTTCTTAACTATTTAAAATATGTATACTTGTGAAAACTTCTACACACGCAGACACGCTAAATATATTGTTGCGATGATAGTGTTTCAACCCGGTCGAGTTTCGACCCTGAACTCTTTATCAGCTGTACTGAGGTATTCTGCCCTTCGGGCATTTAGCCTTTACCTTTAGGGATGAGACAGACAGTAAGTTTAGTCTGTATCGCAACGTCGTGGAGATATGACCTATGTACTACGTTCTTCAATAAAGATTTTGTGTACAAATTAAATGCGTTGGTTTATAATTACGTTGTGAGTTTCACTCAAATATAATATATATATATATATATATATATATATATATATATATATATATATATATATATGCCTATATCGTGACTCGTGAGTAACGCACACCTTACAACATTTTTTAATTTTCAAAATACATTTCTGATAGAAATGTATTTTTGAAACTTTTTGGAATTGTTGCCATGCTGGATATGGGTGAGCACAGATAAGTTATAACCTCTATCTCTTACCGTTGGTGAGCACAGATAAAAAAGATTCTGCGCAATAGCAAATAACAAAAATAGAATAATTATTGGTTTGTATTAAAAATGTATAATTATTGTAATGTGTATACATTTATATCAACAAAAATATTTTAATAGCTTAATTTCATACTTCAGAAGCAGTGAATTTTGATAACACGTGCTTAATAATAAATTAATAACATACACCCGTACGTAATAATTTACCATTTACATGCAATTTGGATTGAACCTTATAGGTCACTGGAGCGGGTTTGAATGGTAACCTCTTTCACATACATGTGTCATAACTCTTTATTTCACCAACTATATGTACACTTCAACATGAATACTCTAACTGTAACATCGTGAGATAATAAAGTGTAGACAACTTAGCTTAGTGTTAACTTAGTTCTGATGGCTTTTACTTAAAATAATACTACAAAAAAGTAACAGAATACAGTTTACATTCTATACGTTCTATAAGATACATAATTATTGAATAAATACATTTTGTCATAGCCTTAGTGAATGGTATTGTATTTGAAGATTATAATAACAGAGTATGAATATTGAATATAGCAATAAGAAAGATCTGCACTGAAGTACCAGAAGGATTAGTAAGAGGTCTTCTGTACCGTGCAGTCGAAATACAAAGTTCAAGATCGATGCCTTCTTTTGGTGAAATTGATTTAGGGTACACACACATATATATATTTCTTTAAAACCTTAAAATCAGGTATATGATTGACATGTATACCTTTTACATGAAGTTTTTTCAATTAGTCAAATTATAACTGAGCACATTATTTGAAAACAGGGATTTCATAGTAGGCCTATATGTGAGAGGAGAAGAAATCTCGATGCAAGCACGTGAAGGCGCAATTCTTGACATTTTTTAAAAATCAATCGTACGAGAATGGATGTTTCTCTGTGTTAAAGTACTTGCATATATTTTATTTTTTCTACGAACTACGTCATAAGAAATAAGTTTACTGTTTATGTTATGTCAGGTTATTTCTAATGGACGCGTGTTTAGCTGAATTCGAGTTGCATTTCCAGATTAACGGAGGATAGTAGGCCCCTATACTTATTGTTGGTTAGAGACATCAAGAAGAAAGTTGGCTCCTACTTCCATGTGATGATGACATTCGTGTTGGGATTGTTAGAAAGGTCACAGGTCACTGACTTACGCACTTGGAATTGAAACACACGAAAAAATGTTACATTCTCGGCAGAATAACTTGACAACTTTACTCAACGAATCGTTTTCGACCTTTTGCAGAATGATTGAAATATTATTCATCATATTCATGAACTGATTTAATTTTATAATGTTAAAATGCGATAGGATCCTGCATAATAGCCATCATTGGCTAATAATATTTGTTTTGAGGCATTACACTTAGGTGTCATGGCTGCTATAACTATAATTTCATTTAAACCGGTGTTATAAATTGAAACACCGTCATCCTGAGATATCCTTAATTGTTGCACGTGCACGTGGGCCTTATCGCAGTTGATGTTTCGTGCTTTCTGTGCAGACAAACGTGGAGCAGTCGCGTCGTTTAACGGCGGCCATCACGTCGCCAAGGTGGAAGGAAACCACGGCGTTTGGCTCAATCCTTGACAGAAAACAAAAATACGTTAATCAACTATTACAATTGATAAGTTGTACATCTACAATAACATTTCGGTATGGAATGGTTGAAGATGTAGGCCGGTTGTGAGTCCAAGGGAAGCCAAAGTTGCTATTCGCCGAACCGGAAGTAGGTTTTAAATTAGTTTTTAGCAAAGGTTTTAGTTTGGATTGGATTAGTTTAGGATGTTTGTTTGGTCAGGTTAGTTGGTTTAGGTTAGTGTGGATGAGTTGGGTTCAATGAGTTGGTTAGATTGGGGTGATTACGGTTAATTTAGGATACGCGCAACAACAGCAACAACAACAACCTCCGCATGTTGTGACATACACTACACGGATGGTTCGTTCGACAGAGGCGACCATGGGAAGCGCCGCTTGTGTTGTGGCACTTTTCGCAGTTGTTCGAATCCCACAATGTGAACGAAACGGGAACCATTACTGGACCCTGGTCCCTACCGTAGTATTTGCGAGAATTCCTCTTTCCTTTCTATAGAGTATGTCCAGATGAAACACCTATACTGATTAGGCCTATCATGAACATGTGCTGCCGTAATATGCCGTCTAACTCAGATCAGCATAGTTTTGGTGTACAATCGGTTCGAACTCTTTTGAGATAAACATTATAGACAGTGTTGAATTCAGAGATTTTGTTGCGGAGGAGCTTTTGTGTTTACCGGGGGGGCAAGGGATACGTACACAAAATTAAGCATGATAACCTTAGACCTATATATATATATATATATATATATATATATATATATATATATATATATATACAAATTAAAATACGCACTTTCATCATTTTTAAGTCAGTTTATTATGAGACGATTATGCTACTAATTCTTAATAATATGATGAGAGGTAATTACAATTTAACGGGTACCGGTAGTGTACACTCGACTGATCCATATGAAATTGACTCCACTCCAGCCACTTCTGATATTCGAGGTGTCACTTACCAGGATTCACGGCCAGAATGACAAATAACAATACAAATTGATAACATCTAGATTTTTTTCCCTTAGTTATAAATAGTAAATTCCTGATACTTTTTAATTTTAACAAATATTTCTAAAACCCAAAATACAAATTTATCAAAAAATACACTATAGTGCTTAATGTTCATATCTCGAGGGGGGGGGGGGAAACGACGAGCCGCGGGGGGGCAAAGCCCCCCCGCAGGTATGCCTGGATCACTGATTATAGAATTTTCAAAAAAAAACATAAAGAAAAGTATAATTTCTTTATAAACAATGAAAAAATATTGGTCACACCTTGACAAGAAAATTGTGTATACGACTACACATTTTCGCATCAACAAAATGACCTAATTAATGTCGATGAAAATTGAAAACAATGGAAGTGATCTCGAAGTGATCGGACGGATATCGTGATGGCATGTTCTTCATCGTTTTCGGCTTGGCTGGTGGCTGTTGCAAGGAACCTCACCAGCTCCTGGATGTTCAAAATCAATCTGTCGGGTGACTCGACGTTCCCTACTTCATCCTTCTTCCTTCTTTCGTTCTTGCTACCTTCCAACCATAGCACAATATATAATATTTCCATTATATTTGAATGTTTTTGAATGTATTTCTTTCAACGGACTTTGGTATTTTTAAATGGGTACATTTTGTTGTTGGTTAATATATTTGACTGAATAATATGTTACAAGAATAAAGACCTATTACATAAGTCTATACATTTCCACATGAGGTTCGTCCGCGAAAGTGTCACGTGTAGGCCTATTGCGTTTGCCTATAGTATAGGTAGGCCGTATATACCAGCACAAGCACTGTTTGACGTGATAAATTAACTAAAAGACTATAGGCCTACTGATCGGATTGTACATCTTTCGTCTAAATGGAGAAGGGAAATTCAAAATTATACATGTTCTTTCGAATTTGTGTTCATAATTATTTTCTCGAAAGCTCACTTTATAGTAAAGTAGCATACGAGGTGGGGCAAAGACATACTAAATAACAGAAATCATGTCTGGATAGCAAATAGGCCTATATTCATTTTTCTAAATTTGTACGTCAAGTTTTTTGTAAGATGTACTATTTAAACTTCTTACTGATTTCATCTTGCAAATCTGGCAACACTCGACTTGAACATCTAGCTCATTAATTAAACTGTATCGCTCGCAGGTCAAGTGATTATCTTCATCCTGAGACAATGCTCATCCTACTACCTAGTAGAACCAACTGAATAATGCTGAGAATTAAGCCACTTCAAACCTCGCTACACGCTGTCGACTAGACAATCAAAATCACTGTCTAATTGCAAACGATAACCTAACCAGAAGCGTTAGACTGTAGAGCATAGCATTCCTGTACTCGTAGGTTAGCATGCTCGGCGCCTCCACCACCCAGCTCACGCTCACTCGGTTTTACACTTAGATAATAGTCTAAATATATTTGGACTATTTAAATATCTCAATATTGAATATTTTCGGAATAATGTCATTATATATGATATTTTAATTATATATATATATATATATATATATATATATATATATATATATATATATATATATATATATATATATATATATATATATATATATATATATATATATATATATATATATATATATATATATATATATATATATATATATATATATATATATAAATATATATATAAAATATAATAAAAAAAAATAATATATAATAATATAATATATATATATATATATATATATATATATATATATATATATATATATATATATATATATTTATATATATATATATATATTTATATATATATATATATATTTATATATATATATATATATATATATATATATATATATGTATGTATATATATATATATATATATATATATATATATATATATATATATATATATATATATATATATATATATATATATATATATATATATAATATTATTATATATTATTTTATTTTACAGGCCCTATATTAAATATTAAAAATATTGAATATTATATCTTCTTGAATATCAAATATTAAGTAAGTATTGTATTTTAGAGATTTAAATTTTTGAATATATTTTGACTATGCACTTAGACCAAGATTTTACCACTAGGACGAGAAAGCAGGCACGTCGAGTTTCCCTATACTAGAATCTTGCTTTGACCGGAAACCAAAATTAACCACAATAACTACACTTCTAATCATCAGATGATTTGCAAATTAAGATAAAAAAGACGACTGCTTCATTTCCAATGTTTTCAAAGAGTTTTTTTCTTTCCGATTTATCAAGACTGTTATGAAGTCACGCAGTCTTCTCTATTTTAGTAAATGCAGCTGAGAGATAAGGTCCGCAGGTGACGGTGCACTCGGGTGCACTTAGAGCCGGTTGTACCAAGTGATGATTAGTGAATTGAGCAAAAATTAGTAAAGTAAGTTGTTATTACCCTTGGATACATATGCTATTTTTGTACCTTGAGTAATGATTAACTAATTAATATTTAATCATCAGTTGGTACAATCGGCTCTTACTAAAATAACAAAGACTATACATTCTTATATATGTATTGTTCTTTATAATGATTAGCCGCCCCCGTGGCCCAGTCAACTAACCCGCAATGCGTTCTCACGTTCTGCAATGCGCAAGTCGCATTGGGCGTGGGTTTGAGTCCCGCATTAGACATGGGTTTTTGTAAATTTCCTTTCACCTATCATCACTTCATCGTGAAATCGTCACCAGCTCATTCGTAGGTCTACCCCCATATAACTCAGTAGGTGGTGGTGTCGTTACGCAGCATTAAAATAAAAATAAAATTTTAATGACTTTTCACATATCCTTCTTCTATAAAAATGAAATTGAATATGTAAATACTAGGATCGTATTTCACAGTTTTCCGTTCGTTACTTGGGCCTAATTTGGGAACAATCCTTGTTCAACTTTAAAACAATCTGCACACATTTGTTCAGCGCTGATTGTTTAACCTGGTTGTCGGAGGGGGAAGGGGGAAGAGAATTCCTTGTTGAGAACTGTCCGAAACACGCAAGACAACGCGTGAAAACCATACATGCCAGGCTACATAGGCTACTTACGCATTCCGTGCACCAATCAGACGAACTTTCACTGCATGGCGCACGGTTATCGCATTTGGTTCTATTATGACAGTTAGGTATACTTGTAACGGAATACTCGTCTCTAAGATACGCGATAGTTTCATTTCATGCAACTTTTTAAAATATTCATTATATCGGTCATAGGTCACGTTCATTGACCATTTAGTGGAATTATGCGATCTCTTTCAACAAATTGGAATAATCACACCGACCAGCGAACACGATGCCGTGCATATTACTTGAGCATGTACATTTGTATGCAAGGTCAATGAAAAAATGAATTCTTATCAAATGTAGGCTAGAAAAAAGTGTGGTTAAACTGTTGGGAAAGTAGCCATGAGACTTTCCTACGTCTCGAGAGATATTAATTACACTTGCTTGGTCATTTGGCATTACTAACACATTTCCAATAAGGCTGAGAATCATTACCGTTTAGTGTTTTCTCTCATGATTGTGCTTTTTTACAAACGCTGTCTGTATGAGATTTAATTGCGGGAACAGATGTTCACTGTTCCTCAATATACGCATGTTTTGTAAATATGAAGAATATTTTTACATGACAAACGTGTGAAAAGGATGCTCTCTCATTTTGATAGTGATGAGAAACAAACATTATTGTAACAATTAGTGATAGGAGATTGTAAACATCAAAAGAATACTTCAAAAATAAACAAGGCACCAAATATTACACCAGTTATACGTTCGAGTGTACGTAAGTTGAAGTAATTACTATCACTTGTCATATAGAATATCAGAAGTAACATGTAGCGCAATCAGTGAAGACTGTTCATAAAGTGTCACAGGTGACAGGACTAGTAATTAGTAAATATGATATCTGTATTTTCAAATAGTCGAGACATGGTGACAATATTTTAAAATAATATATATATATAGGTACTCTGATTATTATGCATTTACTATTATGTGTATTATGCGTAGTATGCATCTATGCAGTAGAGCCTCGAAACAGTCCAACGCGAAAAGTAATTAATGTTTGATATTCACCTATTTGTGGACATATACTCGTTATTTTGTGTAAGTAATTATCCCATGTTTTGTTTGCCTGCATGGGGGAGAGACACTTGAAGTATTATGCCACCTGAGAAGCGTAAGTTCTCACCCTCGATCAGTTCGATTGTGCTAAAATCAACTTATTTATCGCTCTTTATCCTCTTTATTTATCGATATTAATCGCTTGATTCATCATTGATGCCAACCTCACACTGATTGTTTATATGTAGCCTCCAATGTGTTATAGCGGTGCGTTCGTTCCACCCGCACGACCATGGCATGCAATCATCAATAGCTAAATGATCGTGACCTGCTATACTTTTTTAGATTATGCTTAATGAGCCCACCAACTGTTAACGTTAAATGGGGGTACGAATGAGCGGGTGATAATGAAACTATCAAGTGATGATAGGCGACAGGACGTTCACAAAAGCTATGACTTATTCGGAACTTGAACCCACGTCCAGCCCGATTTCAGTTTCTTACTAAGTGCGTTAGTTGTCTGAGCCTCGGATGCGACTATAAATATATATGTGTCCTTCTAATTATCAATTCGTAAAATAATATGCATCCGAAAAAAGGGAATCGAACCGATCGGACGGCATGCCTCTGTCCTCTGGATTTCATGCCCACGCGTTCTATACCATCTGATCGATTCGGACGCCAAAGACTACAATAAAGATGGTCAACTTTGGGATTCGAACCCCAGCATCTCGACTTGGAAATGTATTTAAGTAGATCCACCAACCACTCTGTGCGGGAATTGTTGACATTTTAATATCACCAGGCAATTGCATACCGGAAAACCGGAAAACCTGGAATTTGTGTTTAATTTTTTCATAATCAGAAATTAGTGTTGAATTAGTGTATAATTACATGCTTGGTAAAAACTGCATAAATAATCCTATGGTCAAGTTTGAAAGGAATGCCGTATAATGAAGTTGGAGAAATCTACATTTTTCTCAATTTAATCCTAGTGTTGTCTTTAACCTTGGCCCTGGACTTGTTTCACGGTTTTTAAACACTTGTAAGTGGATGTTTTTGTACACCTGTTATCAAAATGAGTGACATCCCGTTATCCTTCTGTAGGTCTTAGTTAGTGGGTTAAGAGTTCGTCAGGGAAAGTATTGCATATGTTATATTGACGCTTTGTAACGTATGTGGTCAGGTCATTAACTTCAATCCCGCTCAACGATGTCCAGCTAGTGTTCTAGGAGAAAGTTGCAATCTGACATTCCTTACACTAACCCAATAATAACAGCCTACATGAAACCAGTATACTAAAAACACAGCATCCTTTCAGATTCATCTTCGAAACTCGACATGTTTTAATTGGATTGCTATTTGGATTTGGAAGATGGATACGACTGCGCTAAATTGAACGTCCCCCCACCGTATAATTACCTGCCAACTGACAATTGACTGCTATTTTAATAGATGGGTTGGCTGGATTATCTCGAACACTCGCTTTCTATGATCACAATGAGTCTAAATGTAGATTCTCGTTCATAATCTTGATGACTAATCGCGTGTGTAATACTGTTTTCAGGGTATTGGTTCCATACAAGAGTCTACCGACTTTTTGGTATGAGAAAGTGTAGGGAGGTGAATGATACTGAGGTGGTGGGTCTTAAGGTGGATACACACGGCCGATCCCGTTGTTGAATTGGATTGGGTAATCGCGTCAGCCGATCGAGTTTTGAATCCACACGGTGTACGATGCCATAACAATTCAATTGTCGACTTATCTCGCTTCGTCGACGCTGGCCAATCAGAAGCGAGGAAGATATCGAACGTTGATCGTTCGATACATCGATCATGTTTTAGAGGTTGGGTTTTGATAGGTGTCATTGCTTTTGACGTTTCTTGTGTTTTGACGTTTCTTGTGTTACTATTGTTTAAATAATCATGGAAGATGACAACATTGTCATAGTAGCTGCAGCGACTATTCTATTAAATATAGCTCGGAAGCGAAGAGAAAAACGCCAAAGAAGAATAATTATGTTAGGGACCTAGCACTCCCAACCTAACCAACAAATCTGCAGAAAATGGCGGCTACCCGGCTATCGTCAATTCTCTGTCTCACTCACTCAGAAGTCTGACGTCACAAATTTACTGCGTTCTCATTGGTTGAACGTCGGGATTCTAACAACCCGGTTGTCGATTATAGAGCATAGCTCTATCCTCGCGATCCGATCGTCAAAACTCACAACCGCGTTCCTGGTCAATACACACGGCCAGATTCAACCCAGTTGGGCACTTTTCAACGCGATTCTAACAACGGGATCGGCCGTGTGGATTCACCTTTATACAATGCAGTCAGTTGGTATGAGAATGAGACCATGTCCATCCAATAATACAGTGATGCTCAACCTGTTTATCAGTAAGGCCAATATATCCATTTCCATTGGTTTTCGGGCCCCACAGGACAGGTTACATTTACAAGACGTGTCCTGGAAAATGGTATATATTTTCTCACGAGGCTAGAAGAATTATTTTAAATAAAGAGGACCGTACCAGATACCCTGGTTACATCCACTTTACATTTCGTACTCAATCGAAATTTAATTGACAATCTATATAGTATAGGTGAAGCAAAATTGTTCTTTTCTCGAACCACCGTTTCCCGGTGAAAATGGAGGAAAACACGCTTTTTAAACAAAAAGTTATGTATTTCAAAATGAAATACATTTCATGACCATGTTAAACTGGAAACCGACGAATAATTTTGAAGAAAACCAAATATATCGAGTCAGTCCGTATTTTCATTTTGTCGGTGGTTCCTAATAAATGGTATGACGGGCCGCGGGTTGTGCACCATTAAGTATCAATACCGTATCTCATATGATTAGCTGGGCAGAAAACACATGAAGGTAAACCGAGACTCTGAACTCGAAAGCACGTGGCCAAGTCAATGTCTGTGAATAATACATTCTAGTGCACCACTTTCAACTAGATACTACAACAATCTATTGAACCATTCACGCAACGCAACGAAAACATAACACTATATATTTGAGTATCTGAACAGCCAGCTTCCAATCGGAATGAATTTTTTGAGTCTTATAGATAGAATAAACGGGAACGCTGAAGAGCGTATACCGGAATAAAGTCGACTCGGTCTCATGACATGGGCTTCGGTGTACTTATGACTGGATGATTGTAAAGTATTGTTCGGGTTCAGGTAAGTTTGGATACCCAAACCCATGTGACACAACTGAGTCGACTGTACTCCGGTATACGCTCTTCAGGCACCCCGGATAAACCAGCTTATTGAATTTCATTTTGTTGGGGCTATCCCACTATTAAGATCATGAGTTGAGTCGCGAAAATACATTTAATTCTGTTGTCCCCGTGTTGTATACCCGACTATCAGACGGCTGAGGTATTTAAATTCATGTCGTGAAATTTCACTTTCTCTGACAACAGAATTAAATGTATTTTCGTGACACAACTCATGATCTTAATAGTGGGATAGCCCCAACAAAATGAAATTCAATAAGCTGGTTTATCCGGGGTGCCTGAAGAGCGTATACCGGAATAAAGTCGACTCGGTCTCATGACATGGGCTTCGGTGTACTTATGAATGGATGATTGTAAAGTATTGTTCGGGTTCAGGTAAGTTTGGATACCCAAACCCATGTGACACAACTGAGTCGACTGTACTCCGGTATACGCTCTTCAGGCACCACGGATAAACCAGCTTATTGAATTTCATTTTGTTGGGGCTATCCCACTATTAAGATCATGAGTTGTGTCACGAAAATACATTTAATTCTGTTGTCAGAAAAATTGAAATTTCACGACATGAATTTAAATACCTCAGCCGTCTGATAGTCGGGTATACTTTCACGCCGTGAACTATTACGATTGTGGTTCTCAAAATATCAATTTGATTTTAGTTTAATTTTGTTACTAAATAAATACCGTGGATATACGTTTGAACCATTAAGAATTTTGATCAAACACGCGTACTGAATACACACAGTGCACAGACACGTACGTGACGTAGTTCTATATCCAAGTTGCTTACCATGACAGTAAAACTTCAAATTTTATATCGAGCATGAAGTGCGTGTTTTGTTTTGATTGTCGGTCTTGAAACTAATTAAAAAACTGCACTTTAATAACTGGTTGTAGTGACGAAAAGTTAAATGATTAAATAACAGTATACCAACAGTATTAGTTCAAATGTGTTTCGTGTGTTTTTGTTTACAATATTGAGAATTTTTATTTTGAGAAATAATGTAATAATGCGATAAATGTTCGTAGTGATGAGTGCACGATACCTGTTTACGAGAAAGAGATTTCGGTTCAGTGTATTTCTTTATCTTACAACTTACAAGTTCAGGAATGTAGCCATCTTCTTCTCCATGAGTAGAATGGCATCATCAGTCTGTTGTATCATGGTGTCACAGAATAGTTTCTTGGAGCATGGTGTATTCGTCCAATCCGGATGCCGTTCGAGGTGCTCGACCCCACTTGGTGTTGACGATTCAATATTTTGCAATAGATCCGTCAAGAAGTCACTCTCAGTAGCCCGTTTCCTACGATGTATCTGGGAATTTTCATCTTTTGCGATTGTGGAAGGTTCTCCTTCCTTAGCTACAACAGCCCATTGACTCTGAAGTGATGGTTGTGGCTTCACGTCATTAATGTTATTTTGCTCTTCATTAATGTTTGAACTTTTTGCTTTTCTCAACTGAGTGTTGTATTGATCCGCATTACTTTCTACCACAATCCATGCACCCCGTTTTTCATCCCTCAAATTGGGAGTTTTAGATGTTTGATCTTTCTCAGTTTCAGGAATGTTTTGTCCTTCTTCAACTTGTTCAACGATGACCCACCTTCCTTCTTGAGCACTTCCGGCATTCTCACTCTCTATCGTTAGACTTCTTTCCTTAACTGGCAATTTGCTCACTTCACTGGGGTCTTGAATCACTACCCATTCTCCACCTTGAACTCCTTCCATCGCTCTCTTGTGCTCCATTGAATCAAAACCCATATCTTCACTCCTCTTCCTCATCATATCAACATCTAGATATCTTCCAACTGCCACGGCTCCCAGACCTAACGCTGCCCCGCCTGCCATGAGTCCAAGAGCTGGAAGTAGTACTGGATATGTTGCAACAGCTCCACCAACCTTTTCTTGTATTTCGTGAACGCCATTGCTACGCTGCGAGAAACCAAGGTTTTTAGAGATTTTATGTGAAGCCTCTATCAAAGGTTCCACAACTGGTCTCGTCAAGTCTGAGACTCGGTCCATTCCAGTCTGTACATGATCTCTTATCGTATCAGTAATCTGTTCCCAGAATGGTCTTTCGACTACTTTTACTAGATACGGTCCAGAGTATGAGTTGTAGCTGTTGACGCCGTTGTAGCCATCATAAGGATACCTCTTGATGTAATCATCGTTGCTAAGACCATATGAATCTTGAGTATGGTAATAGTTCTTTTTAGGGAATTCGTAATTTTGGTTGTCATACGCGAAATTCTTATTGTTATTCTCTGAACTCTTATAAAAATTGTTTTTCGGTGAATCGGTAGAATCACTTGAGCGCTTATCGCTGGTGTCTGTGTCTATTTCCGTTTCCATCCCAACGTAGGGACTGCGATCGCTATGTAGGTCTTGCTGAAACATTGCTATGGTGGCTGCGTTTAGTTTACCTGAAGCATCAGGAACCGCTTTTGCACTTTTTGGCTGCAATCTGGCTGGCTGAACACCTAATTCAGGATGAGCATACTGAAGTACTGGTGTTCGGACACCTTCTTCAAATGAAGCTCGTGCAGGCTTCTTACTTTGTGGTGTATAAAGCAATGAAGTAGGATAAATGGGAGACCCATAATGTAACATACGTGGTTGGAATTCATCATTTGTTGAGCTAGCAATATTTTCGTCACTGCGTTTTGTTGGAAATTTCACTGATTCACTTTCTGGTTGCTGGTAAAATTCTGCATTTCCAACAGTTTGGTAGTTGCGCGAATTTGGGAACTGTATCATCCGACCTCTTTTTGGTTTATTATTCACATTGCGGTCCATCTCGCGTTGATTCACAGTTTTAATGTAGTTCAAGATTCGTGTTTGTGATCCACTATCAGTAGGAGTGCGATGAAATGGAACCAATCTGTCAATATGCGAAGCATCAAAACTGGTGGTAACAACATCCTGTCGTCTGTCAAAGGGAACACTTGTCAACATTGTTATTGCTGCAGCCGTCTTTTTGTTCTCTTTCTTTACGACCTGATCAGGCTTCTCATTTGGTACAAGGACTCCGTTAATAACCCTTGCGTTCCTCCATACTTGCTTGTCTGATTCATCATCTGGCATCCGAACACCATGTATCACAGGAATACCATCCGAACCGATCTTCATTAGGCTACGACCACGTTTCACTTCATCTTCTCGCTCTCCTTTTACAAACATTGGCATTGATCTAATGTACACTGGAGGGGGTACCCTCACCTGAGCCTGAGGTGAAAAGGCTTGCCCAAGAATGATCCTACTTGTTGGAAGAGATGTTGCTCTTGGTTTCGCACTTGATTCGTCATTTGATGGTGTATCAACATTCGAACTTTTCACAAATTGCTCGATTGATCTGACGTCAACTGGCGACGGCACGCGCTTTGTTGCATCGTATCTTTTTCTGTTTTCTATATTTTTGTCCAATACTGCTGCTTTAATGTGGCGTAATATTGCGTCTCTGGTCTCGTTCGATTGTGCAGACTGAGGTGGCGAATGTTGTTTACCGTCTCTCTTCTTGACAATGAGGGTGGTGAGGTCGCCCGTGCGTGTCTTCACTTGTAACAGCTGCGTAGTGTCTGGATTGAGACTACGCGACACATGGAGCGAAGTCCTGGTGGACTGTGTCTTGGGCAGCGTCACAGCAGGAGGATCGGCGCCCTTGATCACACCGATGGAGGACAGCGCAATCAGGAGCAGAAAACAGCACTGCATTCTGCTACCTAGAATCAAAATGGGTGATCGTTTATATTAATTACGTAAAATGATCAACGAGGATGAAAAACAAGTAACGATCTCGGGCAATTAACAATAAAAATAACCAACGCTTATCTACATTCTATAGATACGATCATGTTAGAAAAATGACTGTTAAAATGACGACTCTTTTATCCGTTAATTATTACTTACGGTATAATGAAACGCATATTAATGCTCAGAACATTATATAATACGACTGACTGGTATTCATGGCTGGTATTGGTATTTATAAATGAGAAAAAAATGCGTACAAACAAACAAACAAACAAAAAGACAAAGCTGAGTACGAACAATAAGAGTAGGATGGACATCTTCGCTATCGCCCATCCAAATATTCCATTTAACATTGATAAATATTCTAGTGTATGATTGTGTCCGGTCGGGTCTATATCGTTGCTGATATATTAGTACTCTGCAGTAAACTGTTACCGGTATATTATTGCGTGCCGTAAACATTTTGCCATAATACTGCAGTTACGATATATCGTTCGTCACTTTGAATGGAACGGTGTCTGTGTGTAAGGTTTTGCGTCGAATGAAGATGTTGACGTTAGTGGGGAGTGTTGAGGGAGTGTTGAGGAAGTGATGAAGGAGTGTACGGAAACGTTGAGGTGGAATAGCTCGGGGGAGCGGGCAGGCGAAGCAGATCGAGAATATTGTTAGTGGAGCAGAACATTATGATTTGAAAAACTTAAAATACATACGAAATTTGTATTGTTAATGGTTTTACTATGTTATATGTTTTAAAGATTTCTCAAATGAAAAGCTAAACAATTATAGTAAGCTAGATGCTAATAATTCGTGTCGAACTGTAGATCACGCTCGCGAACTCCAACAGAGAAAGTCTCTCTTGGAACGAGATGAATGTGTGCGTCTTCTCTTCATCTCATAATCCACAGAACTTCAATTACCCAGCAGCGGTATTAAGTAGGTTTACGTTGTTTATTACTATTTAGTACTCATATATTATATTTTAAATAGTTTGTAGTTGTAATTTTAATAACACATTTTCAAATTGGACTAAAATTGAATTGTCATTTGAACTCAGCAATTATATGTGACTCCGTTGCGTGCTTGCTATGTATCTTCCAATAGCTCGGATAAGCACTCACAATAATGGATAACCAAATCACTGTCTTCATTAGGCTTACTTCTGAAGGAAGGCGACAAACTGAAGACACCTATAGGCCTACCTCACTTTTGCAGTTCCTTTCTGTAGCTGAACTGGGAACTGGGATGCATGATGATAGTCAATTAAAACATCTCTTGAATATTTTCCAAAAAAGTCAAATGCCAGTACTATACGTCAGAAATGCGAGAATTATAAAATTGTGGTGAAATGTGTAAAATGAATTAAATATATCGAGGTATAGAGTATCACTCATTTATAAAATACTTCGACGCGCCAAGCTCTGGTTAACAAACACTCATTTTAGTTTGCCTAGGCCTACTTTTAACGCCCCGTTAATTTAGACATTATGAGTGTTACACGCAGTCATTTCACTCACTCGATTAATTTCAGGTCACTCTCTTGGCACAACGTTTTCATAAACGACATCGCTTAGAAGCACCAGCCTTTCATAATAATTATAATATAATTATATAATTAAATAAATTATTTATAATCACGTTAGACCTGCTATACTTAACCTTTACATTGAGTTTTGAAAGATGGCAATTGATATGTTCTACGACTTATCACTAAATAATGCATAACCCATAATAAGAAAGTATATACATATTAAAAATAAT
This sequence comes from Brachyptera putata, assembly GCA_907164805.1. Taxonomy (NCBI): domain Eukaryota; kingdom Metazoa; phylum Arthropoda; class Insecta; order Plecoptera; family Taeniopterygidae; genus Brachyptera; species Brachyptera putata. The sequence continues at coordinate 24,162,374 of OU015463.1, read as the reverse complement.
CATTCCAATCTTTTTGTGCAAGCATTGAATGCTCTGTATCAGAAAAGTGAGATTCAACTAGTTCTTCTATAATTAAAATTAGTATCAACAATTAACGGAATGAAGATATTGCCAAATTGGATCTACTCATGTAAGATTAATCAGCTCAGAAAAAAATGACTCATTCAGATAATAAAATTGTATACATATGGCGATAACAATTAATTGTACCGGTAAACAATCTCAAATTTCTCTGGAAAACTGATTTGCCTAATAATATTAAATCCTACGCGAAACAACCGAAATAGTCCAATGTACCCATCATTCTACATTGATTTTTATTTAAAAAGTATGTTGGAATGATTGATGGGAGAAAGAGGTTGGGCTCAGAATGAGATCCCAGGTATTCACCTGAACGACTGAGGAAATCCGCGAAAATCCTCTCTCAGGTTAAATCGAACCGTGGTCTCCTGAATGATGGTACAGGTCATTTAAGATGATTTTCCATCCATGTACCACTTGTACTCCATAGTATAAAACTAATTCGAAAATCAAAACCTTAACCTTACCCAAGAAGACGATATCTTGCGACGAGTCCGGCAAAAGACATGGACTTTAGTTAACATCATGCATCTATCATCACAGCTCATTCGTACCCCCTACTAATCTAGCTACTTATATCAACTACCAATTTGTGAGACATTCTTTTGGCTAAGTTCTTTGCAATGTTTTAAGAACACTGTTTTAAATAAATTTTATCAAATGTTACAAATTTCTTCCTCCAACTTGAAAATGTTTCACTTGTTGGCCGTTTTATTATAACATTCTGAGTTCATAGTATTATATAGACATTTATTTTTAAAATTAAAATTCGCGTAGTGACAGTATTCGTCCATGAAGGTAAATAGGCCTTTAGAATCAGAGACTTTTCTAAAAGAAGATTTTTTAAATTGAATATCCATAATGGTTTCACCCAACCATAATGTTGTGAACATTGATTGGATATGAATCTACTTGAGAGGTATAAATAGAATGAGGTTATAGATTGACTAGAAGCAATCTGTTTCCTCAGAAACGCGTCCAAACACAACTATAACTCCAATCGCGTACTTTGATCCTAAAACAATTCGTACGTGATTCAATCGTCTCTTCGAGCACAAACAGACTTGCTGTGATACCTGTTTCTCTCTTCTGCTGAACTAGATTCAACTCTTCTCGAACTGTGTTACCAGTAGAGCAATTAAACGAGTCAAATGACACAAAACTGTGATATATTGTGTATGACCTGGAAACTGGATTTTCTTCAATTATTATTATTTAAATTAGCATTGTTTTCGAATTTTAATAATGATTGTAATATTTGAAACTTGTCTCACTATGAACAGTGTAATACAGTCCTAATGAGAATGTTTCATTGTTATCGGCACATCATTGTAATTCGTCTCAGTGTGAAATTGAATTTCTCTCATTGTAAGAGACATGGACGAATAATGTATCATTTACAAACCCTTACTCGAACGTCATTAAAATGCAAACTTAAAGCTTTTATTCTGTCTCTAAAGTTTATTAAGTTTATGAAGTATTATTGATTATATATATATATATATATATATATATATATATATATATATATATATATATATATATATATATATATATATATATATATGATCAAATTTGAATCATAGGTATATCTAAATCAAAAAATCATATCTGAATCAGTATAATTTTCATTTGATCATTCTGTGCATAACGGCTTCGCCAACAGCTACATTATTTGGGGGTACGAATGAGGGATGATAGGTGAATAATGTTTCCAAACCCTAAGCACAGGATTCGAATTCACGCCAGACCCGAACCCGAATACTATAAACCCTATAATTATGTTGAGTCAGATGGGCGGATCACATGTATTTTATTTTGTTTTTAGAAATCTTTGATTTGCTAGAATTCAATTAGTGTTACACACTAATTAGAGTGATTAGAGTTCACCAACATTTGATACCCGCATTTCGACTGCCAAGCATCACAATTCGTTGTTACCCATAACCACAGAACAGATGCCTAAGTACACTGTTCAATTGTCTTGTACCCATGTGGGCTTACGACTGTTGCCTGTATACTGGGTGACGATGTGCGTTGACCCATCGCTGATGACAACGATGAATCAGTGCGAAGTTGCTATTCGCCGAACCGGAAGTAGGTTTTAAATTAGTTTTAGCATAAATATTAGTTTGGATTGGATTAGTTTAGGATGTTTGTTTGGTCAGGTTAGTTGGTTTAGATAAGTGTGGATGGGTTGGCTTCAATAAATTGGTTAGATTGGGGTGATACGATTAATTTAGGATACGGGCAACAACAACAACAACAACCTACGCATGTTGTGACATACACGGATGGTTCGGTGAATAGAGGCAGCCGAATCGGCGACGATTGATTAGATGAGCAATAGCGAAGACTTCTATCCCACTCTCATGGAGCTAATTGTCTGTGTTTTTTGTTTGTTTGTTTGTAAGCATTGCACAGGTCGCACGGTTTGAATGATCAGTGTATACAACTTTTTCTGGACACGCTAACTTATCCAACTTGGAACTGTGTTTTTTCCGTATTAGAAGTTTGATAGGGCCTACATTTACGCTATTCAAAAGTTATCACCAAAAAACTGATATGTCACTGAATCGCTTTCCATACACTCTTGAAAAGTGGAATAAAAAATGACATAATGTCTTCCGCTCTCATATACTTATAATTGTAAGCTTAAATTCATTCGTATTTGATCTTAAAATCTTCTTTTTTTAGAAAATGAAAATGTATTTTTTATCGATGAGTAAAATATTACTATTATTTTTAGAATTATTACCTTGTTCTAAATTTTTCTAACCGGCACATGCAGCGCAGTGGTTAACGCATTCGTTCCATGTGATCCGGGACGCGAGGGGAATTTCGAACCCAGTTCGATCCCCGCCGCCGACCATCTTTACAGGGGTTTTTCATAGTTTCCCTCTGTAGTCTAGGCTAATGCCGGGATGGTTCCTATAATAAGTCGGCCATGACCGCTTCCTTCCCACTTTCCTACCCATTACCCAAGAACCTTCATCCCATCATCTCATTAATCATCCATCCGATGCCAATAGATATTCGCTATCATTACAGTACGTCGTTAAACCCAATGAAAAAAAATGCATTACCAAAAAATTTGATTCAATTCAATTTTATATTTTTAGACCACAAAAAATTGTCTCACTATTGAAAAATTTACATCACAAGACTGAATGAAACAATTTGATTGGGATTGTTTTATGGAATGAAGTGTGCGTCACGTCGGTGATTCCAATAATTTTGTACATATTCAATCATGGTTACCGTTCATGCATAAACTGAATGAATGCATAATAGGCGACGTATGTATATCTTTGTTCGCTCATCCTACAACGCATGCATTGCGTTTTCATTATGATTATATTATGCTACACAATTTATTTGAGTGCATTTGCCGTTGTCGGTCGCGTATATTACAAAATGATTTTAATAAAATCAACAATGAAAATAAAATCTTCTGGTAATATTATACTCTTCAAAATATATTTCGTTATAGTCACTTAAGTCTCAGCCATTCATATCTTAAGCCACTTTTTTGCATCTGAATCTCTACCATTGACATTGAACTGCTGTGATTTTAATTTAGTTTCTCTGTTGCATTTCAATGACTTATTGTTCGCCTGTATAACTGGTTCGGAAGTGTTAGTTAGCCTTATTATCGTGATACATCAATATTTACGCAATGAGTGTGCCAAAATATATACTAGTTCAGGTTTACATGTATATGATATGTTCACCTTTTGGCTTGCTATTAATACCACTTCCCTACCTTATTTATCAATTTTATATATATATATATATATATATATATATATATATATATATATATATATATACACATATATATATATATATATATATATATATATATATATATATATATATATATATATATATATATATATATATATATATATATATATATATATATATATATATATATATATATATTATATTCAAATTTATGAAAAATATACAAAAAATGGATATTTGAAGTTTCTTTGCTAAGAATTGTTATCTGATCAAATTATTAAACTCAATTTACTGGAGAAATAAAACAAACTTAGAAGTTCGTTATTCTATAGGTCCAGATTTAAAGTTAAGCGAAGTTCTAAATAATACCATCGTGGATTTAGTTCTTAAAAGTAGAATCAATTTGTTTTATTTTACCTTTATTTGTCAAGACACTCGATTGTCGATAATTCTCCAGTTGGAAACACCCACTCACAATCACTGAATTCACTAATTGTTATTATTTTAATTGTTATTAATTAAAATCAATATCAATAGAATATGACGCACTAATCCGATTCGCACTTGTTGATCAACATAAGAAATATAAACTTATTGATAGCACTAGTACCAATTATTCCACTTGACACTAGGTGAATTTATCCAATTGTTTATAAGTACATGTGCGCGTGAGAGCCGATAAAAGAATGAATGTAGCCGGTATTAAATACCAGTATGTCTTTATTATTTCAACTCACTCTTCTCCTAAATACCCCTCTTTATTTCAACGAACACTAATCCATGTACTCGAGCTGAATCCATTTGGTAAATGATTCAATGAGTCAGTAACTCGCGCCGTGGCAGATGCTACAGAAAACTGACTGCGAAAGGAAGGAAGAAGAAATGAAATATTTTTTCTTCTTTCTTACTTGAAATCAGTTGTGTTGTGTCTTCTTGCAATGAGCTACCATTTAGTTGGTAAGCTCACGCGACCTACTTTCCTTTCCCACCGTGGTCTACATTCTCCCTCCCGCTCGTCCTCGCCGCATACAGCCGATCGCTCGTGTTGCGGCCGACACCCTGCACCCTCCTCGCCAAGCCCCAACCCCTCCCAGACAGCTGATACCTGTATCATGAGTCGCACGCTCCTGCGGCTAGCAGACTCGTGGGTCAGAGGCCAGTACTAGATGCCCTATCACTCTCAGACCACTCATATTCAACACAGGGATCATTGCTCTAATGGTGCTATGGTGCATTGCTCTAACTACCCCATCAACAGCTAGGTTATGTGGGGGTACGAATGAGTGGGCGATAATGAAACTTTGAAATGGTAAGAGGTTAATGGATTTTCACATAAACCCATGCCGTTTACAGGATTCGAACCCACGTCAGATTTGTCTTCAGTTTCTAAAGCAGTGCTATAGCTGAATGAGTCGTTGGAGGACAAACGTTGGATTTCATCATCGTGAACATTTGTTTCTGAGGCAAACGGCTTGCATGTCATTTCTGAATTATTTTGATTAATTTCTTAAATCTTGAATATTTTTTAAATTTGCAATAGTGAACATTTGATGGAATAATAATAAGGATTTTATATGAATCTAATAATATAGGCCTATATATTTTTTTGCCAATCTTAAATTTTATCATTGGTGCGTCTCATTATGTTGAGACGAAACACGCCCTTTACAAAATAGCAATAGCTTTACACAAGGAGACAAATCATTGTATGAGCGCTAGCGAAGACTTCCATCCCACTCTTATGGAGCTTTGTCTGCATGTATTTTGTTTGTTTGTATACGCACTGCAAAGGTCGCACGGTTTCCCTGATCACGTTCAACATGAATCTTTTTCTGCATATGCGGACTTATGCAACTGGGAACTGTAAAGTTTTTGGACCAAATTATTAAAATAATTAAATAATATGATTTTTGTTTATCAAGTAGATGGAAATATTAGCAGCACCACTGCACCATGTTGCCGAGATTCACGGCCCTCGATAGACTCGATGGTTGCCCAGGCAAGGAAATATTGAGTATCTTTTATACGAGTTTATGGGTGTGTAGAGCTTTTTTATTACTCTTCAGTTTTCGTTATTAGTTTTAATTGCTTCATTCTTACTCTACAATCTTTATCTGACACTCTGTTCTGTTGTAGGAAATAAACAAGGAAATAACAGAGAGGTACCGTATTAGAATAGCTTACGCTGTGTACACACAAGAATGATTGATGGAAATAATGTATTTTCAACTTTCAAGACTCATTTTATTCAGTTCATTATATGAATAAAAACTACTGGATTATCACTGGTTTTCCACTGTCTGCATTCACCATACTAGAGCCCATTTTTCAATGTGTTTTGTGTTCCGTATAACGTCCCTTCATTTTCACAAGTTTACGCCAAAAAGTGCGTTTTTAGCTCTACAAAAATGACAATTTCCAACTGGTTCATTATAATATATATATATAATATTACCCTATACAAACAGAACAGTTTTCACGCGCACAATTTTTCAGTTATTAAAATGATGTTTTTCCATCTAATAACTATAATTATGTACCTTATTGCGTTCAATAGCATAACTCTGAAAACGTTTTTTTCTGTATCGACTCCCATCCGCATTTTCCCGCTTCGTTTGCTGACCAGTCCTTTAGCTCTAACTATGGTATCCTACTTTCCATTTCTCTCGCACTACTTTGCAATCGTCTTGATTGAATAATCACTGATGTAGCAAAATGGGTTAATCCAAATAATACTTGGAGCGACATCTTAAACTAACCGTGAATCTGTAGAGATCATATTTATCATCACGTATAGATTGGTTCCACTCGACCTATCACATAATACTAGAGCTTTCGCAATTATTTCTAGTATAATACAAAAACAGAGAGCTACTACTGAGACACCTTTAGTCTACTTTTTGGACGGCATTTAGTATTACATTTTCGATATGTGTTTGACTTTCCAACGGGTAAACGATATGAAATTTGTCGTTCTTGAATGAGGTATGAAAGCATTTTATAAATGGCCGAGGTTATTGAAGTAAATGTTTGTGAAAATGAATGTTATTGTGTTTGTAAATATCTTTTGAAAATTACATTTTTCCGTTGGTCAAATATTGTGTTTACTCAATTTCAAAAAATTTCGTTTTAAAAATTGAATGACACTAGATTATCCACAAAACTTTGAAGATAAAATTGTACAATTCTGAGGTAAGTAATAATGGTGATCATTCTGAAGAAAGAACCAAGTGCAAATTGTCACATTTTGCTAGTCCGTGGATTGATACACATATGTTTAGTTGTAATAGTAAGCACGCACTCACGCACCGTGACGCACGCATATTCTCGGGTGAACGGGGTGATGGAGCTTGATTATCTGTGGGAGATATTTGAGAAGCTGACATATTCAACAGAACACAACCACATAATTATTCAATTGTCACCTGTTACGACCTAGAAACAGCTATTTATCGTTATGGTTGGATATTGTAGATCACCAAGTAGTATTACCACAACCCGATTAAGGCGAGGGAAAAGAATATTGTCTATTGCGATGATAATAATAAGTTAAAACCAATTGTCATTGTGCTTTCTCCGAGCATCACCATCATCTTTTTTAAGTGAAATGATTTCAATTTGACTCAACTTTAATACAAAAAAATGTATCTAATTTAATTCCACTTAATTTACACACATTTGATTGAATTGCTCAGTAGGTATAGGGCTAGTTTTTCTTGATGGCCAAGACTCAAGACTGCCATAAAGCCCCATAATGAAATCGGTCCGTAACTTTCTTCACACTTAATTACCTTGACGGAAAATAATTCATGTAATGTCAAGTTCTCGTTATTTATACCATGTGTATACTTCACGGTCAAGCGAATCGACTGATCAGCAATATGGAAAACGTTTTCCCCATGTGTGTCTAACTCAGATGTGCTCAGATTTGAGACACAATCGGTTGAACCCTAAGACTTTTCAAAGTACCCATAAGAATGATTCAATGGTATAGTGTTGATTTTACTATATTTTTTTCTACACCGTCATATTCGCAAGCTAATCAACTTTTTTGTCTTGCATTATAACACCATTTCTTAATTAAAACATTAATAAAAATTAAATCTTTGTTTGTAATGTGAAAAGCAGCAGTGAGTTGAATGAAAGTAGCGTGAAAATGCTGCGTGCGCCTATTGGCCTGCTGTACGAGTGACCTAGTAGGCCTGTGTACCTGCCATTATCTGCTGCATAACCATGTTACCAGAGCCCGTATCAAGGAACGTTATCATTCCTTCGCCGTCTGCCACCACTTTTCGCGCACTTACTTCTGTGGAACACATGTGGATCATCTCCGGTATGTAGGATCACTGGACCTTTAATAACATGGGGGCTCAAAGCAGTACATGTCGACTTCATTAGATAACGTAATCACAGGCACGGTAATGTCGAAAGAGCGGGCGGCTGTCGTCTTTGTTCGACATTGTTTCAGGCAGGATGTTAAAAAAAATACCATGTTTTCAGGCACGGTATAGTATATATACATATTTTTTAAATTCTATATTGGGTTTGCCGACGCACTGTTATAATGACTACTACGATCTATTGGCGGCGGATGAATGATTAATGAAATGATGGGATGATGAGATGAAGGTTTTTTAGGTAATGGGAAGGATAGTGGGAAAAAGCGGTCGTAGCCTATATTGTGAGATACTTTCCAGCATCAGCCTAGATTACAGAAGAAAACCACGGCAAACCACTGTTAAGATAGACGGTATCGGGGATCGAACCAGGTCCGATATGGCCCTCATCTCCCAGATCACGTGAAGCGAGCGCGTTAGCAACTGAGCTGCATGTGCCGGTATATATATATATATATATATATATATATATATATATATATATATATATATATATATATATATATATATATATATATATATATATATATATATATATATATATATATATATATATATATATATATATAATGGTATGAACAGTAATACCCTCGAAAGTACAATCTTTTTCATATAACGCTATGGTATATATTTCGCATATTTGCTCTAGATGCTCTGAGCTATAGGCCTACGACGTTGATCATGTAAACCATTATACAGAGAGTTTGTTATTTTAATTGGTCCGGGTCTATATATTTATGAAACATTAATTAACATTGAGAAAAATATATTTAATTAACATCTCAATTCAGACACACATAACCACATGACCAGATCTAGAGCAAATATAGGAAATATATATACGGTATCATAGAACAACGTAGTACATACAAGATTTTTTTTTGAGGCTATTACTCTTATAACATTTTGCCCGATTATATTTTATCTACTGAGCCCTCAAATTTCCTCAAAGTAGCAATTTTCAATCTCTAATTGCATCTATTGTGTGAATGAGTTTATTGAAGCACATACAAGAATACTGTAATAGTAGCATATGTCTGATGGAGAATGAATGTATACATGATTGTGTTGAATGATGTATGTCGTGCATAAATTTGTTTTATATATACATAACTTATGCATATAATTTAGTTTTTGAAGTGAATATGAATATTTTGAATTTGAAGTGTTATATAATTAACATGAAGTATTTATAGAATGTAAAAATCAACTTGGCAGATGAAGAAAAGCTATGAAATGAGTCATAGGTACGAGTTACATTCGATGGCTAACCATCGGTTCTTGTACCTTGTCTTTTGCTCTTTCTTTTCTTTCTCTTACACCATCGGTTTCGACTTCGTCATTACCAGAATGCAAAATACGCTTCGTTATCTGCTAACTCATTGTCAACCTTCATTTGATATGAAGTCGCTTTATTCTGGACATTTAACTGCAATCTTATATTTAACTTCAATGCTCAATACACTTTCGTGTGTATAGCTTAACGGTTCGTATAACAATTACATTTTCTATATGGGCAACAGTATGTGAACGTTTATGAATTATTAAAAAGTTTGATCGTTACATTTTCTGGCTTCTCTTACATATATTTTATAACGAACGCTTTGGTGTGCATATCAATATGGTTGACCTAATTTAGTTTTTGTAAATCCTTCAGAGCTGTGGGATAAATGCTCAATTGTAAATACTCAGAATAACAAATGAATATAAGTACCACAATATTTTTTATTATTTATATCGTCTAACTCTTGGTTAGTGGTTTATACAAAATTCTATGAAACTAACTGATTGTACTTGAGTGTTGAGTTTGAAACTAGTCCATATAATAGTAAATAATAATCTTGAGTATATGGCTGTTTCTTTATACGTAAACAAAGTAAAACTAAACTAATTAATATATTTCAAAAATCTTTGACATCTTTCTTGCCATCCTTTTTTTCTCTCTTCTTTCCCCCCGGTTTTTTCTCGGGACATTTGAACTGATGACACTCATCATCTCTCACTGCCTTGAAGATTTCTCTGAAGCCCAGTGCTTCCGCCATATTGTCGGGAGTGCTGAAACAGTGAATCAAAATCAGAGCACTTACGCAACTTGAAATTTACATTCGTTGATTTCACGCTACCTCGGAAGATTTTTATTTCTTTATTTCATTTCATGAATTACATCATTTCTTAAAGAACATCACAACCCTGAAACTGGACTATAGCAAATAATTACGATATTTATTTTCTCAAATTTTAGAGAAAACTAGAAATCATCTTCTCAATTTCAGAAATTGAAATTAATTTATTTGTCCTTCAGGACCCGGCTCTTTTTCTGAGTCGTGACGCAGCATTATACTCGATTCTGTTTATGTTTCTACTCAGTTTCGGTAATGACTAATGACTACGTCATGACTCGTGGTTCCTGATGGACAAAAAAAAATATAATTTCTGAAATTGAGATGATGATTTCTCGTTTTCTCTAGAGTTACGAAAATAAATATCATCATTATTTAAAAATAATAGTTTCAGGATTCTGATGTTCTTTAAATTACTAACAACTCTTTCTAGGAAAATGGTGTACCTATATTACAATAACATTTTCTATTTACAACATGATATGATAACAAGAACATGATGATATTTTAAAAAATGATATAAGTGATGTAAATGAACGTAAACACATAGACCTATATGAACATGAACATATATATAAGTGTTTAGCCAGGTATCAATAACTGCATAACTATCAATAACTTTTGGGTTTCTATTTTGAATTTTGCAGACCAAAGTTTCTTTATTGTTTCGGGTATGTTATTGTAATAAATGACGCCATATTCTTCTCACAATTTTTTGCGCTACTGATGCTGTTGATAAGTAATGAAATAAAGAAAGATAACAATATCAATGGAAAGCAATATGAAGAGAACGTTATAAAAAGCAGAAGCTTTCAACAAATTGGGACAATGACATGAAATGAACTATGTAAAATGAGAGTATTCTAAATTTTAAATATTAAAAACTATGGAATGAAAAATACAGGCATATATATTTTTTCCCCAAAAATCGGTACGGCCTAGAACTTTTTTCGTTAGTTTTATCTTCGATTGTAGATTCTTCTAAATCAATCAACGAAATGGCTTATATTTAGGCCTACTATATAAATGCATGAATTTATACAGCTATAATTATATTTAGTGCATTATTATTAAATCAGTCTATTTTAGTGGAGGATCAAAGTAGGAGTAAGGTTCATGAAAGCAACGACTCACTCATGTGCAAGCTGCCAAAAGCCTTGCTGCACTACGTTGGCATCAGATAAGGCACCCATCCGCGATATCTCGCAAAACACGCGATTCTCGCAATCAGCGTTCCCAAGGGAGTCGAAGCCAAACCTCTCGAAGATGTCAGTTGTCGGTAGGAAGATGCCGTCTTCTGCTCGCTGTCGCCCAATAGTTGCAGGGCTAAACACAGAGTGAAAGCAAAAGGCAACATCCATCCAAATTAGATTTAGTGTCAATTTATATGAAATAAATTGAGAGGGTGGCACGGAAAAAAAACGGTAAGTGCCATTTTCACAAAAACGGGTTCATTGCATATTCGGATGCATATCAGCACAAATATATTGAAGTAAAAAAATGAAGTTTGCATTTGAAATAAAACGTGGTATATCCTTGCGTAGAACATGGTATCAGCCTAAACAATGTAACAAATATATATTTTTCAGAACTCCCAACTATTATTTTTTTGCGAACCGGGTAATGTTTAACAAGCACATAATTATGTTATCTAACAAACTGCAATTTCAATCCTGTAGTGAACTATATCTAAATAAAACAATATTTAAATAAGTACAAAATATTTCTCCATATTTGCTCTTCGTCGCTTACCTTGTTTTCCCTGCCACCCCCTCAATGATATTTCCAAGAGATTCAATAATATGGCAGCCAAGAGTTTTAAAAATAAGCTTTAAATGGCATAGGAAATACGTAAATCATTCAAAACAATTAAAACACGTGCTTTTGAGAGGCTCTATCTTAATTGATAACGATTGACGTGGCCTTGAGCAGGAAGACGCTCCTGTATTATGACGTATCATGACTTCGAAACATGACTTCGATCATGACTTCAAACCGAGCCATGTTCACATTGAAATAGGATATGCTAGTTTTTATTAACGACAATTGGAAAATGGATCCATTGTTTTCCAGTTCCTCACCATACAACATAATGAAAACATTTTATACATCTTGTCTATTAATTTTATGAATAACCCGAAACATCCTTGACGTCAGTATCAATCTTATTTGACACTAACATGGTAAAACTTGTATCTATGTTACAAGCATTCTAAGCGATATTTCATAAATTTATGATAGTTGGTAACGGAATAGTAGTTTTGCACAGGGAATTGTTAGAACCAAGCAAATATTAATTGAACTTTGAAGAATCAAAATTTGAAGAAAGTTGAATGAGCCCTTAGGCCCTAGTAATTAAAATATTGTATTACCGGAAGTTTCTGTTGAAAATTCCCTTACAAAGTCAATTATTCCCAGATACACCATACGGTCATGCATGTACGATTGCATAGGCGCGTAGCATACATGTCATACTTTCACTGCCTTCTTGTGTGTACTCCAACCAAATCCACCGCCCCGTCTATTGCAACTTTCCTTGAGCAGGCAGCAGGCACACAATCGCACAGTTCATTAATTCTCACACTCCAGTTGGCACCACTGCGAGCTTCTTCTACTGTTGCAATGTCAGCTGTCCGAGTTACTCTTCCGTCAAATGCAACTTGTATTTATGGTCGGTTAACACGCTGAATGCAACCAGCAGCAGGCCCGGACTTATGAACCCAGCGCTCCTAGGCTGAACTTAATTCAACGCCCCTATGGTATCAATAGTGTACTCATTTTGTATGGATATAAAATATATGTATGCACAGCTTACTTGATCTGTAATAGAGGGTTTTACATAAGTGATATGGATTTCCGACGCGATTTTTTGGAAGCAAACTCGTCGATAATTCTGTCTGTGTCCATGGTTGACAAAACCTCACTCTCAATAGCCATGATCGACAGTGCAGATAGTCGATGTTCTGACGTAGTAGATCGTAGGTTGTTTTGCACTCTTGACAATGTAGAGAACGATCGCTCTCCTGAACAGTTGGCTGCTGGGATTGTGATGAAGATTCTTAGAGCAATTTCAATGTTTGGAAAAGTTGAGCCCAAGTTGGATATTTTGATCATTTTCTAAAGTTCTAAAGCAGTGACTTGAGTTAATACTCTTTTGCGTTCAATGATGGTGCAGGAACTAATGAAAGGAAACGTAGGCACTCTAGCGCCCCCTGGGCGCTCGCGCCCCTAGGCTTCAGCCTTGCCAGCCTGTGCATAAATCCGGGGCTGACCAGCAGTACATTAGTCTCGATTAACTCATTTATTTCGAACTCATATTTATTTTCAATCGGCCAGTGTCTTCTCTAGAAACAGTATCGTTTCGCTGTATTTTTCGTTTTTATATCGTCAACCAATTTTATTCGGTTTGCCATGAGGAAGATAAAGGTCAATCATTTTTTTTATTATCTATGTCACTGTGAATGTGGACGCCAAAGTGACTATAATGATGAAAACAATGATAAAAGGTATGTATACCCGCGTAGACAGTATCACGGACGAGAATCAGGATGCGAGATAGATCTTGCGAAATTTTCTTTGTCAAAGTTGAAGTTAAGAAATGTATGTAATTAATAAAAGAACCGCGACAGTCCTTGAGTGCTGTTGTTAATGACGAAATTGAAATATAAAAGAAAATCGTGAAAATGGCTAAACCAATCCCTAGACCCTATTCACTTTCATCTAATTTCCTACCAAATAGCTTGAGTATATTTTTATATTCTACTTTACTACGGTATTTTTGTTATTTCATTTGTCGCTGTAAGAGGCGTAGATAAGTCTGTACCAATCATCGAAAGCATAGAGTAAAGAGTTGCAGAAATGTATTGAAAATAGACGAGCGCTTCTCCCGAGAACTATAGGTCAATATGTAAGCAGGGCTACTGCGAAAAATCTCATTTCTATCACTCTCTCTCTCACACTCTCGTATGTTGACTGTATGTACTAAGTTGAATGTTCGCGCAAAAGCCGTTGACGAAAAAATTTGGATGTGTGGCGACTAGAACAATACAGAGATTAGATGTAGAACTATACCACTAACCTTCAAAACCAAACGGAAGTGAATTTAACATGGGCTATAATATGCTTCCCTAACCATTTATTCTCTAGTTCAACAAGGTTGAAGTACAGGCGTGTTGTACTTACTGCGTGCTGTTGATATTCAGCAGGTTAGGGGGAAGAGCAGCGAGGAACAGACCCAAGGGTATAAAGGCAGCAAGCAGGCGCACCACTTTATCCCATGTTCCGTTCGGCTTATCAATGCTGGGAATCACAACACATACAAGTAGATTACAAATAACAATGTGATTATTTGCACAGTCGCGCGCTCTCAAGCGGCTCTTTCTTTTTCGCGCAGTTACGTGCCCCCAACCAGCTTTCTTAATCGCACAGTTGCGCCCCCCCCCCCCCCCCCCCCCCAAGCGGGTTTTCTTATTCGCGCAGTCGCGCGCCCCCAAGCGACTGTTTCTTATTCGCACAGTCGCGCGCCCCTCAAGTAGCTGTTTCTTATTTGCACAGTCGTTTCCATTTGCGCACTAATGTAATTTCTCACAACATAACGTCACTTTTTTAAGGATGTACGTATAAAACTAACTCACTGGATTTGAATCCTGCACCCTGCTCTACCTTTTTTTTATTTTAAAAATTATACGAAGGTTTTGGGTCATGTGTATTTGTTTTAACGACCAATAATGGAATTGTTTTTTATTCAATTTTTACTCTGATTTCCGCGTGTTACTGTGTGGTCACTATAGCGCGCGAATAAGAACCAACTGACTGTTGGGACGCGCTACTACTGCGCAAATACGATGTGTGTGGAAGCCAATGGAGAGTAGTCATCAGTACAGTGCGTCGTTAAACCCAGTGAGATGAGTGACAGAGAGATGAGTTTACATTGGGAATAAAGGCAACCTACCAATACGTTTATTTCCATTTCAATACCATTATTGAGTGAAGATGTATCAAACAGAGGTTTAATTGGTCATAGACCTACTCATAGATCATTCAGTCTAGCAATGGCAAATTTATGACATTTATAACAGTTCAGTGTCATTCAATTTATACTATAATATCTGTATTTTATGACTGAGTATAAATGGCTCAAACAGATGTATGCGGCTGCCCTCCATAGCTCGGTCAGTTAAGGCTTCGCTTTAGAGACTGAAGTGGGTTTATGGGTTCGAATCCCTCAAGGCAGGAGTTTTTGTAAAACGTCATTTCACTCATCATCACTTCATAGTTTCATACTCACCTGCTTATTCGTACCCCCAAATATTCGCAACACACATTTGTTATTTACCCGTGATGAGTCGTCGAGGTTTTCTTTCCACCTTCTTTCAAGCCTGGATATCTGTCAGCTCCATACAGCGTCGCTGACTGGTGAGCGCTGGCTGTTGGGGCTGGTTCGAGATAGCCGTCGCTAAAACTATTCACATATTGGTACGGGTAAGGTTCCTTGGTCTGGACATTGTAGTTCGGTGAACGATCCTGAGAGAATTGTGTTGGTCGTACATCATTCTCAAATTTTATCGACTTATAAACCATATTATCAAATACAACTTTATGATTAGGTTTTTGCAGATACTCATGAAACGATTCTCCATCTTGTTCTGAATTCAGCGATTTTAAATAATCATTATTATTTAATTGATGACTTGTTTCTGATTTGAATAGAGGATTGATATTGTTTTGGTGACTTTGTCTAGATTCTTGTTGTACTCCCTTTAGGGGTGGCTCGGTACCGTAGTAGGGCGTGGTGGTGGTGCCGTCGTGCAGGAATAAAGCCGCTAGCATTGGACTAGCAGCGAAGCTAGTGGTCGGTGTCCCGATACTGCTAGCGACGTCTGGAGTCGACCAAGCCTCGGTTTTGTTTGGTTTGATAGTATCAGCCACATGGAGTTGTTCGACAACTTCGATGGCTGATGTTAATCCGATCCCGATAAAAACGATCACGTTTTGAAGGAACTTCATTCTGTTCAAAGAAAAATATGACTCACATTAACTTATAGAAGTGACTGCATAGACAATATTATACGTACACTTGCGGTCACATAGAGTGGTCGATAAAGCTAAATTAAAATACATACTGAAAAATGTTTTGTCATATATCGCGCAGTGAAACTAGCAGAAAAGCACTCCTGATACTCCTTACGGAACTCCTTACGGACTCCTCCTTTTCGTGGTTTCCTTCAGTCATAAAGTGAATACTGGGATGTAGGCCAATAACTCACGAATTTAATCGGCCAAGACCAAATAATATGAAACTGTTATAAAACTGTTATAAAAAAACAAATAAATGAATGATTGAATGAATCAATTAAATGGAATAAAACAATACGATACAAAATGAAATGAAAACTAAAAGTATATAATACGAATGTCAAATAAAAATAAATAGGTAAATGAATAAATAAATTATAGGCCTAGCTATCAATAAAGAAGAAATTAATCAATAAAGAAAAATTGAAACAGAATAGAAACAAAAATTATCAACGTGGAAATAAATACAAGAACAAAGGAGAAAGAAGAAAAGGAAGAATTCAAGAATAAGTAGAAAGAGAAGATGAAAAAATAATAAGAAATAATAATGAAAAAAATAAAATTCAAGATTTTTCTTCTCCCAATGGAAATGTTTGATTTGTTTTCTATCCCTGAAATTAGTGTCTCAAGATGTATTGTTTGTTGAATGACTTATACATCTTATTATTAATTATTCTTTGAGGTGGTAAGACCGCCCTTGTGATGCCCAGTCCGAACGATCCTATTTATATATTTCATTCATAGCCTTAATTGGGGAACAGTAATTTTGCATCAAGTTTCGATGTTGATAAAAATCAAACAAAATATGTACCGATTTTATTTTAATGTTAATTTCAGAAAAAAAAACATTTTATGCGAATACAACGAACATGAAAATTTGAAAATTCTACTTGCAATTGTTTCATTTTTACTGTATCAGCGTCTGGAAACATTATGAACTTAGGCCCTGGATGTCAATAGTTCCAGAGTTCGTTGGCCTAGTCGACTGTCATCAAAATAACACATGGTAATCAAGGGAGATATTAGATAACAGTTGATTCACTATGGAAATCTCGGGCCATCATATCAATGTAATCAAAATCTGACCATCAGTATCAACTGTATCATTCAGGCTAATTGAAGAAAGTAACAAATATTTCGCAATAATTACATTATTGAATTACTCATATTGGTCTTACAAAAAAACATCTTACGTACAGGGCTGTTTACATATTATTATGACAATTTAAGTACGCATATAGATAATCACATTTTTTAATTTTGTATCAATGTATTCAAGTCATATGATTTTATGGTACTGCGTTCAGAAATTTCAAAAAAAGTCAATACGGTAATTAATAATATAAGGATATGACATCGTATTTGAACAAGGTCTCAAACGTTATACCATCTCCTGTTCGCATTTGCTTTCCTTGAATAGGCGTAAAATGAGTAAAATGATAACTTCATTTCTCACACACTTTTTAGAAAACACAATAAATTACTATCGACATATCTATACTTGACATAATTCGTAAGGTGATAGGCATACGATATTTTTAAAAAAAGTTTGCCGTAATCCTTTGACTGAACTGAAGTTGGTTCTGTGTAGTTTTCACTGCACTTATTATTATCAAGATCGTTTGAATATGTTGCACAGTTCGCTGTTCACCTACCTTGTGCCTTGGCTGTTGTCGTGGACACAATACGCGTGACAGAAGTAACTCAGCATATTTATGTACAAGGGAGGAAAAGGTTGATTGTTTGGATGGTGTCGAAGCATAGCCCTGCTCATGGTCTAGTGACCCCACTGTCACTACAGGACACTGACCGTGACCGCACGCCACAGCATAGAAAACGAGGAAAACTGAGTTCATGAATGAGCTTATCGAGTGACATGGAGCGAGTGTGCGAAATGAAGAAAATGGTACATCCATCATAGACAAGAGATATACTATCAAGAAATGTCACGCAATGTTAAAGTGGAACTGAGCCCTACTTTTACCCCCACGACTTTATTAGCACTTTTCTTTGATCCCCTCGCCTGTAATTCTTCTGTAGTATCAGTGCAATTCGTTAGAGAGCGCTACAGGCATGCTGGATTGTGCTGCTGCCCAGCATTCAACAGGGCCGTTCCTTCAGTGGCAAGCATAGGTTCTTTTTCCAGACGTAGGCGAGGGCAATGAAGGTGTGCATAGGGATTTATTCTTGTTCAGCCACAAGAGTGAACTTTCTTTGTATAGTATATCTTTCGTCGATGCTCCTGTTTTTTAGCATTCGTGCTAGACATAGGGCCTATACAAAATATTGGTTGAAATAAATTTTGGAAATCTTTCTTCACTGTAGTTGAACTTTATCAAATTAGTAAAATATATGAAGACAAGATTAAAAAGAGTTTCGCAAACATCATAACTACGAGTCCAATAACAGTTACCGGTATGTTATAATATAATCCCCACTTCCAAGTTGTACTGTTGTTTAGATATATTAGTTCATCCGCCCGTGTATGGCGCACCGACTTATTTCTTACTTCTTACTTCTTATTTCTTAGATCAACTTATTTATATTGCGTTTAACAACGAACTGTATTGACTGATGAGTGATGACTAGTTGACTACGATCTACTGCCCGACGAATAATGATGAGATGAAAGGCTATTTTTAATTACGTATTTTGGATAGTGGGAATGAAGCGGTCGTGGTCTGTTGCTAAAAAACAGATGAAGGGGTTAGAAGAGATCAAGTAATGACGGTAAAAGTAAACTCAGTCTCATTGTAACATTGCGTGACATGTATTGGTATATAGTAAATCTTTCGTCTATGATAGCATATTCTACACGGTTCGATTGGTCGCTAATTGATCCCAAAAGTTCAAGTTCAAATACTTCATAAATATATTTTTGTTCATAATATTAACATAGTTATCTAAAGAATTTTGAGAAAATTATTATTCTAGGTTGCAGTAACACTATATAGTTTTCTATTTCAAATGTCATTGCATAGTTTTGAGCGCGATGGCATTATGGTATTGTCTTAACGGTCAACTTCCGTGTTAATATGGTGAAAGTAAAGAAAGTAAACACTAATTTCTCTTCACGACAGATAAGTATACTCATTCTTATGAATGAATTGCAGCAATATTTACTTTTAGTGGACTCAGTTAGCACCCATTTTTCTTAAAATTGTATAAATCGTGACTAAAGGATTAACCTTCCTTACTTTAGTAATATGACCACAAAAAATAAGAAAGAAGTGGTTATGTCAATTAAATGCTTAATTAATTTAATTTAAAGTGTAAATACTATACGGTAGGTCAAGATTGGTGTTAATTGAATCTTGCATAATAAGAAATTCAAACCTTTGATGTCACGAACTTGATTTTTGTAATTCTGATCAAATTAATTAGATTAATCAATCAGATTGTGATTTGAAGTCATATATTGCAGAAAATGAACAATATTGGTATCGAATAGAAGATAATATCTCCTAGAATCTAGAACTTTAAGGCTATTAGACTGAATTTTAGTAACTTTATGTGTAATTGAATTAATTACATCATTTTATCAATTCTTTAATTCGTATTTACTTCATTAGATGAGAGTAGCGAAGACTTCCATTCCATTCACCGTTTTTTTTTCAATTTTGTGCGCTGCATACAGGTCAGGAAAGAGCATCAATCGACTTGAAACTTTTTATGCAGATTAATGTCACACCAGAATAGGTCGGAATTGATTTTCAGAAGAATCGATTCAATTTGTTTTCCGGAAAAATCGGAAAGTTTGGAAAATCCCCATAAGAATAATCCGGAGGAGAAATACTTGAAAAAAAAATATTTTCCCAAGCTCTAAAATTTGAACCGAGTATGAAAAAACAGTCATAGACATTTTCATTAATTTTTACAACAATCGGATGAGAAATAACGAAGAAAACCAACTAAACGTACACATTTTATTGCATATTAGGATCAACAGGTTTTGCAAAGTGGTTGCACTAGGTTGCACTATAAACACTAGGAACACTATGGAACAGGTTGCACTATAATTATCAACATGTGGCAGCAGGGTTTTCAAACGTTTGAAGTAATCCAAGGTCTGTAAATATGGATTGAGCTGACAGAATATTTTTATTCTAGATCTCCATATTTATGTTCATTTCACAACGCATATACTGCGTTTTCCTAGTTAATTCAATTTCTCTTGAAGTTGAATACATTCGTATTATAGCCATGAAGTTTCGAACTTTTCGACATATAATCTCACATAATGAAACCCATATTGTCAATTTCATTTGATATTTACACTATGAATTACAACTTGATCGAAGAACTTATAGATAACATCACAACCCTGAAACTATAAATTTTAAAGAATAATGACGTTATTTATGCCCCCAATTTGAGTGAAAACTAGAAACCATTATCTCAATTTCAGAAATTATAATCGATTTATTTAGCCTCCAGGACCCGGCCCTTTTTCTGAGTCGTGACGTAGACATTACTCGACTTTGTTTATGTTTCAATACAGAATAAGAGTGGACTATCTGAATTGTAGACAATCTCGACCATTTCAGTTTTTTTTCCCCAGTTTTGATCAAAACAATTGATTAATCAAATTAATCGATTTAATTACTCTTAAAGTTATAAAAATTCGGTTTGTGGCCATAAAGTTTCGTATTCTGCGAGTTATTATCTTCCATTTGATAACTAATTGTCTACTTTCTGCAGTACTTAGGAGTTAGGAGTTAGGCCTACACTCATAATTGCACATTGTCTGAATAATCCAATTCATTCAATTACTCTAGAACTTACAACAACTAAGGTTGTGGTCATAAACTTTTGAATTGGATTCCATTCGATATTCATCTTGACCATTTCGTATGGTTTTTCCACTTTTAATTGCCATTTGATGCCATTTCAATCATATTAATAAAGTAGGTAAGTGCCTTGCTATAGTCACGATTTGCACAATTTTTATACCAATTGACTCCACTAACACTATACTTCGTTCGAACTCAAAACGCACAATATAAATTTGATCTATATAGCTTATTATTCCAGTTGTCTTTATATAATCAGGTAAGATACCTCTAATCACTTAGCGGGTAAATAACGAAATTAACAAAAAATACTTATATACATATACATATATTTAATACTTAAATACACACACACACACACACACACATATATATATTTATATATATATACATATATATATATATATATATATATATATATATATATATATATATATATATAAACATATATATATATATATATATATGTGTGTGTGTGTGTGTGTATATATATATTTATAGTAACAATAATAACAACAATCATAGAGAAAATAATAATATCAATAATGATACGAATTATCGTCTATAATACACTAAACAATTGCTATACACTACATACAGTACAATACAATGACTACGGAAATTGAACAATACAATAATGATAACGAGCAGTGGTGTATTCGGGCCAGGGCGGGCCGGGGCGGCGCCCTGGTACTTTAATTTTGGGGTCAGGGCGCGTCCCGTACCTTTTTTCTTTAAAACCATATTTGAAGACATATGAAGCTAGCCTGAACCAGCTAACTTGTAAACGCACAATGTTAAAAATGATGCAACCTGATAGATGGAATCTGCCAATATTTATTTGCAACGTCAGACTTTACAATAATGATAGAATGTTGTAATGTAGTGTAGAGTCAGTTTGTAACATTTATTTTAGATGCAAAGGTAAACCACATCATTTTTATTTTATATTTGAATTAGAATCTCCTTAAACTGGCTCACTCCCCCCCCCCCCCCCCCCCCCGTCGAGTTGGGATGAATGTTTTTTTTTCAGTCATCACCGCCTTGGTACTTTTATTTTTTACGAATACACCACTGATAACGAGACTTGGTTTATCAATAATTATCCTTGACATATCATATCAAAAGTGCTACACTATGTTGAGAATAACAATTTAACGTAAAAAGTTGAGTAACGTCTCAAATTTCGTAAGTATTATTAGTCTTTACGGGTACCGCTCTTGTGGACCACAGTATTGTGAGCCCCAATATTCTGCACCACAAGAAGAAGATAAAGTGGACCCCAGTATTGTGGCCCACACGATTAAATCCTAAAATTGAGCAAATACTTTGGTTTTGTGGCCCCCAATATAGTGGTCCAGTAAACCAGAACACCGGGGTCCAGAATATCTTTTCCAACGACTGAAAAGGTATTGTGGACCCTAGTATTGTGATACACAGAGATTTGTCATTGTTAACCTCGATAAACTGGACCCCGATATAGTGGACCACAAAACTGTATCCAAAAGGCGTGTGGATATAGTGGACCACAAAGTTGATATACTATACCCCAAAGCTAGTTAGACATTGTGAACCCCGATATAGTGGCCCCCAATATAGTGGTCTACAAAACTAGAACAACGGGGTCCAGAATATCTTTTCCAACAACTGAATTGATATTGTGGACCCCAGTAAAGTGATCCACAAAGACATGGGCATTGTCAAACTGAAAAGTGTACCCCGATATAGTGGACCACAGAAAAGATATACTGGCCCCCAAGGCCCAACCCATTCGCTCTCGTGGCGCACCAGCATAGCTCGGGTTGGGGGCCAGTATATCTTTTCTGTGGTCCACTATATCGGGGTACAGTTTACGGTTTGAAAATGCCCATGTCTTTGTGGATCACTTTACTGGGGTCCACAATATCAATTCAGTTGTTGGAAAAGATATTCTGGACCCCGTTGTTCTAGTTTTGTAGACCACTATATTGGGGGCCACTATATCGGGGTTCACAATGTCTAACTAGCTTTTGGGTACAGTATATCAACTTTGTGGTCCACTCGGGTCCACTATATCCACGCGCCATTTGGATACAGTTTTGTGGTCCACTATATCGGGGTCCTATTTATCGAGGTTAACAATAACAAATCTTTGTGTATCACAATACTAGGGTCCACAATACCTTTTCAGTCATTGGAAGCGATATTCTGGACCCCGGTGTTCTAGTTTACTGGACCACTATATTAGGGGCCACAATATCGGGGTTCACAATGTCTAACTAGCTTTGTGGTACAGTATATCAACTTTGTGGTCCACTATATCCACAGCACATTTGGATACAGTTTTGTGGTCCACAATATCAGGGTCCAGTCAACGGGCTCCCGTCTTTACCATCTTTAGCGTGTATGCTGTAGTGTTATAGGCATCTCATCTCACTGTGTTGTTGTGCGGGCAGTAGACCTGTATCTGTCAGGGGCCACTGCGACTCGACACATGAGTCCAATAATTCAGCCCAAACGTGACAGACTAAAGAGGCTATATAGAGAAGTATTAGAGATTGAATATCTTGCTATATTTTATTTTATGAAATACAACGATTATAAATGAATGAATGAATGAATGAATGAATGAACGAATAGATAAATGAATAACCTGATGAATAAATTAATTGATCGATATATTGATGCATAAATGAATGAATGAATAAATTGATTGAAAAATGAATAAATAAATAGATGAATGGATGAACGGATGAGTGGATGAAATATTGATTGAGTAAATGAATGAATACATGAATAAATAAATGAATAGATTAATGAATGAATATATGGAAAGATGAATATATAAATAAATGAATAGTTACAAATATTGAATGGTATAGATGAATAATTGAATACAAAATTGATGAATGAAAGAATGAATGAGTAAATAGATGAACAGAAGAATTGATTATTGAATGAATTATTAAATTAAAATAAATGGTAAGTTATTTTATAATACATGGATTAGTTTTTAAATTGAATATTAAATGAATGAGTAAACAAATGAATGTGAAAAAATGAATAAATGAACAGATAAACCAGGAAAAAGCCATCACATGCGTAGTGATTTAAGTGACAACGGCCCATTTTTATGAGATGTAATGCACGGTTATCTTATAGCACTTATAACTTATAACCTAGATTTTAAAGCTATCAAGTCACGGCCTTCCTGTTCTATTTGTTCTGATTTTATTCTATCTTATGACCTTCTTGATCGGTTCTAAATGGATCGTCTTAAGGGAACTACATTATATTCATTTTATTCAAAACCGTTCTTCCGATTTATGTAATATCTTCAAGTCTGTGAAAATTTGAATTTGTTCGATTTTTTTCTACATTTTCTTCTCTGGATTATTCTCATGAGAATATGAAAATATCGAAATGTTTTTTCTCAAAGGTGGAGCAACCGATTGTGCCTTAAAATTAAACAGTGGTCCCATCCAGTTAGTAAATGTTTATCATAAATGTTAATGAGAAGTTTCCACAAAAGTGTTCTTTCGTTTGACATGTGAAAAAACACACGTATTTTCCAGTAATGTAAAACTGGGTCTCCACTTCGCTCATCAAATAAGTGAACACATAGACGAAAAAATACATAAATACATAGGCCCAAGTGAATTAACAAATAAATCAATGAGACAGACTTTTCTTGTATTTTCAAGTAATTGATATTACATGGTAAAACACGTGACTTGTTTGGACATATGAATGAATAAATAAAATGTATTCATTGCTTCAATAAGTACACTGACATCGAGGGTTATAAAATCAGTAAAAATAACAGACGTGTAAAGAGTTTAAAAATCAATAGCGAGTAGTGAATATTTTAAAATATTTCGTCAATTTCTGAATCACAATTTCTGTTTTCCACAAATCCACAGATTTGGCATATATTATGACCGGAGGTATCGTCCGCATATAACACTAGCTTGTTTCCTTCTTAAATGCATTCTTCAGGATCATGTATGTACAGTGAAAAAAGGAGAGGTTCAAAGATCGATCGTTGTGGAACGCATGTAGTAATTGGTAGAACATTTGATAAAACTCGGCGGTTGAGATAAATATCAATTAATTTTACAAGTCGAGTTTTTCCATGCAAATAAGATTTGAATGAGTTCTTAAGTATTCCTCTAGCTCCACATGAGTTTAGGATATATAATAATATTGCATTATTTACGAGATCGAAAGACTCACTCAAGTCAAGAAAAAACAGCGTCAACACTTCATCACCTGAGATGATACTTATTGTTTCATCACGTCGTAAATAGCTGTAGCGGTGAATTTTCGTGGTGTAAACTCAAGTCCAGTTGATGATAGAATCTGTTCCATTTATTGCAAATTTTAATAATCTTTTGTGCATAACCTTTTCGATTATCTTTGAAAAGGATGGTAAAATGGCGCCAGTGGACGATGATTCTGAGCTTCTTTCTCACTACCCTTTTAAAATAATGGTCCTATCACCGAGATTCAAATTTATTCGTGTAGATTCCGCTAGAAATTGAAACATTTCTTATGTGTACCAATGGTGTTGCTAAAATCTGAATACAATGTTCTGTCTCATGTTTTACTACATCAATACCATTTGCATTTGAGTTGGCTAAATCATTAGCATTACTGCATATTTCCGTCCTTGTCAGGCCTACTGATTCAATGAACATCGAAGGAAATGCCGGTCTCTTTATTCGCTTACACTTGGTCTAATATTTGATTTCGAGGACCAGATTGGGAAGATACTAACTTACTTGCACACGTAGTTAAATATAATCGTTCAATATATTGGATACTCTGTTTGGGTCAGACACCTCACCTTCGTGTGACAAACAAATTGTATCGCCAATAGTGATTTGACCATGATTATCATCATTTATAATAGGCCACGTGTGTTTTGCCTTATTTGTCGAGAGGTTTATTTTATCTAGCTGTGAAATTCTAGTTTCGCGAGTCTAATAAATTTTGTGCAGATTTTTTTGTGAGTGCGATAATATTTTGATGTTTATATACTCTCAGATAACTCCCTTCATAAAAGTTTCAATTTTATCTCCGATATTCTAATACCTTCAGTAATCCATTTTTTCTTTTCTACGAAGGCAACTTTTATATTTTTTATTGGACAATGGCAATTAAGATAATCTAGAAAAATATTCAGAAAGTTATCAAATTGAGTGTTTATATCTACTTTATGATACACTGACCCCCACAATCAATTTTGTAAGTAATCGCGCAGATGACTTGTTGTTTTACCATTTATTAACGTAAATGATTGATTCTTATTCTACGTCGGAGGCACTGAATATGTACAATTGTATATTGTTCACGTGAAACCATAACCTGACCCTGAGGTCCGTTAGACCCGGATCTTCAAAATAACTCCTAAAAACAGACTTATCCATAATTGTTGAAATATTATCAATAATAATAGTAGGTGATGATTTCGTAACTCGAGTATAATCTATAATTGTTGTTTTAATATTATAGCATGCAAATGATTCTTCCAATGATTGTCTCACCTGTGATTCTACCGCAAAGTTTATATTAAAACCGCCACATGCAGCGTAGTAACCACTCGCGTCGTGTGATCCGGGAAACGAGGGGAATTTCGGACCCGGTTCGATCCCCGCCGCCGACCATCTTTACAGAGTATTTTTGTGGTTTCTCCTCTGTAGTATAGGCTAATCCGAGGTGGTTCCCACAATATAGGCCACGACCGCTTCCTCCACACTATCCTTCCCATTACCAAAGAAATCTTCATGTCATCATCCCATCATCGCATTATATAATCATCCATCCGACGCCATTAGATCTGCGCTATCATAACAGTGCGTTGTTAAACCCAATATAAAATATTTATATTAAAATCGCCACGTATGGATTGATTCTTCGCACAAATTTTGTGCAATGCTGACATCAATTATTTACCAAGAAAAAAGTTGATATTTTCTTCTGGGAACCTACACATACACCATATTTTTACCTCTTTTACATCGATTTAACCTGCATGTTGCCACGTTGAACACTCAAAATATTTTTTAACACATAATTCTCGAACAGAGGTTATTTCGTCTGTATTTAAATATTTTTAGTAAGAATTCCAACCCTACCATGGATGAAGTACTTGCGGCAGAGCAATAGCTTTTCATCCCCCTGAATATAGATATGTTTTTTCCTCACATGTGAGCCAATGCTCGCTTCAACATATTACATCAGTGTTATCAGTTTCAATTAAATTTCAAGTGGCTCTAGATTGCTTACTTACTCATATTGGATATAAAGACGCACTGAAATGGTAACTAAGATCTATTGGCGTCTAGATTACTCTTGATACTCCTAATAATTATACGTGCATCACTTTTAGGTTGTTGAACCCTGTTTCATTCATTACATTTATTCTGTCCGAATATTGAGGCAAGTTATGTAATGATGATGCAGACCGTGTATTAGTAGACGTCGAGATCAAATGTGAAACATTTAGATCAGCAACAATGGGTGACTCTGTTGCTGACCTTTGATGCTTGATATCACTTGTATTAGTATTAGTTTCGTGGTTTCCCTCTGTAGCGTAGGCTAATGCCGATATGGTTCCCACATTATAGGCCACGACCACTTCCTTCCCACTATCCTTCCCATTATCCTGGAAACCTTCATCTCATCATCCCATCATCTCATTAATCATCCATCCGACGCCAATAGGTCTTCGCTATCATTAAAGAGCGTCGTTAAACCCAATAATTAAAAATAGGCATGCGTCACTTGCATGTCTTATATATTTATAGTGGGTTTAACGAGGCATTGTAAAGATAACCAAGTTCTATTGGCGTCGAATGAATGATTAATAAGATGATGTGATGATGCGATGAAGGTTTCTTAGGTAATGGGAAGAATAGTGGGATGGAAGCGGTCGTGGCTCATATTGTAGGAACTATCCTGGCATTAGCCTAGACTACAGAGGGAAATCACGGAAAAATCTGGGATCATAAGAAGCGAGCGCGTTAGCAACTGAGCCATGTGTGCCGGTTTGCATATAATTTTCACGACTTTTTTATGTGAGATCTTTTAGTTATTTACCTTGAACGTTCCTCTGACCACAGATCGGAAGAATGTACACATAATTTGATAGTGTTTGTGGACACTGTTTGTCGACACACACACACACAGCAGCATGCTGCTCTCTTATGGAGCAGTAGGGCCCCCTATGGTAGGGCCCGGAGGAATCTGCATTAAAATCGGCTAGTGGGCTGTTTGGATTTAGGGTTCATAATATATAGCCTACCACGCAGTGCATGTCCATTCGAGGTAATGTTTTTTTTATATTAAACAAAATGCTTTGTATAACTTATGTACGAGTAGATGACGAGTAAAAGAGAAATTATTTTTTCCCCTTAAATTTCATGATTTTTCAGAAAAAAAAATAGGAACATGAAACGAAATATATATTGATTTTATCCTTTTTGGTATTGTTAATGATTTCTTATCAGCTACAGGCTCACATAAGATATTGAAAAACCTAATTATAGGAATCACGGACAATTAACAACATTCCGCTTCAAGGGTTGAAAAAGAGTGAAATCAACTGGCTGATTTTGTCTCCAGAAAGCGCTAGTGAGCTTTGGGACGCCCGAGGCCATCTTCCTCATTGCCCAGCTCGCGCTCGTCATTCCGCTGGCCACTTAGCTCCTAGCTAGTGCCCGCAGAGGCAGTTCATTGCTTCGCTCGGCATACCGCAAGCGTGTTCGAATCTATTGTCGTATGGTATTGGTATTTGCTTAGTGATTCGCATAGGAAACAGTGAAAGTTGGTGAACTTGAACTTGCAGAAATACTATTAAACGAAGTGTGATTTACAATTATGTATTTCATTATCAGTCCAATTCTCCATTGTGTGCGTTTTCAATAATATACTCATAACTTACTGATAATATGATATAACTTATTATTCAAAAGAATTTGAAGTTCTTAGTTGAATATGTTTTATATTGCATCGCTGCACAGTGCTATATGGACTTTAGTCTATTGTTTCAATGGCCGTATTTCAAGGATGCATTATTGTATTTTACATCCACTAGAACAATAATCATTCTAAAGTTGTTATTTTTTATTAGTTTCGTTCGTTTTGAAGAGTATTCACATGATTATCTGTTATTGGTTATGTAATTACGGGTAATTATACCGCTAAATAACAAGCCAAATGAAAGCAATGGAGTGGAAAATACGACAGTTATGAGCGAAAGTTTGCGAAATATGCGTGTAATACGCCGGAATGCATATTGACGCTGAAAATGTTTTTGGTGCACATTCCTTTTTTATTATGAAGAAATTCGTAATAATTTCTCTGATTGGCTGCATTGCCATATCGATGATTCCACCAATAAACGGGTACACCCTGCATAAGTGCTGCCCCCAACATCAACAATTGGCTCTAGATCTTGAATCGTGTGTAGATTACAACCATAACACTTATTATAACAGTACTGAACCGAAATCAAACACAAGCGTTGACGAACGAAAGCCGGAAGTGATCGGAAGTACAAACTTACCATGGTGGTTTCCTCAAGATGTTGAAATCCTAGACGAAAACACTTTGTACCCAGTAGCTACTGGTTCGTCTTTCCTCAGGGGTAACTTCCCATTGCAAGTGCAATACGGCATGGCTTTACCATGTAGTTACCAGACAACTCAACTCGTCACATCCAACGAGTATTTCGCTTTCTTGGACGACGGCACCCTTGTCGTCTATGATAATTATGAGACTGACGCCAATAGATCGTATCCAAGTCTCACTTATTGCGTCGACCGTGTGGACGTCTCTTCGTTCAACAAGAGTTTGGAGAGCCACGTTATCAAACTGTGTCCATGCCTGACGGAGTCGTGTCTGCGGAAATGTTGTCGTCCTGGCAAAGTGTTGAAAATCCAGGGTGGTGGCGAGGATCACTCGTACTGTGTGGACGGCAAAAATATTACCCAGGACTGGCAACCAGACTTTAGAGACAACAAAACGGATAAAGCTAATTTCAGTGTTCAATTTGGACTTCCTCTGTGTAGTACAGGGCAAACGCCGCTTTTATTGAATCCTACGGTCAATCGACAATACAAATACTGGGTATTGAACAACGGGGACATTCATATTGAGAAAGTAGGGGTGAAGAGTCACTTCGTCTACAAGGAATATTGTGCAGAGATCACTGAATATGATGATGGTACAAGGACGAAGAATTTAGTGCATTGTGAAGTGAAACCTGTACCTGAAACTAAGCCCAATGTATTACTTTACGGCGTTTTAATCGTTTTTGGTGCTATATTCTTATCGGCCACTCTTGTGGTTTATACAGTTGTACCAGAATTGCGAAGTCTTCATGGTAATAATTTGATGTCTCATACAGCAAGCTTCCTGATGGCCTACGTATCATTAGGGGCTGCTCAGTTAGACCCCTTCATGCCGTACAATGCTTGCGTCGTTGTCGGTAAGTACACGAATGGGCGCAGAGATAATAAAGCGATCGTTTTTTTACCGGTATGTAGCTTATAGCTCCTAACGCTCTCGCTTCGTGTTACAGGGAGATGAGGGAATAGCGAACCTCGGTTCAATCCCCGCCACCGTCTGTATTTTTTTTTTTTTTTCGTGGTTTCCTTCTGTAGTCTAGGTGTCTCTATAATCGATGATTCCTACAATAAAGGCCACGACCGCTTCCTTCACATTACCTGAGTCACATTCATTATATCATCTCATTAATCATTCGTAGGTCTTAGTAATCATTGCAGTGTGCCGTTAAACCCAATAAAATACACTGATTATCTTTGATGCCACTATTATTAATTTATTACTTACTACTCCGGCATCTGAGCACCGAGCATTAAATTTGACACTTGGAGAATGCCGTGACGAGATCAATAGGTACAATAATAGCATTCATGTACTCATTTCGTGTAATATTACAACAGTACTTTAAAAGTTGAAACGCAGTAAGATACCCAATAAAAACCAATAAAAAGTCTGGGAAATACAAGTTCAAGTGTCGTTAAGATAGGCCTAGAATGAATCAACGTCGATCAAGGTCGTTCCTAAGCATGTATTTGATCTTCAAGTCTCGAAACGGTAGGCGATGAAAAAAAATCAATTCAGATTTTCCGAGATACTTTTTCCATTTTTTTCGCTTTTTATTCTCTACATGGATGTTTTGAAGTTGGATAATATTAATTACTTTAAAACTTCATGTGATTAGTCAAGCCGTTTGACCTGGAGTGCGAACAGGAAACTAACAATAAAAAAACAAGTACGTTATGTATACGTTCTGATTTTCTCTAAGAGGGATTTCCTATTGCTCGTATAATAACCCAGACACAAACTCGAGATATGATGATCAATCTGCTTGTTCTAAAGCCTATAAAGAAGTAGGGAAAGCCGGTCCTAATGACCGTCAGGCTATTATTATTTAGCAACGTGTGTTGAAGTCCGTCCGTGATTTTCTTCTGGTACCAGCTGAAGCCTTGGCTTGTCGGAGGGGGGGGGGGGGGGGGGGGTGAGAATGTAGTCGATTTGGTTATCGCATTATTCGTGTCAAATCATTCGACCTTGCGTGATTATGAACCGGAAATAAAAGGTGTTTCAGTAAAGTGTCAAATTAATTAATCCTTGAAATGTCAAAGTTTAAGTGAAGTGACGTATTTTGTTGTTAGTTTATACTTGGGTGCAGGAAGTGCATGGTCAGTACAGCGAGTAGCCGAGTACAATTTAAAAGCATGATAATAAAATGCATGATTCTAAGAATTATGAAAATGACAATGAATGTTCTATATTTTTATATAATTATAGACAGTTAACGCATCTTAAGCGTTGTAAGATGACTGAAAGTATTGTATGAAATATTTTGTTCTTCAAAGTGGCAGGTTTTATTCATGTAAATGTTTGTGGCTATACCGGTGATATTGTGTAGGCTGAATGAATCCTCGTGCCCATTAAAGGTTTCGCGATGGAAAAACGAAACGAAAACCAGGAAAAAACCCTGTCAGGATGGTCGCCAATGGCGAGAATCGAACTCCGGTGTCCTGAATAACGTTTCGGTGTGCTATCCACTCGACCACTCGTCTCAGTCATTAATATTCATTAAACTCTTTCAAAGAGTAGTCATTTTTAGGTTATTGACTTTCTCATTTATCCTGATGTCTGATGGTAGCTTCTGACGTAATGGAAGATCTAGGAAAATCCATTCTTCGTCAGTAGATCTTCTTGATTGTCAACCATTTCGCCGCGGTCCAAGTTCGAAATGTACTTCTTATATTGTCATGAGTCATCAGTCATCACGCATGATCTAGTTAATCAGAATAACTGAAAAACGGTACCATCACGAAACGAATTTTTTGCAACACATTTCAGCACAAAACGAGTAAATCCGAATGCTTCTGAAGAAAATCTGAAAATTCGAATTTCAAATGTGGGGGGGAGGGGGGGCAAGTCAATGCGACTATTTGTCGTCCAAGAGTCTGTTGCGTATGTGTCAGTGAATTATGTACCACGCGTTGGCCCAGACTATCAGCCTATTCAGCCATCGACTGTCAACCTCATTCCATCCATCAGACTTATCTTCCTGCATGTTTACAACTAATCCTTGATGGCGGACCTAGGCCTAAATCCATAAATTTGTCCAAATCGTGTCTACGTGTACGTGTAAGATTGTGTACTTGTATCCGCGAAAGAAGAAGGCGCGAACCACCCGTGTGATAGTGGTGTGAGACACGTGGACGGTCGATCGGAACCTTCTTCCGGGAAACACGTATGCACGCACAAGAGTTGTATACCTTTGTGACAATAATAGATTTTTTTTG
The DNA here is from genome assembly GCA_907164805.1 of Brachyptera putata. Taxonomy (NCBI): domain Eukaryota; kingdom Metazoa; phylum Arthropoda; class Insecta; order Plecoptera; family Taeniopterygidae; genus Brachyptera; species Brachyptera putata. The sequence goes on along the minus strand of OU015463.1, from coordinate 24,129,324 downwards.
GTTGATTTAATTAACCTTATCCTTTGCGTCTTTCAATGCCGAATATAAGCCTTTCTTAAGACTTGAATCAATATTTTTCATTGGTTATAGCCCTGGTGACAAAGAATTTCGCTGGCGTAGTGAGTAAAAGTTTTCATGGTATAGACATTCCGTCGGGAGTTTCAGTAAATGTATTTGATTATATAAAAAAAGAGTGGCAAATGCGAAGAGTTATACAGGAGAAGACTTTCCGAGGAGTAGCAATACAGGCTAACTTGAAGATGACAAACATTTCTCTTCACAAAATCAGAATCAAGTTTGCTTGTTTCAGAGTCGGCCCATGTCTCTTGATCGTTTTTTTTTCTCAATGCTGGTTAACAACCCCACCAAGAGATAATGAAACGATGAAATTATGATTAGTGAAAAGACGTTCACAAACATCCACGCCTTATGCGGGACTCGAACCCAAGCCCAACGGTGACTTCAGTTACTACCGCTAGCGATAATTGACTGAGCCACCGGGGCCCCCGGCTCCTCTCTTAATCGTATTGCTCAGTTTGCTCTATCAACTTCTTACAGGCTTGTTTCATATCTTCATCACCTCTACAATAGAAAAATTCTCATTAAATTGTTTTCCAAAACAAATGTTTCAAAATATGTATAAATGATTAATTAATGGGACAGTGCTAAAGTTTCTAATGTAGCAGAATGCATAATTAAACTATCGCCATCTTCCCTTATATTGCCATTTGAGAACGGTTTAGGCCTAGATACACGAAAGATTGGCAAGCCTCATAAGTCGTAACATATTATGATAATTACACGATCAGTTACATTACTTACAAATATCTTCTTTCATTTATCACGAAAAAATAAATATCATAACTATGTAACACCGTAATTAGTACGTGCAAACAAGTCACGGCAGAACTGTATAGATTGCAATTATTGGATGATGGCTCAGGTTTGGTACTTGATAGGATTGCCATTAGCGTTAGCGATTATATATTGTAATTTGTATGCTAATTCTTCGAAAACTATATTCATAACCATAGGTTAATAACGTCAATATCTGTTTTCAATTCAATAACTTGTTTATTAATATTTTGAATGTTCAATCATTCAACGTGAAGCGTCCTTATAAAAATTAAAAAGCAGCTTTCTCGACAACAAGTTATATACGAGAAAGCACAAGAAGAAATAGCTGTAAATTGCGATGAATTGAGCCTACATCCAATAATGTCTGTCGTCATGAAAATCCCTTCACTGATCTACTCATAATGTATGCCTTTCTAGCTTCTACAGAGAGGTATCACTGCAACTGCACAAACAGGCACCTGTTAAAATCGTGCACTTTGTCATTCATTTGATCGAACTTCAAAATCTGGTGGACTTTGAGATAGCATAGCAGTCATAGCTGTTTCCTTGAACAATGGTGACAAAGCCATCGTTTGACAAAAGAATATGCATTTGACATTTCACTTTCCTAAAATTCAAATATTATTATCATAATAATGAAAATCGTTCAACTATTTCTCTTCAAGATGTTATGATAGTTCATGTGACGAATATTTCTTTTCAAAAGTTTGAGTCATTTATTGATGAAACAATTAAAACAAAAGAGCTGACAAAAAAATGTGACTGAACGCCTGCACCAGTGCAGGCGTTCAGTCACATTTATATATGCATTATTTATAATTAGGCATAATACCTGTGATTATGCATTGACCATGAGAAAGATATTACGCTAGCAATTAATAACTGATCAATAACTGATCCTCCTCTATACTTTCGGTAATCGGTACAGAGCTCAATATACGGGTGCCCTTGATATAAGTATAGGTACCGTATGCCTAATCAGAGTGATCAGTTGGGTTTGATCGTATAGAACTAAACGAATTTAAACTTACAATCCGTCAGGACAATATATTCAAGCTTATACATTCTTGCAGGTTAAAGTATTTCAAACTGTATTGAATTAAGTGTAGACACACATACCTTGAAAATGATTATACGTCGAGAAAATGTTAAAATGCTACCGTCCATTTATTCCATGGTCAAATCGCTGTTAAGAAGACTGAACCTATAGTGTTTTTCTGCTACTTAACTTTTCCAATTGCGAGTAACGAAGCGAGAGCCATTTAAACTTAGATGACTGGACATTGTTGATCGACTTTTTAGTTTTTATCCACTGTATGAACCTAAACGTATTCTAACTGTTATATTTCTTTGTTTGTTGGCCAGGTTTTGTGATCCAATTCTCGTTCCTGTCGGCGTTCTTCTGGCTTAATGTCATGTGCATCGATATCTCATGGACGTTCAGGTGAGACAAATTTGAGTTCGAAGCCCAGACGTCGTAAGAAACTACTGCATGCTTAACAATCAACAAGATCGACATTGACATTTTTTTTTGGAAAAACTTGATATGTGTCTATTTTTGTGATGATATGATCAACAGCTTTCTACGTGAGATCCGGGTTTGACGCTAGTACCGTGGCATAGAAAGCATTGAAGTTGGATCTCGATGCAGTTGATGTGAGAGGTATGACCCGACACATTCATGAATAAAGGTGTATATAGTTGTGGGAGTCGTCTAAAGGGGACAAATTCAGAACACATCCTTTGTTTCAACTCAATCTCAACATTTAGACAAACTTTGAATAACAACTGAACGAGTAGACCTATCCTATCGGAAATGTCTGAATATTTGCATGTAGGGACTAATGTATGAATAATATTATCGATATAATAGTTAGTGTAGGGAGGTTGTTTTTATTGAATTGTGTTGTGCGTACTACTATTTGTTATATCCAGTTTTGAGGTTTGTATTTTATAGTCATTTAATCAATTTCATGTATTCATGATCTCGAATGGGCCCGCTCCCATTTCCCCTTCTCTTTTCACCACGTATAACTAGCCATCAATTTATTAATTGATTACATATTTGGTCTGAGCTGTTGAACATTGATTTCGACCCATGCACACAATACTGTCAGATCAAGTTGCGTATACTTTTTTATATATATTTTTATAATTGTATCTACTAATTGCTATTCGGACCTCTCTTGTGAATTCATTAACGCTTATTATATAGTATTATGAATTATTTCATAATAGCCTAGCTATACCAACTTTCAACTCCGGTAAAAGTTCTTCCGGTACGTACGCTACTGGCGATCCGGTAGACATCCGTGTTGACAACTCAAGTTGATTGACGATCAGCTGTTATAATAAAGAGATAGTAAAATGGGGACCCATCACTTGGAACATAAGGATCTAAGTAAAATCAATTCTATAAATTCATGATGAAAACTGGTGAACATGATGAACTATGGAAAACTGAAAAACTAGCAAATGAACAGAGCCATGCCCAGTTGCCACTTCTTGTTCCCCGGGGGCGTATTTTGAAAGTATATTTGGACTCGCTGCTCAGGCGAGAATCAAGCCATTTCATTGGTGGTCATCTGCGGCATATGCGATGGTTTTCGTGCTTCGTTTTCGTGCTTCGTAGTTCGAGCTGTGCTTGATAGCATGCTTGGTTTTGAACCTTGAAGATTGACAGATCGATTCTTACTGTATTAAGAACTGTATCGATTCTCACTTTATAATCAGATATGAAAATTGAGAACAAAATGACAATTTTTTTGTAAATGTAAAAAATTCAAATACCATAGGTCGTGTAGCCGCAGGGATACCTCAAGGTTCTCTTATTGGGCATGCAATGTTTACTTCACCGGTATATAGGGTAAGGTTGCCTAATTTGGACCACTTCAGACATTTTATTTTTTGGGGGGCTGAAATAGAAAGATTTTGGGCCCCAAAAAAAAATGGGTGATAGGTACATTCATCATAAACACTGGTTATGAATATATTTTTTTTTAAATTAATATTTTTGGATTTTATGATGATACAGATGAAGTAGTGCAATTGGTTCAATTAAGGATACTAGTTGCCTAATTTGAACCGGTGGGGCCGCCCCGGTGGCTAAGTCAATTATCGCTAGCGGTAGTAACTGAAGTCACCGTTGGGCGTGGGTTCGAGTCCCGCATAAGGCATGGGTTTTTGTAAGCGTCCTTTCATCTATCATCTCTTCATCGTTTCATTATCATCCGCTCATTCGTACCCCCGTATGACCTAGTTGTTGGTGGGGTCGTTAAGCAACATTAAAAAAAAAAAAAAAAATTGAACCGATGATTCCCCAATTTGGACCATAGTGAAATAATTCAAATTTTGAAGTTACATTTTTTTTTGTTTATTGCATATTCACATAATGTGAGACAAAATGATAAAAGAAAGCAATGGAAAATACAAGAAAGCATACTTTTTTACATTAACAGTCTTCGCAGAAGAACGATTTTTGCATTCATTTTGAGGTTATGTTCGGTTTTAGAAAGCATGGTGGAGTGGTCCAATTTAGGAAACAGGTAATCTGAGATTATTATAATTACTTACTATTTCTAGGTAGTATGTGGAAAATCACAAGTGGTATGAGCCGATGCGTAATGAAATATGGTTTATCTCAAAATCAATATTATCGTAATGTGATTCACCGTTTATTTAGAAGACTCTTAGGAATGTTGCCCAAAAACTAGATCAGAAGGTGTATAAATCACAAAACCTCTGTATTTGGCGCTAAACTTCGGTTACCGACCTAAAAATTGTTGTGACGTAATATTTTGGAGTGAAGTAACATAATAAACCGCCAGATCACATATAAGTACAATATCCAAGACAATACAGTGGTGGTCCAATTTGGGAGCAGGTTCAAATTAGGCAACTTTACCCTACGATATCCCGAAAATATCACATCAATCCGTCCTTCTGTATGCAGATGGGTATACTGCTTGTTATACAAACCAGGAGAGTTGAGACCATTCACAATAAAAAAAAACTGCAATCAGCTTTATACGAAGAACATCAAAATATTTCTATGACTGGAGAATTTAAATCAATTAGAACAAGTAATATCCTACATCAAACGTAGATGTCCCACAAACCATACTATCGTTAGCAACAATATCAAAGTTGATTGGAAAGAGCATGTTAAATATCTCGACCTAATTATGGATTAAATTAGAATCTACCCGGCAACTACTCTTGTATAATATGTTAATCGTACATATTTTGCCGTACATATACACCCTCCCCCCATACACCTTTTTGCAGCAGTACGAACAAACCAAACCATAAAATTTTAAATTGTCTATAATAAAATATGTCGTAGAATTGCTTGAATTCTGGGAACAACCCAAGATCTATTTTAAGTCTTCGTACCGATAGTGAACGTAATAAACCCCTTCTTTCCATCGACGAAAGATATACTACCAAGACAGTTCACTCTTATGGCTAAACAAGGATCAATCCCCGTGCACACCTCCGTTTCCCTCGCCTACGTCTGCAATCATGTACCTATGGATCAGTGGCGGAACTAGGCGCCCGCAGAGCCCGCAGCTGCGGGCGGGCCGGGGCCCGCCCGCCAGTTTAGGGGGCCCTATTTGAATTTTCGTTTTTTTCCTGCTGAATGCTCGAGATGTGCCATTTTATAATATACTTGTATACTTTGTGGTGGCATTGAAAACAAAAGCAGCAAATGTATTTGTTGACATTTATATTATCTAGAAAATTAGAAAGGAAGTCAACTGTCTTTCAAGATTAGAAACAATTCGCGGAAAGGCCAGTATTCTGCTTCAGCTGCTTTCTTTTCGAAACACCTACCATGGTTTTAGAAATTCGAAAAGTCCAAACTGTATTAGAATTAGCCAGCTTGGTGTTCGTTCAATACACTGCGCTATCTTCGGGACATTTAAACGTGTGTACTTCCCTCCTTTTGTTTTTAACTTTGCCAGTGAGTGTGGCAGGGGTCGAAAGGTCGTTTTCTAAACTAAAAATTATAAAAAACTATTTAAGAAATTCGATGGGCCAAAAGAGACTCACGGAATTGGCTGTGTTGAGTATAGAAGCCGCTAGGGCTAAACAAATGGACATTGACTGTGTCATAGACCGCTTCGCCGAAATGAAAGCTCGGAGGAAGCTTATCTAAAGGCAGGTAAGGTTATGTGACAATATATAGGGGCCTATATATATATATATATATATATATATATATATATATATATATATATATATATATATATATATATATATATATATATATATATATATACATAAATATATATATATATATATGTGTATATAAAAAATATATACCATCTTTATTCCTCTCACATAAAAATACGTGGTCAGGCTGGTGGAACATCTACCATCAGAAAAACTAGGGCCACAAATGCATAGATGCCGGCTGGCCAAACGTATCACTCAATTACTCACTCAATTACTTATATATATATACATATATTGAATTAGTAAGGGGGCCTTCATAAAATTTTCGCGGGCGGGCCCAGGAAACGAAGTTCCGCCACTGCTATGGTTGCTCTGAAGGAACGGCCGCGAAGGAAAGGAATCGACAAAATCCAGCATGTCTGTAGTGCTTTCTAGCGAACTGCATAGGTACTACAGGACTACAGGTGAGGGGGTAGAAGAGAGTGGTGACAAAGTAGTGGGGGTAAAAATGTGAATCAGTTTTCTTTCAACATTGCGTGGCATGTCTTGGTAGTATATCTTTCGTCTTTGATCTGACTGATCAAAATAAACTGATATCAGCTTCAGATCAATATCCTTGATCTCTGTCTCCATACAAAAAGTAAAAACATACCGACCAAAACACATATTATGGCAATGAAAAATGAATGGACAGTATATTATCCATTCTTTTTCATTCTTCTGCTAACGGTATAGTAGTATATATTTCGTATTTGGTTTTTTAGTAGCTGATTTCATCTCATATGAAATCAAGTCCGTCAGGCCAGCAGGTTTCTCTATGTCAGATTTTCCTTCCAAATTGGTATTTTAATTTTGTATCAATTATTATTGTTTGGCGAAGCGAGAATAGAACTTTTATAACATCTGAAAGGTCCTATATTCTGTCCTTTATAATTTTCTAATATATTAAATTCAAATAACAAATTTTATAAAAAAGAAAGTAAAATTCCATTCAATTGTATAATAGTTGAAAGTATCTATTATTAGGATCTAAATTGGTGATAAGTGTATTCAGTAAATTGAAAAATCTATTTTAGATGTTTAATAATGAATGTACAAGTCTATCTGGTTCAGTGGTTCTAGGGCTAGTTTAGGAAGATGCACTACAGTATTCTTGAGTTTTCTTCAGTATTCAGTATTCTGCGTGCTTAGGACATCCGTACATCCGGCTTGACCAGTCAAACCTGTGATATTGCGTAGGATTTAACATCCATCAGACCAAAGAAAACTGACACTTTTGGTCCTTCATCTGTGGTTCAAGCTCTGCTACGATGTACAACTTGGACTAAAAGTTAAAGTCCTTTTTTTACTTCTGGTCCACGCTCTCCTTTGTTGACAAATACAGGTGTTAGTTTCCAAAGCTAAGATGCCACTGCCAACGTTTTGCCTTTCAAGTGTTCAGTTCGAATCATCATGTATTTTTTATATGTTTTCCTCATTCATTTCTATTGGGTTTACCAACGCATTGTACTGATGACTAAGATCTATTGGCGTCGGTGAATTATGAATGAGATCGCGGGAAGATGTGATGAAAAGTTATTCTATAAAGACAGAGGGAAAAACCACGAACAACCCATCTTAGGATAGTCGACCATGCAGGGAATTGAACCCCGATCTCCTGAGTGACGGTTCAGTGAGCTAACTCGACCACTCGTCTCATTCATTATCAAGAACCATGATGGTGTTGGGGAAGTACCAGTGGGAAGTACGCCTGTATTAGTTCGTCCGCCCTAATCGAAACAGGTTTACTTAATGTGGTATGTGCGGGTATGCATTGTCCGTCCTATACATCGTGTTGTGGCTGCATCTCATTTGAATCGAGAATGAAAATATATATTGTTATTCTACAATGCAAATATGTTATTATTCTACAATGATTTAATTTGAATCAAGCATTGAATTAGCGCAACTCATGAAATTCATCAATAAACTGCATGGAGACTGTGGAGCTTCATTAAATTTTTATTTGTGTTATTTTCGTGAAAAAAAATATTACTTTTATATATATTATGGGTTTAACGGCACACTGTTATGATAGCGCAGATCTAATGGCGTCGGGTGGATGATTAATGAGATGATGGGATGATGAGATGAAGGTTTCTTGGGTAATGGGAAGGATATTGTGAAGGAAGCGGTCGTGACCATTCTGGGAACCATCCCGGCATTAGCCTAGACTACTGAGGTAAACCACGGAAACACCCTGTAAAGATGGACGATGCGGGGATCGAACCGGGTCCGAAAACCCCTCGCCTCCCAGAAAACATGGAGCGCTGTATGTGCCGGTAGAATATTACTTTTTCGTGCTGCAAAATCTATTGCTCGACTTCTAAAGTTTTAACGATTTTCTATTAGAATTGATTTTTTACCCTATAATAAACTATTGAATTTGTGTCTCACCATACATCTTACTGTCTCTGTTATGTGTTACCCTCTGGTATCATCGAGAATACCGTGATCAATCGAATTTAAGGGCATGCGAGTCGATTAATCGGAATACCAGTTTGTTGGAGATAACTTTTGATCGGTATGAGATATTGTAATTCTAGTAAGGAGGAGGAAACTCAGGTATTTTCAATACCTTCAAGACACTTTAAGTAATAACTATTTATCTCATACCTCATAGTTGTCACGCGTAAACAGCTAAAGAAACACATATTCTAATCGTATACAAGTGACAGTTATGCGATTTGAGATAAATAGTTCATACCTACACCATCTTGGAGGTATTGAAAATATCTGTGTTTCCTTTCTATTAGAATTTCGATATCTCGTACCGATCAAAATTTATCGCCAACAAACTGATGTTCCGCTAAATCGACTTGAGTAATCAGCTTTGTAGACATATTGGTAGTTTCCATTTCCACCAAGGTGTGTCGAGTTCTCCAGTGTATTTCATATAAGTCAAGGTATGTAGAGTTTTCGAGTAGACTTCATACAAATATCTTGCTCATCTTACAACGCATATTATCTGCTTTGCCTAGTATAATAAAATGAAATAAAACTAGAATGGAAATCAAAAATAGTGGATATATGTAGCAAGGATTTGAGCCTTCAAGGATGGATGCAGTTGGGTCGCTCTTCCACCAATGTCAAGCATAATGTCCGTCTCAAGTTACTTCATTATTGATGCGTACACCGGTGTACACTAGGAGGACACCACAATTCTTCACCAGATCAGTTCTGTTATATGTCATCATGTTTTTGTGAACCAGCTCAATTCAAGGTTAGACCATACTCAATGGTTCGACTTTGTCTCTTGGCCTCGATTAATGCTAATGTCACAGGTATCTTGCCATTGTCTGGGTGACATATTGACAGTGTGTAAAACCGTAAAACCACTAATTCACAAAAGAGATGAGATGATTGGATGAGCGACAGCGAAGTATTCCAAGTCGTCCCCGTGGCTCAGTCAACTAACGCGCGCTGTGCTAGAAACTGAAGTCAAGTCGGGCGTGGGTTCGAGTCCCGTTTAAGAGTCCATGGGAGTCGATTTTGCGGAATACCAGTTTTTTGGTGATACATCTCGAATGGTATGAGATATCGAAATTCTGAAAACGAGAATAGGCAGATATTTTTGATACCATCAAAATGGTATGAGTAATAACTATGTATCTTACATTGTATGACTGTCAGGCTTGTACGGTTAAAAATTGTGTATTTTTAAGCGATACGCCTGACAATTGGACGATATGTGGTGAATAGTTATTACTTTCACGATCTTGAAGGTATTGAAAGTATCTGTGTTTCCTCGTTTTCAGAATCTCGATATATCATACCATTCGAAAGTTATCACAATATATATGATACTCCGCTAAGTCGACTCACATGGCATGGGTTTTTGTAAACGTCCTTTCGCCATCATTTCATCCCTTCATCATCCCGCGCTCATTGTATATGCGTATAATGTTGGTAGGGTCGTTAAGCAGCATCACAATTTAAAAAAAAGCCTTCCATCTCACTCTGGTGGAGCTTTGTCCGTCAGTTTTTTGTTTGTTTGTACGCAATGCACACGTCGCACGGTTTGACTGATCGACATGAGACTTTTTATGGACCCACAGACTTATCCAACTTGGAACTGTACAGTTTTTGGGCCAAATCGGTGTGACCAATTTCAAGATAAACCGTGACGAAATTTCGAAAATCCTCATAATATTGAGCCGGGCGGAAAATTTGGAAAATAAAATCTCTCCGAAAAAATTGAAATCCTCACTTAGCTGCAAAGAAATTGATTAATTGGATGAGCGATAGCAAAAACTTCCATCCCACTCATCTTTTGCCTGTTTATATTTTTATATATTGGGTTTCAACGACGCACTCTAATGATAAATACGATCTATTGGCGTCGGATGACTGATTAGTGAGATGATGGGATGATGAAATGAAGGTTTCTTGTGTAATGGAAAGGATAGTGGAAAGGAAGCGGTCGTGGCATATATGATAAGAACCATCCCAGTATTAGCCTAGACTACAAAGGGAACCACGAAAAAACCCTGTAAAGATGGATGGTGGCGGGGATCGAACCAGGTCCAATATTCCCCTCACCTACCGGATGACATGAAGCGAACGTGCTGTATCTGCCGGTTTGCCTGTTCATACGTAGACCCTACTACACTGTTATCGTGTGAACTGTCGCACGATTTGTCTCATCAATATGAAACTTTTTCTGGATACGCGTTCGTACCCAACAGAGAACTGTGTATGTTTATGGATAAATCGGTTGAACCACTTTTGAGATTCAGATACAGCATTTCGTAAGTTGGAAAACCCCAAGGCGGGAAGAGTTTGAAATCAAAATTCTCTTCAAAATCATTCAAATTTTTCATCGAACATGGGCGCACGCAATCGGACTAACCGTTACGAAAACTATAATAAATGAATTAATCAATAGTAAAGATTATATGGCATGTTGGTTGTTGCAGTGAAGTTCGTCCGCCGCGAGGAAGCGCTCAAGTTCGCGATCGAAAGAAGTTCATCTATTACTCGGTGTACGCTTGGGGGAGTGCTGGTGTTATCTCCCTCATCACAGCTGTAATGGAGTTCACCCCCAGCATCACAATATTGAAACCTGGCTTCGGGAAGAGGTCTTGTCTCTTCAACGGTAAGGCCCCCGCCTATATGATGAAGTGATGTAGATTTAAACAATGGGAATTAACCAGCAGATTACTGCTAACTGTGGTTGCCAATCGATCAAGAAATCGTAAACGATACCGAAAAGTGCTATATCGAAAATCGATCAAAAATATCGAAATATTAGGAATTCCATTCGATAACGAATCGAAATTATGATATCGATAATCGAACGCAGCATTCGATATCGATTGGCAACCCTACTGCTAACCTAGTGCATACAGTGATAGTAATAGGTATTGAGAGGGCATGCGAGTCGATTTAGTGAATTATCAGTATTTTGGTTATAACTTTTGAACGATATGAGATATCAAAATTATAAGACGGAGAAAACACATATATTTTCAATTCCTTCAAGCTGGTATGAGTCATAACAATTTGACTAATATTGCATATAGTTGTCAAAAGTCTAGCAAGAAAAACACATTTTTTAAGCTGTATGCCTTTGACTATTACGCTATATTAGTTTTTACTTCACTATCTTGAAGATATATTATTATACATATTATATAAACTTACCCAACTCTGCTGGTACTGTGTGCTTTACAGTAAATTCCTGCTGCTAGTAGTCATGCAAGGTTCTTAGTTATCAGTACAGTATTGCATAGTTCTATCTTTGTGTTTGTTCTTTAGGTCCTGCTGCCACCATGGTGTTTTTTTACATACCGATGGCTCTTCTTCTCATTGCAAATTTGGGATTGTTCTTGTATACATCAGCAAGGATAATTGCTGTTAGACGTCAGACTGCTATTCTTCACAAGCCTGGCTCGGCTACCTATAACAAAGAGAAGCAAAGGTAAGCGAAGCTGATAGAACATTGGCTCTTTTGCACTCGAACAAACATAATTTAACATCAAGCTATATTCAAGGGGTATTTCTTCAATTGCTACTATAAAATCAGAGGTTTTTTCTTGCAGTCCATCCAGAAAAATTAACTGCTTGTTGTAAAATCTTTTAAAACTTCAAAGAAAAGAGAAACCTCCTATCATTAGTCCCCAAAAGTAATATTTTTATTAAACCATCCTCTCAGTGGCTCTCAGTGGCTATTTTATGGATACGATCCTATAGCCTCATGATTGATTGGCTATTTGTTCAAGTAATCATGAAAATACGTTGATCGTTATTTGAGGTAATCAAAGTAAATTGAGTACCAGAATTGAAATTAAAAAAATGCGTTGCTACAGAGACTTACAGAATTGATTAGCAGAATTGAAATTGAAGTAATGAACTGTCCACAGCCCCCCTCCCCCATGCACACATTCGAATCAAAGTTTCTACACGCCTATGTAGTACAACTGCTATTTATTTTTCAGATTGATTCTGTACGTGAAACTGTTCCTTCTTATGGGCGTGACGTGGGTGACAGAGATCATCTCCTGGGCGGTGGGTGGTCCGGATTATTATTGGTATTTGACCGATATTTTAAATCTTTTGAGAGCTGTTTTCATATTTGTTATATTCTGTTGCAAACGAACAGTTTACAATCAATTTAAACAGCGTTTCAAAAGAACAATTCGGATTCGTCCACTTGGACAGAGAACTACTAAAGAGAACAACCAGTTTCTGCAAGGAGCGATCAGTGACAACGTTGCTGTTTCAACGATCAAAGTATCACCAGTCATAGAGAGTACTCATTCAGATGAAAAGTATGATGCCGATAGTTCAACAACTCAGGTCTCTGAATTGAATATTTAAATTCCATAAACATTTCGTTGAGACTAGATACTTTTTAGAGACCAAAGTCAAAAAGCTGAAGTAAGCCTCGAAAAATTTCCAACGATTCTGTTTAAGAATAGGCCCTACGCGACATATTACGCGATTACGCGACATTTCAATAGTGAATAGTAAACAATGGCTTCAAGATACTATACAGTCTAGCCTGCGGTAGGATATGGAAACTCGAAATTTATTATGGCTACTTATTTACGCAATGTGCAGTGATACATATACGTATGCCTAAAAACGTTACAATAGTAGCATATTATGAGGTGCAGCTGTAGATGTATAGTTATGCAGAAAGTATTGTTTTTAGTAAATTACGTTTTCGAAAGCGGAACGCTATGAAAATGCATTTTCCTACGAATGCCACTGAAAAAATTGTAACAAATAGGTGCCAATAAGTTCTGACAAAAATGTATTGAATTGTTATATCTTGTAGGATGCAATATAAGATGAAAATGCCAAATTATTACTCCCATTTCTATTAGGTCTATTCATGAGAACGCGCATATTTGTATTTGTATTGGATAAATCAACAATTATTGCCTTAATATTGTTGGATGTACAATGGATGTACTCAGATCTAATAATGATTCTGTGCACATAATCAAGGATTCTAGGATAATTAATTTTAGTAAATGTTGGTGTACAAAGTTTAGTAAATAATATAGTCTCTTATACTGTAAGGTTCTTCAAGGTCCATTCACAATGCAACGCTTACACTAACTCGAGGAATGTTGTCTTATGTTCCCTGTTTTGTCATGTTCTCCTGTAATTTTCCCTTGGTCTATTTACAAGCACCACTAACCATGCCGCTAAGATATAAGCGAACATGAAAGCTATAGCTAGCTTCAAGATGTCATGTTGACATTACTGTAAAATACAGAATCAACCAAAAGAAACCTTCAAATTCGGAACAATCGGAGAGATGTGGCGGGTAAACCGAAATACCTAGACTCGGTCGCCATGTTTGGTTCGACGGTTGAGTTGCAGTGACAGTAGCAATAATCTTGAATTCTGATTGGCTGATATTTTCGTATACTACATTGCTGTTGATGTGTTAAATAATAATGAAGTTTTATTCAATATAATGTCCGTACAGAGTTGTAGAATACGCCATAATAAAAAACAAAGATCAGATTTTATATAGACCTAGGTGTACTCAGTTATCGAGTAGAAGCAACTCTTTCAGGAACGTCTTGAGCTGCGTCTTGAAGAATTGGGAATAGACAGTTTGGATCTCATGTTCTCGTCATACGTTAGGCGTTACTGTTACATGCTAGTATTAGTGTCGTGTTGCATAGCGAAAACAAGTGCCATTATGATATCATTAGCAAATGTCGATTTCTGAAACAAAGAATAGGAATAACCACGTGTGAGTGTGCAAAATAATGAAAATACATTCAATATGGTTCGGAATTTGAATAATTTTTTCAGGGCATAGAAAAAAGATATGAGCATGTAAATAGCATGCTTCCTCTCTATACTAATATTGAAAGTCAACTATATTGAATTTCGAACTTCCATGACAACAGCTCAATTATTAATTAGATATATTATAAACTAAAGTGATTAGTTCTTAGTGCCTATATGTATAATGTAATATTAGCCTACATCATTGATGTATCATTTCAATCGCTTTGACATTAATTTTACTATCTGGGCATGTATATTTTTTGAAACAAAGAGTATTATATGAAGACTTGAAATATGACTGTTTTAATTTGTTAATTCTTTCATTTTACTACCTGTATTTCTTCTTGTCAATATTGATAAACTATGTGTCAAGTACAGTATTAGCGTATATTAGGTGAGGAGTAAGGTGAGGAATCAGGAATAATAGATTGTATAAATTGGGCGCAAGACTCGTCAATGTTGGACCAGAAGAGTAAATGAGTATGATCAGAGAAATGTAATTGATTGTTATCGAAAACATTTGAAAATTGGATTCTTAATCTGAGAAACCAGAGATCTGTTCATTATCTACCAAGCAATTTAAATATCGACTTTATAATGTATTGCGTGTAGGCCTACTTATAATTTGATAGATTATTAGATAGATGGGTTGTATGTATAACCAGATGAACAGTTATTGACTGGTTGTACAATTGCAGTCTTATGAAATGTTTCTTACGAAATTACAATTTCAATTTAAATAAAAATTACGCACTTTTAACCACATACATTTTTTCTTAGACCATGCTTGGAGTGCGTAGGCCTTATGCGCATTTTCTTCTAGTATTAGTGCATATAAACTTAATATAACTATATTTTCTTCAGGATCTATTTATCGACCACTCTTTTATGACCGCAACTGTAAATCTTTTTATTATTCTAACTACAATACGTTGTTAATATTGTTTCGTGCATGTATTTTTATGACAACGTTTTTTGTCCCGTAGGCCTATGTGCATTTAATTGGTACAAAGATCTTTCGAATCAATTTTATACATTTAAGTTTTGCCTCATTATTGTTTGAAAGCGATATGGCAATGAACTTTGGATCTTCGAAATTACTGTGCATATAAAGAGTTGTGATAACAGAAGTCTTGGCCAGAGATTGTATAACAATTTGAAATATATGTTTTATACACTGTTTACAGTTTCAATGAGCTTCGTGTTATTTAATAACCACCGTAATGCTTGGCTTACACTTGAGCATACATTGCCACAACTTTTGAGGGCACAACTTTTGTAGACCCATGCATATTAATTTCGTATTTTCTGTAAGTCAGGCATTGCCTTCACATGTTTTGTGTTTTAAAGGTTAGAATTTATTTTGAAACTATACAACATGTGCACGAAGTCTTCAAAGGGGAAGAAATTGCTCAGAATGATCGGTTATACTGTATCGTAATTGTCAATATTGGAAGTACTTTCAAGGAAGTACTTTTTTGGCCCAACAATCTCTGTTGAAAGCTTTTTCCTCTCGGGAACTAGAAAACTATCTATACTTGCAATGTCTTTCGCAACATCACTCATCGTTCGACTCTGAAGGTTGTAAACATATTCCCAAAATATTTTTTGTAGAAAGCACTGACGGATAGGTTGACTAAAAAACATTGTGTATGTCTATATATAGATGAAAAAATGAAATCAATTCATAGACCAAAGTAATACACTTTAGTATTTCTTTAGTCAATTATCAATTTTGTTGAGGAAAGGAAACTAGGTGTGTTCGTACAAAAAAAATCGGTCATACATTATTAGTGTTTTTAGTAGTGTGAGTGTTTAAGTGTTAGCTATTAGTGTCATTATTAGTGTTAGCTCGATATGTTTAATAAAAAACGGACTTTTCCTCACTTCGCTCACCTATCTGTCATCGCGGAACCGTCACCGTTGCCAGCGTTTCCCAGCCTATGCCTTCTAAGAAAACGCTGGACTCTGGCTATTCGTCGCCTAAATCCCCCCAAAATGTAAAAACTTCATCAAACGGATGAGAATATGTGAAAGTGTGACAATTATTTTGAAAGGGTTTAAAAAATACCACTAAGTAACTAAGCAAACATTGACGATTATTTCAATGAAAACTGTATGAAAATATACGATGATTTATTTGCCTTTTCAAGGTGCCTATAACGTCTGCAATTAAAAAGTTTTGTTGCAAGTTGATAATGGCTCTTGATAGCTCGGTTCGTTTGTCCTACACTTTTTATTCTATTAAGTCAGAACTGATAAAGTAGTTTCGTTCTATCTTCTAGTCAAGTAGTGGAAACACACGATGGCTGTTCCGTTCGTTTGGGTCGAGGAACGCGATCTAGATTCTAGAGTAAAAAGTGTAAGCTCTTGCAGTCTTGCTCGAGAGGTCGGGTAAAAATAGTTCATGAGGTGCGAGGCGAATGGCGCAATATATGAAGTTGGTCACCCAAATATTATACTTGAGGGCATGGGAAATTATAAATGGCTAGCATAATTATATTCCTGTGCAAGGTCTCACTAAAGTAGAATTCTCATATGAATTCGTATATATTGTACATCTTGTCAAGTATCAATAGAATTGATTTGAGGCTGAGCATTCTATAATATTTTATTTACTTGTAGGCCTATACATTGTAAGAAGCCAAATAATTTGATAAGAGTCAGTTCGCCATGCTATTTATTGTATAATAGGCCTACCATTATGTGTGTCTCTGCACTGGTAGAATAAATAATTATTACCGGTATTAATTAATAAATTTATACTTGGGATATGATTTTTTTAATTTCAACCAGTCAATGCATTCTTCTTAGAGTTTTAATTACCTCACCTCCAAGATATATTATAGGCCTACATATTGACACAAACACGGCCAAAAAACATAGATTTGAAAACCAACAGATTTTGAAAATAAACTATTATTATTAATCCTTTAATATGACTAGACGCTAGACGTCAAGTAGTTTTAAATTCTTAATTCTGTAATTCTGTTCAGCAGTTCAGCATTTCAGGTGAAGTTGTATATTATTTACAAATAGGAATGGAAACATATTTGAAATCATTGGCATTTCTGTGATGTGGCTACTTTAAAGATGCCACATTCAGTTTCATGGGTAATAGTTTGTTTCAATTTTGTAGTGGCAAGTAAGTCTTTGTCTACTCGTTTAATATGTTGCCAAAATATACGTTTGTGAGAAAAGTGCGAATAGATGCGATTGCAATTTCCCCACGGTAAATATCGCAAGCACGTGATAAACGCACATGTGCGACGGACAGAATGATTATTGCTAGTGCGCATGCGTCGATTAACCAACGATACGCTTGGTGGCCCAGTCGGTGCTTCAGTCTACTGGCAAATCTCTGAAGTCTGCAGGTAACCAGTTGAATGAGTGGTCGGTGACATGTTGCATGGAAGTTGTGTCAGTGTGCGTTCTGCGTGAACAAATGCGCGTTTATTGATCAATAGTGAAGTGTAACTAATTCAATTCAACAAGTTGATTTAATGTGAAAACACGTGAGTGAAACTGGATTCTAGGCAATTTGAATTAGGAGGTAAGTTCCTGACTTGAAAAGTTCAGATCATGTTCTATTACGACCGAGCGTTGAAATCACCTGTTGCACCTTTGCACGCCCAACGAACGATGGAAAGGCATAGACATTGAGCGAAACGACGCTCTTCCGTCCACTTTTTTCGAATACAATTGACTATATTGAATGATTTCTAATATGATCACATGTTTCATTGTAAGAATATCACCATCACGTCTTCATATCTGGTATTTGAGGCTTGGGCCTGTCCATGTCTGCATGGTGTCTAGGCACTGGCCTGTATCTGTAATTATACAATGAAACCACAATTAAAAATTTAAAATGATTACGAATAGTAAAGCCGGGTTTCAGTGCGTTGGGTATTTATAACTCAGATAGAGCAGATGGCTTAAATATGTACTCGAATGTACCTACGAGTTGAATTGTGTTAGTACGTGAGTACAATTTTCTAAAATGATCGTTGTTGTGGAGTGGGGTCGAGTCTGAAACTAGACGAATGAGCGGGAGTGGCTTAGGCTAACTATTTGAACGCTATTATAATGTGGCGATCGGACTACTGAGGTATTTTTCATTTTCCTCGTTTGCATGATGTATATTTTAGCACCGAAGCGTTGATTGATTTCCTTTTTAGTTGTCGAAACTTCGT
Organism: Brachyptera putata; assembly: GCA_907164805.1. NCBI lineage: Eukaryota > Metazoa > Arthropoda > Insecta > Plecoptera > Taeniopterygidae > Brachyptera > Brachyptera putata. Next base: position 24,110,788 of record OU015463.1, on the reverse strand, counting down.
ATGTACACTTCAAAAAGTTGGACTGGATTGGGTGGGTGGGACTGGAATAGTTTCCAAAGATCGCATTGAAAACACTTGACTTTTGACATCTAACATATCTCTTGTTGTAATGTATGTAGGCTTACATAGACGGTTTTAAACTTTTTAGTTTGTGACACAGTAGGACGTTTTTAGTTCTGGATTGAGATGGGTAAAGTCTCCTTCAGAAATGCACCGTACGTTAGAAGAGAAACAAAATAGCAGTGGATATTTAGTTTGTAGAAATTTCGGCAGACTGCGTTTAGAAGTTCGTCTAGCGATCCCATTATTTTCATTAATATATTCATCCAGATTGTAGTATCCTAATCTATTCCTAGTTTTCAGTCTCATAAATTCGACGTATAAACGAAATTGTAATAAAATTTGAAACTCTGGGCCAGAATATATGGTTTTAAATTCTGGGGAATACAGTCTAGGCTTATCTCTCGTAAGTCATGTATTTTTAATCTTTTGCTCCTTGTCGGGTTTCTATAATTGGCATCAAATTCTATAATCGTACCTTTTATTTAGTTACAACACACATTAGTAGGCCTACACACACGTTTCCCACCTGTTTCGTCACTTATTTTCCCTTTCTTAGTTTGGCCAAGTCATGGCTAAATGGAGTGGCTCTTCGTATTATTTTCTTTCCTATGTAAATTGTTGTGTCCTATTTAATCCCATAACTGATGATACGGTACATTTTTAATTTTACACGAAAAAGTGTCAAATTGTTTGATTTATGATGAGTTGTAATTCATGAATCATGGCCGACCGTGACCTTGAAGTTGTGGTCGTAAACACTGCAGTATTGTATAAGCCTACGATTTTCTTTCATTTTTAGCCTGTGGACCACAGGCCTACTACACACACACAGTACATAGGCAGTAGGATTTATTGGTAAAATATGCAATGGATGAAAGTAGATCATTCACCCAAAATTTGGCGATTTCTTTTTTTAATTTTCAACCCAAATGAGGGCTGAGTAAGGGAAATATTAGATGTAGGCCTATGCATGTATTATCATGTGTGTTTATTCAACCCTTGACCCTTATTTTAGAAAATTGGTATACATACATAAAATAGAAGTAGATATGAACGAAAATATTCATACAATGTTTATTAATCACAGAATTGGCGAAATAAGAATTCCAACCTACTGACGTCTCTTTTACCTTTGTGCCCATCTTTAACACCGACGATAGGGAGTTTCGCCATAGAGTAAAGAAGTAGTAGCTTTCGCTGGTGGACTCAAGAAGATTCTAGCGTATTTTACCGGTACACTTGAATCTTTTTCATGATGATTATTGTTTGCTTAACGACCCCACCAACAGCTACTTTATACGGGGGTACGAATGAGCTGGTGATAATGAAACTATGAAGTAATGATAAGTGAAGGACGTTTACAAAAACCCATGCCTTATGCGGGATTCGAACCCACGCCCAACGGTCAGTGTCTGAAGCGTGCCTCAGCTGACTGAGCCAACGAGGGCGGCTGAATCTTTTTCAAGAAGTCCAAAGCGAAACTTCACAGCGTGAGAGGCGGCAGTCGTTCGCAATTCTCATTTCGCTTCTTTGTAGTTTAAATTTGTATTTAATTTAGATTATAATTGATGTTTTGAGCATAATATAAAAGTTAACCTAGATGAAAGATAGTCGGTACTTTAAATAGGGCCTACAGTAAAAATAACTTTGAAGTATAATGTTTAAATAATTGCCAGTTGTTTCAAATTACATGCATTAGGCTCAGGCGCGTAGGAACTTTCATTCAAGTGGAGAGGGGGGGGGGGGGGGGCATACTTGCAAATCAAAAGTTGATATATATCTAGTGGCTCTCGTACATTTGAGAACTGCCGGAGGCAGATAATTGTGGACCTTTTTAAACGTTCTTTGACCATCTTTCAACCTCACTTCTTGTGTATTCAGATCGAACGCAAGTGAAATGGGGTAACAAGAGCAACTTCTTATTGATAAATGGATCATTCTACTTGTCGAGTCTGAAATGTTTAAATGTATGCTATAATTATTATTAGGCCCAACTTATGAAAACATAATATTCTGAAATGAGAATTGAATCCAGTTAATATGGCATAATATCGAGTCTTCTCCGGCTAACAAGAGTGGAGGTACTTTCCACCAAATTTATGTGGTGTTGACAATATTTAGACGAGTCAGTCGCTGCTAAATACCGCTTGTTTCAAATGAATTAGAGTAGATCGAAAATGAACTGAACTAGGCCTATATGATTATATCGTGAACTAATTAATTAAATTAACCCAATTCACCCTAAATCCTAAATAGGTCTAGTTGTAAACCAGTTTTGGAGTGGTAAGATCGGTCTTGAGGTGCCCCCTCCCCCTACAGACTACCCTATCTCGTCATCCTTACCCTTAAGGGACAAAAAACTTTGTGCCAAGTGTTCGATATTCATTTTTAAAAAATAGTGACTTGGGTGAATTTTAGTCCCATTTTAATCTCGACCCGAGAACACTTCGCGAACTGAACTGCTTAGGTAATTTCTACAATGTAAATTGTAATTTTTTGCACATCATTCATCTGTCACCCGCTCATTGGTGGGCTTGTTATTAAACAAACACTATTCAGTTGTTGCTGCACCGAATAGTTTTTGCATACTCTGCCATACATTGTCATACTTTGCTCATTCATATAATTTGAATACTTGAATTAAATCGACCATTAGAAAAAGTTCTGGTTTTTGTGATGGTCCGTGGTGGTGCAGTTGCATCTACTTATAGGTTGATACGATACTGGATTGCTACCGCTGATATTCGCCATAACAAGTCGTCTTTTTATCAATTTAATTTGCATGCTATCTTGAAGTAGTACTCAAACTCGAACTAGTTTTAACATTGTTACTAGTCATTACTATTCAATCATTGTTATTTATCTTCTCATTATTTCAAGAGTTCTAGAATCGTTTTCACTATACTGCATTTTGTACTCACGTTTCAATTGAATTGCGAACAAACCTATTTGAAATGACGAAATTGCGCCACGGTATTTTCAAATAGATTCCAGACTACGTGAGTACTCTACTTGATTCAGGTGACTGTGTTGAGATAAGCCCATTGGGTCAAACCCAATCGTATATATCTCCTTTTCAATGAGTTTCTTTTCTCACGCTGGTTTTCTTCGCATGCCTGTTTGGCCTTTACATTGTTCGCGCAGAAACATGGCCAGTGGACGTAGGGTCAACGTTTATGTTCATACACAAGTATTATACTGGAGTGTTGCTAGGTCGTTGCTCCCAGTACATTGTTATTATACATCTTCCTAATTGGTATTATATTGGACGGGGATTTGGTTTGTTTACGACTATGTGTATGTTCTGAACAACTGTCAACCCATATTGATCTCGACTAGTCTTTAGCTTCACATTTTATCACTTTCATACCTGCCATCCTGTTTGTTGATTTCTTTTATTGCTCTTGTTGACCGAGATATTGGTTTTTAAGAATTTAGAAAATACAAGCAGGTAAAACTTCATGAACTTATAAATACAAGTTTAGTTCTGTCATAGACAAGAAATATGCACTTCCAGTTATTTTCTACGTTTCATTAGATTACGCCCTTGATACAATACTCGGATCGAATCTTTGAAAATATAAGTAATTGACTACGTGCACGTATTCCAGTATTATTTTTCAAGCGAACCGGGCCAGGCCCAAGCTTGGTTTATTCCCATATATATTATATAGGCCTACCTACAAGTGGTGGAGACGCTGAAGAGCGTATGCCGGATTAAAGTATACTCGGCTGTGGCCAAGCCACACGGCCACAGAATCTATCGAGGTATTTTCTTGCATGGAACTAACGTCCGCTGGCTCTCTATAAAGTCTTAATCAATTCTAGGCCTTAGACCAGAACATTTACCTCTTGTACGAAACTCAACCCTCCGTGAAGAACGGCATCAACCTTCTACCACAGACTAAATACAGTCTTCTACAGTCTTTTCGTTTGTGCCCTCCTGTTGCCCCCGTACCCTTGGCTTTTTCCTTGCATGACCCGGTGCACGAGTATTTTTGGCAATAAAGCTTAAGTACTACATTGAAAATGAAAATCCAACTATTTAGTAGTCGATTTCGAACCCTGGTCTAGTGGAACGCTTGATAGTAATAGCCCACCTTTTATTGGACATGATCTTCGCCTGATCTGTTTTCGGAATGTTTTGGTCCAGTAAACAGAACAGATCAGTGTGGTGGTGGGAGGATGCCCGATGTGGCTCGAGCGAAGTGGTATCGGGTCGTGACCAGTCTGGAAGGTCGGTTCACCAGAGCCGTGGCCAATAACTATCTGCTGCTGGTGCTCCAGTGCTGCCTGTTGTTATTGACTTGATAGCGACACGGTGCCAGCCGACTTGTTCTAGCTGAATGGACACTTGATCTACAGCTGGCCGAGATGTGGAAGGCACTGGGACTACTCATATGGTGATTGTGTCGATCGCTTCACATGCTTCTTGTTTTAGGATGCTCTATTTATTTATATTGGGTTTAACGACACACTGCAGATCTGTTGACGTCGAATGAAAGATTAAATAGCATGATGAGATGCAGATGTATTAGGTTGTGGGAAGGAAGCGGTCGTGGCCTATATTGTAGGAACCATCCCGACATTGGCGTACACTATACAGAGAGAAACCTGGATGGTGGCGGTGATCGAACCAAGGCATCGAACTAACTTGCGCGTAAAGGCATTGAAGTGAGCTAAATGTTCCGGTTTTATGGACCCCACCAACAACTAGTTTATATGGTGGTACGAATTAACAGTTGATGCGGCACTTTACTTAGCCTCTCTTTGACTTTTAGGATACACCCAGAGTCCGCGGTGCACTTCCTAAAATAACGAAAACTAACTATAAATGATCGCGCTTCATCATCACGCAATGCCATTTACAATCGTCTTGTATAAGATTCTTTTTCGGTCAAGTGATGCTAACCTAGTTGTACACAGTTTAATCACGTACTGTAATGATAACTCAGATCTATTGGCGTCGGATGAATGATTAATGAGATGATGGGATGATTTTTTTATTTTAGTCGATTTAGCGGAATTTCAGTTCTATGGTGATAACTTTTGAACGGTATCTGAAATCTAAATTCTAAAAACAAGGAAACAGATTTTTCAATACCTTGAAGATGGTGTATATTTGACTATGTATCTCATATCGCCCAATTGGCACGCGTGTACCGTTAAAAATGTGTATTTTTAAGCGTATAGCCTGACAATCAGGTGATTTGATAAACACAGTCATTACTTACCCCGTCTTGAAGGTATTAAAAATATCTGTGTTTCCTCGTTTTTAGAATTTCGATATCATATACCGTTCAGAAGTTATCATCGAAAAACTGACACTCCTCTAAATCGACTCACATGGACTCGACAAGGAACATTATGCATTGCTGCCCGGCGTCGCCCAGTCAACCACGACACAGCTTTAGAAACTAATAATGTCACCGTTGGGCTGGGTTCGAGTCCCGCAGAAGGCATGGGTTTTCGTGAATGTCCCTTCACTGGTCATCACTTCATTGACAGTATAATTTACTTGTTGACAATTTTTTTTTAAATTTACCAGTGAACCATTTTTCACGACTGAAATATCATGATTGTTCAGTATTTAATGAATCGATACAACTGATTATAGCTTATGACAAGATAATGGACCCACGTTCATGGATTTATGTTCGAGACCTCTTCCTGGTGAAGGGTCAGTTATAAATAATGAGCTCACTCCAGTGCACACTGAAAACCAGCACTGATCCTGCCCTGGACAACGCCATGGAGTTCATACTGGGGAGGCTCGGGCATAATGTTAAAATATATCATAACGACGAATAGGTTGATTGTTCTTTGAAAAATGAATTCGTTGAATTTTCGTTAGTCAGATCGCCACTCCTTGGTCTGCAGTTATGTTCTGGATGGTTGAAGTCTTCTTTGACAACGAATCCTGTGCTAGGTTTTCGTGGACGGCGAAGCGTTTCTCGTCCACTGGGTTCACTTGTCTTGGATGGTTGTGTTGTTATGTGTGTAGGCCCGGTCGGACGGTGAAATCAGTTTGCGGTAAACTGGGCACAACGACAGGTGGTTCCGATGTCTGATGATGGTCGTATGGTCTATACAGGAAGTACGCTCTGTCGCTTTCCGCCATCTTGATTATTTCTCACAGAACACCGGAAGTTCCGACCCTCGGGCTTCCTGCCATCGCTATACCGAGACTCCCAGCGAACAAGTTGGATCCAGTAGACCCCCCTTCGATTCACGAACACTTGGGCGACGCCGCGACGGAAACTGGGGCCACATTTTAGAGTGCATGGGAGTCGATTTAGTGAAATATCGGTTTTTTGGTGATTACGTTTGAACGCTCCAAGATTTCAAGATTTCAGTATGGGAGAAACACATAACTTTTTAATGCCTTCAAAATGATGTGAAATAAAATTATTAGCTCTGGATCCTGACATTGTTGTAGGTATACAGCTAAAAAGTATGTTTTTATAGCTTTAAAAGTGATGCGATATAACTTTTACTCATGTATTGGTATTTTGATATTTCGTGTCGTTCCAAAGTCATCACCAGAAAACTGATGATTCGCAAAGATGCGCTCCTAATCGCGTTATTTATTTATTCAGTAGTTGTGTGTCTTATGGAAAGTTGAAGGTTACCCATATATTGGTACGACACAAGATCCAGAAGACACACGATTAAGCTTCAGATCCTCGCCACCGTCCATCTTCACAGTGTTTTTTCGGAGTTTCCCTCTAGCGCTTGGGTGAATGCCAGGATGGTTTTCCAAATGTAGGCCAAGACCGCTACCTCCCCATCATCACTATCCTTTCCACTACACAAAACACTCAATCTCATCACCTCGTCTTATTAACCATTCATCGGTGTGAATCTTGGTTATCATATTAAAAGCATATATTCTATCATTGCTTAGCTCTCCTTCACACTTCTCAACAATTTGTTAGTATTGTATACACTTCTTCTCGCTTGTCGTACAACACATACATTCCAATGAGACGGGCGGACCAGTGGCCAGCAAGCGGAACCGTCATTTAGGAGACCTGGGTTCGATTCGAAGAGCGATTTGACCTGGGTTCGAAGAGCCTCTGTATAGATGGACGGTGGCAAGGATCGAACCGAGACCCGATCTACCCTCTTATATATATATATATATGTGTATATATATATATATATATATATATATATATATATATATGTGTGTGTGTGTGTGTGGGTGTGTGTGTGTGTTTATATATATGTAGGCCTAGATATAGATATATACACATTCATGCATGCTTGTAAGCGTATTTAATTTGAGGCCAGCATTGTTCTCTAATTTCGATCAGTTTAATTTCAAACTACATTCGATTTTTATTATTACTACACGCTCGGTCCGTGGGAAGGCCATTCGCCTCTTTTTCCTGGAAGTCAATTAAATGGAAATTTCTTATATTTAATTTCAATACGTTTAGTCGCAACAAATTATGCATACGCTTATTATTGCCGTATATATTTTCCTTGTTATGATGTGTCCGTTGTTTATAATGTTGAATTCGTTGCTACCACATGCGTATATGCCGTAGGGTCTAGTTTGACTTAATTCTATGCACGCTGTGTATAATTGTGTGGGAAACACCGATGCAGCTCTGAAGTCGAAGCGATTGTAGCCCTATACCATTCTTTTCTCTTGCAGACATGCAAAGTGGAGCACATCTTTTCCACACATAACCTCGTAGCAAGTTCGTTATACTTGGGTATCCTCTCGAGTCTAGAGAAGGTTACAATCGACCGTCCCCCCCCCCCCCCCCATCCGACATTGGTTAGTGTACGGATGGTTCGCTCATTCATCTTTTGTGGTTATAAGCGAGTAATTTCAATAAACGCATTGAAAGTAAGAGTAGACCCGCCCCTGTGACTCAGTCAACTGTCGCACTGCGTTCGGAACTGAGTCAGGTCGGGCGTGAGTTCGAGACCGCATAAGGCATGGTTGTTTTGTGAATTTCTTTCACCTATCACCACTTCATCTTTTTATAATCACCTGGTCTTTTGGTCTTGGACCCCCGTGTAACTTGGGTGTATAGGTGGGGTCGTTAAGCAAACAATAATCAATCAATTTTTATCATCCGCTCATTCGTACCCTCTTATAACCTAGCTGTTGTTGGGGTCGTTAAGCAGCAGTAAAATAAAACTAAGAACAACTATATCACTAATATCGTAATATAGCGTATGTCACTAGTGCACTCTTTCGTGTTTTCAGTAGATGATGCTCGATTAGTTACTGGAAAAATCAGGGTTTATTTGTTGGATTTTTGCGTCCTGTCCGCAGCCCGATCGTGGAAACAATTGGACATGTCGACCTATTTTTTATTTTTGCTGTGCAAAATCGGTCGATCATCTATTTTCTTCACTTTTTCTTGATAGAATGAGGTTTACATAGTGGAAAACGCAAATTTTTCAATTGAATAAACCAGTGTAAATGTATAAAAAATATTGAGTTGACAGAATTCGATGATAGCCTTTTTATCTCCATTAATTTTGTTTGTATCTTTCAGAGATATTAATTATTCCGCTACGAGGAAAAACATTGTGATAGTTTTCAGCTTACCTCCACGTTCTTCACACGGAGATTCGTGGCGTTTCCCTCAGCTTTTAGTTTTATGAGAGCGTGCTGATTTTTAATTTTTTTTGTTAATCGGAATGTAGCTAAATGATAAATTATCTACCCTGAAACGTGATCCTGTTATGCATATGCATTGATTGTGTAACACGCTATTTTTATTGCGAGTTGAAATGACTTGATACTAAATCCTATCCTTTGAAAACATAGCTGTATAGCTCTCAATCTAAGCTATACATTCTCGGTCGTATTCGATTGTGTGACAACAAACAATTATTTGAAACATGTCTATTAAATGCCCGCAGGGCGTAAGCTACATGTACAGATGGAGCCTCAGCAGTTCCATCCAAGGCACGCTATCAAATTCCGTTGTGATGAAAGTCTTTGACTTTCGTTGTACCCATGACCACCGTGGCACGTTTTATCGTGCTATCCCTTACTGCATTTCCCGAACAAATGCCAATAACCGTATGTCCACAGTAGGCCTACTCCATTTTCATTTATACGTGGATTTCTATGTGTACAGCTTGAACCAAAAGTAAAATCGTTGAACCAGTCAATCGTATGAGTGTTATTGCTTAGAATTTGACAGGTGTCGGCAACCAGAAAATGGTATTTTACGTTCAAGCTCTAATTATATAGGTTCAGTCAATTTGAATGGAATCGTATATAATTTGAGTGTTACAGTTCTTGGACGTAAGTCGTTATATATTTTAATTGAATGTTTTCATCAGCAAATTGACATCCCGTTTCTCAGTAAGCACTGTGGCGGTTTTTATTGGCCTTATCTTACAACCACCTGAGAGATCACCATCTAAATACTCTAGTTTAGGGCCTAGTTGATATGCCGGGCTTCAACCTGCATGCCACTGCACTGCACTCGCACCAATATGCATAGATCTAGCCTTAGTTTAAAGCGATGCGGTTGTTTGTTTCCTCAGGTGTGGAGGTGGAAGGCTACGGGGCGAGCAAACCGTTGCCGCCCCCTAAGCCGGGGGCAAGGGCGGGTCCAGTGGGGGGTGGCTATTCACCGCCCCCGTACAGAATGCCACCGTATCCTCTCTACGGGGAAACGACGGCGATACCAGGGGCGAGTGCCGGCGGCACGCTACACACCCATTCCAACAAGTTTCCGGTAAGAGGATCACACAGAATGGAACCTATATATCTTTTACGTATCATAGAAACAGGAAAGTCACGTGTGGTTTGTTTTCATATAGGTACGTTTACTCTTCTGCTTTGTGGCAAGTTCAACATGTTTTGAGCAACATGCGCTCAGCGTACGACTCCTTTTACTGTTGAGCGCTTTGACGACGCCAAATTTCGACTTTGACTTGTGGTTCTTGGAACAATTCTTTGATCTTCCACTAATTTTATCCAACCAAAATGTATGAGCTACCAAAATAACAGTGCCGAATGCTGACATAATGGTGAACAGCACTCGCCAAATCAGGAACTGTTCGGACAAGTAAACAAAACTTCCCGATGCATTGTGAGCAGCGACAGCGCATGTTGTAGACTATAGCAAGTTCCTTCAACGTTGAGCTACATCAGAAAGTCAGGATGACACAGACAATCTGAATCGTATAAAAATGTAATGAAAAGCAACTTGATTGCATTTCGATGTAAAAAAACGATCCCGACTCATGACCCTTGGTATTTCGTTCAATATTCAAAACCAAACAAAGAATAGCATAGAGTAGGTATCGTACCCGCGCATCCAGGCATGGAAAGCAGGCGTGGTAGTCCATGCTATAGCAGTGGTTGTGGTGGAGATCACGGTTGTAAGGCACATCTATCGCACTAGACGGCAATCAGTAATCACGCCACTCTTAGCAAAACGTTGTATAAGAGCTGGGGCACCCAGCAAGTGTTCATCCAACACTGGGAAACTCATTCTCTGATTGGTCGATTTGAAGTTGCTCAAATCATGTTGCCGGATTGTTTTGGGAAATAATGCGGAATTGGAATGATGCACTTGGAAACATCAACTTTTACCAACGATCTCAAAGAAAAACGGACTTTTCTCTCTTGTATGGCCTACAGGATTGATACTGTATATTCCGATAACGGATACAAACGTGCAAAAAATACGAAATTATAACCTTATCCAACGGAAGATGGTCGCTTTAGATGTATTTCATCAGGCATGAGATAGACCGGCCACCATCGGTCCGCTTACTGTGTTAATATTCATTTTCTTTCACTAATTATAGCAGGCATGATACACTCGCTGTGCGTAAGCATTCGTCTTGTCTGAATGAGACATTTGAATTTGACACCATGATATGAGTTCGTCAACATGCAAGAACTATCCATCCTCTCAAGCTTATATCTCGGCTTATATGTTCTTCAGCTAGCCTTACATTGTAGGGTTGCCATTCAATAGAAAAAGAAAATTGATATGAATGTTGATTGAAATATATCGAAGTTTCTAAACAATATCGAATTGAAAAATTGAGATATTGAAGGTCTTGACTCGGTATTATGGATCAGTGAGTGCTACCCACGGTGTGTGTGTGGGGGGGGGGGGGTAGGGATTAGTATAGGCCCGCCTACACTTTGGTTCGCAGATTCGTCTATCAATAAAACAAATTATACTTTTTCTGAAAACTCTTTATAATACACGTGTTGTTACCATCAATGATACTCACCAATGTTACACTGACATCATTTCAAACCCGTATACGAGTATTATTATTTTTTTTTTTTTATTCTAACAGGTTTATTGTTATTTCAGTTATATTTACCATTTTCCCAAATTATGTCGGTCACTGTTATAGAATATAAAATATATACGGTCTATACCGACATAGAATACGATACGATATAGAATATATACCGAATATTCCAATCCGATATCGAATCGGAAGTTCTAAAATATTGGATCGATCTTGAATAAGGAAATCGAACTGAATCCCCACCTTTTATACACATGCATGTGGCGAATCGCAGATTGACAGCCAATTTGGATGATTAGCCAATCAGCAAAGACTGCAGGTCGAAGCTTTTCCACGAAAATGCCGCATGCGAAATGGTTGGGTGGGAATTAGATTATTTTTGAAATGTGGTAGAGCTTGCCATACCATATAGAAGATTTTGATTTCGATAGATTGATTTCGACTTATAGAAAGAAACAATTGCATCATATGCTCACATTCTGGGAACATGTTATTCGCTTTGTATCTTGTTAGATGAACGTAGCGAAGATTTTCACTGAACTCTTACGGAACTTTGTCTCTGCGTTTTTTTTTTTTTTTTTTTTTTCTGTTTGTAAGCACTGCACAGGTCGCAGGGTTTGACCGATCGACATGAAACTTTTTTTTATATGCAAACTTATCCAACTTGGAACTGTATAGTTTTGAAGTCTAATCGGTTGGACCATTTTTGAGAAACATCATCTATAAGTTTCTAAAATCCCCATAAGATTTGGCTGAGCGGAAAAAATTGAAAAATTAAATCTCTTCAATATGATTCAAATCTTCCGCAAATGTGAACACAAGAATAATATACATGAATACAAATTTGGTTTGATATTCGGACCAGCCGTTTTGGAGAAAATAATATAATAAATGTATTTTATTCATCGGAAAGATAGAAATATTAGTTGAAAAATGTTGCATTGTCGAAGTCACGGCTGTCTAGATTCATTGACATCGGATGAAGTTCATTTCAAATGATCAAGGTTTGTAGAGTTTTCGATTATACTTTATATAGACATCTCGCTCATCGTACAAAGCACATCCTGCGTTTGCCTGGTAAATTATTATCTAGATGACGGTTGCATAGTCAGCTAAGGCTTTAGAAACCAAAGTCACCGTTAGGCGTGGGTTCGAGTCCCGCGTGAGGGCATTTAAAAAAAACGTTCTTTCACTTATAATCAGTTGATAGTTTCATTATCAGCCGCTCATTCGTACCCCCGTACAGCCTAGCTGTTGCTGGGGTCGATAATAATAATCATCATCAGGATGACAGCTGAGTTGTCAGCCAGGTTTCAACAAACTCAAGAGTATTGGTGTATGCTTTCCTCTTCGCGCACCTTGCTTTAATTGCCACCAGATGGCAAAGCTCGTGAGAAGAAGCAACAGAAATGTACATATAAGGCAAAGCCTAATCGAAATAAATGGTAAAAACTAACTGAAATATTGGAGCGAAAATCGAGTGGTTTACAACTCGCAAATTTGGTCTACAACTGATTTCCAGTGATTTCAGGGTTTTCAAGAGATTTTGGGGATTTCAATTGATTTCAAAACATTTCAGAGATTTCAGGGACTTCAAGAGATTTCATAGGGATTTCAGTATTTCAATGGATTTCAAGGGGATTTCATGGCAAGTGTACACCGGATTTCAGGAGTTGTTAACTCCTCGGCGAAAATTATTCACAGTTGACGAAGGTCACCGTAACAAAACAAAAATGTGGAGGCCGTAGGCTCGCAGTAACATTCAATTCCATTTTTTTATTGTTGACGTCGACTAATATTATAAATGAAAATTATAAAATAATACACACAATGCATGGACTATACAATAATATATTTAAAAGTAGGTCTTGCATATATCAAACAATGGTAAATAACTAAATATGTAATACATTCTCCCGCTAGCGAGATTATATAGTATTGAACAACGGTGGTTGCATAAGACTAGCTTATGCCTAGACCTATTAAATTGTTTGCCGTTAAAAACCCATTTTATAATACGTCGACCAGCATTTTATCTTCAGTTTACTGTTAATTGGGTCAAGCTATCCTCAAGCGGATCGTCTCTGTGTCGTATATATTTCAATTTCAATTGTACATTAAAAATTAATGGATACGAAATGAGAAGATTGAAACGAAGAGAGAAATAGAGAGCTATAATAACGAAAATCGATGCCCCAGACTCCGTATAGGTACGTGAGATACCTTAGACCATAGATATATATTACATTTGGATTTACAAACATGCTATCCCAACCCACTCAGGCACTCACATAGGAAGTTCCTATACGCGCCTGTATGTAGTGCGATTCAGCGTATTATATATTGCAGGGAGGAGGATATAGAGACAAAAGAGTTGGAGAATATGAGAGCAGTAGGCGGACATGGCAAGAAGAATTATTCTGTAGGAAAATAGAAAAACACACAACTGAGACAAGCCATCATACAGATTTTGATTATACTTGAAACTGAGTGAAATAAGATCCTCAAAAATTGTATTGTCAGCAATAGGAATAGAGAGTAGAGACCTGGGGGCGAATTCAGATACACTTGACTCTCCTAAAGACAAAGCTACATCGTGTACGTTTCTGGTGTCGTATATAAGCATTTTCGAAAGTTCAAATTTGATGTTTGAAAAACCATGTGAATCAAGTAGTTTTGTTTATAACGATCGAGAAGTCGAAGCCATGAAAGATAGATATGTAATTTTGTCAGACATCGGCAAGTGAGTACATATGAAGTGACATTAAACGGGCACTTCATTCAACAGCACTAGCGTTATCTGAAATCAGAACAATATGAATGAAATAAATAAAAAAATGTGGAAATTTGCACCAATTATTATGTATGTATGCCTTTATTAAAAGAAGTTTGACTCGACTATAGGCGTACTATATTAGGGTACTCCATAGAACTCCATACAAATAACTGGATACAGGTGTCACGATGCGTACGTAGTATATGTTATTCCAATTTATAAATCAGGACGATAAATGAAGACTGAAAAGAGCTGGACGTTTGCTTGTCTACTACCGGAAAACTGATATACCCGAGAACTGACCAACCAAACATGTACTACCCATACTGGAATGAAATACATGATAATTAATCATTTTCTATCTATTTCAACCGTCATGTACCGGTAATCTGATATACCAAACATCTGAACTACCTCTCAACTCACCCACCCATGCTGAAATGATACCATTACATTTAATGTTAATAGAAATAAAATAATTATATTGTTATTTCTATTAGTAGAAATTTGATATACCAAACAACTGACCTACACATGTGTTCAGAGTAGCCAGCTTGGAACACGCGGCAAACATCAAAGGACATCGATAATTCCGGTATAGCAGATTTCAGGTAGGGCAGTTAGAAATAGAGAAAAAATAATGAATGCACATCAAATTGTGGTAGAGCAGTGAACTGGTCGGGCTGTTTGCTGGTATATAGTAGAATCGCAGAACACCCAAAAGAGCTACGTCGTGTGTATGTGATTTGATTACTATATTGTATTTTAGTATTAGTTTTTTTTATTGTTTCTTATTAGTTTTCATTCTTCCTCTTGATACTCTTGTAACCTTTCCACTCCAGGTCGAAAACAACATTACTGCATCAAGTCAAGTTCTTTTTTTTCTTTCAAGTCGTATGCTTTTGGTTATACCATGTTAATTCATGTATTTCAGCTGGTTCGTAGATAATCTTCCTGGACCAATGCGGAAAACCTATTCTACTAAACAAGCTAGAAAGGCATGCAGAACTTCCGGTCAATACGCGTAGTTTTTTTATTATTTCGTAAATCCATTTCAATCTCGTATCTACACAGAAAAGTGCCTATATAATTCTGTCGCAAACGTACGCAATGCTAACGAGAGCGCATTTACATACGAAAGAAATAAAATTCA
The DNA here is from genome assembly GCA_907164805.1 of Brachyptera putata. Classification (NCBI taxonomy): domain Eukaryota; kingdom Metazoa; phylum Arthropoda; class Insecta; order Plecoptera; family Taeniopterygidae; genus Brachyptera; species Brachyptera putata. Next base: position 24,095,525 of record OU015463.1, on the reverse strand, counting down.
TCTGACTACGGGACTAGAAACGGCATTGTTTCGTCGTGCTTCCAGTTTTTCCGTCTGTCAGTAAATAAGTTGTTTCGTCATTGTGACCGTGTAATGTGTTGGTCAGCTTGGATATAGCGATTACAACTTTGTGCGAATAGCAAAAACTAGATTTGTTCGTGTTTACCATGGTGTTACTATAGAATAAAGAGTTAGGGAAGAATTTGATAGCTTATGGTTAAACTGCTGCGCGAATTAGACGACTTCGATGTCTCCGGATAAGCTGTAGTGCAACACCTAATATACGCAGCGATACTGTACAAAGACTAGATTTCTATTGCACTCTTTCACTCTCGTATGTTGACTGGAAATACGTCACTATGAGTAGTTTACTAATTTCAATTGTTCGCGCAAAAGCCGCTGACGAAAAGTTTCGAATGTGTGGGCTGTGGCGATACAGAAATTACAGAAGTATGGTTGAACTTTACAGAACTATGGTTGAACTAAACCACTAACCTTCGAAGAAAAGTAAAGAGAATTCAACTACAATATTTTTCTCTATTTTTTTCTATGTTGTTACACATGTGGTCACCAAACCATGCAGAATGTTGCCCGTAGGAACAATTTGTGGAGATGGTTTTGTCGTCAATATGAAACTGAGTAGTGATGAAGCTGCGAGGTTTTTATACGGATAAAATAGAGCAAAAACCTTGAAGTCTCATGCATTATTGGAGTCTGCGAAAGTATATGCTTGAAATTATACATCTTGTTGATCCACCTAATGAGGTTTTATAAAATATTTGATACTGAGTTAAAAACCTTATGGAATGGAATTATTTAGGAGTACATGCAATTCGTGGTGAAAGATTCCCACTGTTCTTCCGCCACATATTCAATATGACTTTTTACGTACACTTCTAGGCCCAATAGGTATTCAACTTTTAGTCTGTATTTTTTTGGTAATTTTATGTAGGCGTATCAAAGGATTTACTTGAGTTTGATAAAAATGTCGATGTAGTTCATACTTTCCGGAACGCACAATCAACCATCAAAGTATATGTTACTACCTAGAATTACACATTCTCTTTTTTTAACCTATTTTTCAGTGAGCTAGGTTATATAGGGGTACGATTGAGCGTGTTCACTCAACAGAGGTAAACCACTATCGTTGGATGCTCAATTTTCTTGCTAGCCGAGTTTTGTGAATCCAGACTTCGAACTATATACAAGATAAGCGTGAATAACACGTTGCGAAGTGGCAACTCTCGAACCGGAAGTAGGCTTTAAATTAGTTTTACCAAAGGTTTTCGTTTGGATTAGTTTAGAAAAAAAATGGTTAGTTGGTTGGTTTAAGTTAGTGTGAATGGGTTAGGTTCAATAAATTGGTTCGATTGAATTGTTCGATTGAATTGGTTAGGATGCGCGCAACAACAACAACCTCCACATGTTGGAACATACACGGATCGGTGAATAGAGGCTGCCAACACGTTTCTCGTGCCGTGTGCAGGCGACATTCAACCGCCAGTTTGATGTCTTGTCCCTCATTGCAGACCATGTTTCAGAAGTGATACCTGGAGCCAATGTGACGCAATTATTAGTACCTCGATTACCTCTCTGCTGGCAACTGCTACAGTGAATGAGAATGCACGTTCAAGGTCAAATGACTTGCTGCTGTTAACGAGACAATGAGAAATAGATGACAGTCGACGATGAACTCGAAGATGTGGCCATCTCGTGTTCAACGTGTTCCGTTTCTCGTATCCGTGCTTTTCTCAGACATTCTTCTACGTCTTGTAGCACTTTTTGAAAAAAATTATTGGGTTTTAACGACGCGTTTTACTGATGACTAAGATCTATTGGCGTCGGTAAATGACATATAAGATGACAGGTTATTTTATTAGATGTTTTTGGATAGTGGGAAAGAATCGGTCGTGGGCTGTTAAGGAACCATCCCAGTATTAACCTGAACGACAGAGGGAAACCACGAAAAACCCCTGTTAGGATGGTCGACCATGACGGGAATCGAACCCCGGTCTTCTGAATGTCGGTGCAGTGTGCGTAGCCACTCGTCCAGTCGTCATAGTTTGAAGCACTTACGTGTAATTAGCTAAACTATTGTCCTACATTTTCTAAAGTTTGATTAACATCGGAATCCTAATTGGCATACAATCATTGTTTTCCGCTCAAGGCAGAGGATCAGTTACTACAAAATGAAACAGATATCCAATCGTGCATATATTTTAGGAACTGCCCTTCTACTTTTAAATCTTACTGCTTATAATAATTAGTTGACTTGAAACTTCAAGACGTCCACAGCGAAACTCCCTATCGTCAATGTTAAAGCATAGTACGGAAGACGGTAGGCCTAGTCTTTGTAATTCTTATTTTTCGATATATTATATAGCCCCAAGTTAGTTGTTCAATTTCCCAGTTCCATTGTTCATGGAATCATGATAAACCATCTACAACATGCTATTTTCACGCAGAATAATGCCGTCGATAAAGTGTATAGCCTATATCGAATTAATTGTTTCATCTTTATTCTTTGGATAACCGTGACATCTATATGGACATTGGAGAATACACCTATTAGATTTCTCATAATCCAGGGAATACAAAATGGTTTGACACCTTCGGAAAACGAGTTTGGAAAGGCATATTTAAATATTGTACTTAAAAATGGTCATCTCAATCTCAGTGTATGGAAAAGTTGTTTCCAGAAATGTGTCTTCAAATTTTTCCAGTGTTACTGACTTATGGCTCTCATTACCATAGCGACAGAGTAGTAATGTGCAAATGAAGACTGCATCTTTGTTGTTTATCAAAGTATCAGTTTGACCGCGAAAAATGGTTCCGAAAGAGTCCCCCCCCCCTCACTATCCCACATCACTAACGCGGGGGTGGTTCGTGCCTTCATCATTGTCTATCCGCACGATCTCGATCTCCTCGGCCGTTCAACAATCAGGTTTCCCATCAATGAGAGTAGAAAACAAACTCACATCATCACTTATAAATTATAAATTGAATTCTTTTTAAAGCCATAATTCCAGCAGTGTGTGGTACCGACCGTACCGTACATAATATTGTAGAAATTGAATGCAATACACAATACTACTGTACACGTTCACTCGCGGTCACATAAAGTGATTACATCGGAAATTAAAATTTCAATTCGAATACTATCTATACCCACATTTAACCGTTAGTCTTTTCATAGACTCGGCGTGGAGTGCGTGTGCACATTGTCTTCTAATTTTAGTGCGTATAATATCAGTATATATTTTCTTCAAAGTGCATTTTAATGGAGCTACATTTTAATGACCACAACCGTATACGTAGGCATACTTCTAGTACAGTGGCTCCCAATCTATTTGTCGCGAGCCAGCCTATCTATTACCGTCGTCACGACCCAGAAGACCAGAATATTTGCATGGGGTCGCGAATCTTTTACATCTTATTATAGAGCGTACACTATTATAATGGTTATGTACCATTTCTTAAATATTGGAGCTTTTCTTGGGAATAGAAAAGATAAATTTAAGGTAGAGGATGATACATTGTATTCGTCTACAATCTCTACGTTACAGTATGAAGATGGGGCTAGGTAGTTAGATTACTAATTCTGTTAGGAAAGTTGGTAAATATCATTGTACTCAATTATTTGACTACGTGTATATATATATATATATATGCGACTATAATCGAAAATAATATTGAAACGAACATCTATTCTCTCTAAGAAGGCCACACTTGCATTCTAAGTAGTATTATTTTGATTAACAACAATTGTTAATACTTTGATAAACATAGATTTGTGTGCGTGGGGGGGGGGGGGGGGGAGGATTATTCGTCCTTTGGGTCCGCAAATCATTTGATTTCTTGATAAGGAGTCGTGATCAAGAAAGTTCGGGTACCACTGGTCTTGTAAGTTCACTGCGATGTGAAAGGCGGGGAAAGATTGGAAAATAAAAATGAATTTGTTAATTGCATTCGTTCTTTCACTCATTTCTTTCCTCGTACTCGATCCGATTGTTCCTGTGAGAAGGTTCACAGACGCGAGTGTGTTAACACGTGACCCGTGTGCTGTGCTTGTTTGTGTGGAGGTGAAATCTCGAGTTATAATTGCTGGTACCGGTTTATAGGAACACGATACAAGTTATAATATGCTCGGTGACGAGAAGGTACCAACTGTACTAAAAAATGACTACACAAATTTAGATTGTCCTTAAACCAACTGTCCTAAATACCAACTGTACTAGGATACTTCTATGTCTTGAGCAACCTTTACAGTTAAGTTGAAGTTGGGGCGTATTGGCTCCTCCCCTTCACAAATTTCATTTGATACAAACCTTACCTACCTAACCCCAACAGTAAGTAGAAAAAAATCTATCAAAACATTTGATGAGAGGTAAAAGTTGGTGAAGGGGAGGGGTCGAACCACCCACTCCAACTTCTGTGCAGGTTGCTGAAGAAGTAGAAGTTTAGCACAGTTGGTTTTTACTACAGTCAGTCAGTTTTAAAAGAGGATAGTCGAATATAGGACAGTTGATTTTTGGTACAGTTTTATAAAAATGCATGGTGATCAAAAAGTGATGTTATGGCTTGGATTTTTCATTTTATTTTTTTGCTATCAAAAAACTGTCTCATTTTTTGGCGAAAAACGTGTGTACATACAGAGCTTTTGGCCATGGGTTATGGGACATCATGATATTTAGCGACCAATGTTAGCATTATTGTAATGTAATTTTCAGTTCCGTATTGAAATGTTTATTTAATCGCCACTGAGCGCCGTAACTCATTAATGCATGTTGGAGGATACTATGATCATAAGCCCCTTTTTTTGACGTGGGGGGGGGGGGAAGGCATCTGTCTCGGTATGTGTGAATGTTGAATCCAGCTTCTAGTGCTTTCTATTGGCCGTCATAAGCCCTGTGAAAGGGGGTAGAGGTAAAGTACTGGGTATGAGAGTGTGGACTATTGCTTGACATGTCTTGAAGTATATCTTATTATAGTTATGCGTGAAGTGATGTGAAATACTGGTCGGGTCGTATTATATAGGTTATACATAGTATTTTGCAGGCGAGTTTCGAATGTTTTTACTTGAAGATAAGAAAAATAAGAGTTTTCTTGAAATGTTTCAATAATTCTCTAAATAGACTGGATGTAGAATTTAGAATAGACAAGTGAAGTATCTTCCTCTGAATACTCGATTATTTACTCTAAAATTATCTTGCCTCCGGTGGCTGGGGCTCTGCTCAACTGCTCTCTAGACAAACCCTAGTTACTACATTCCTGATAACATCAATAATGAAAGTTCAATGCTTGAAAGCCTGATTGTTTTTATGGAAATAGAGACGATGGTGATCGGAGTCTAAACATTTAAGTGTGGGCCGTCTTCGTAATCATGACCAGGCTGATTATTTCCTCCAGTCCGACCGTACAGGCTGATTATTTCCTCCAGTCCGACCATAATTGATACAAGATAATTTACCAAAATACTAGAATATATATGAAGATAATAATAAAAATATTGTTAAGCCTGCTGCCAAATGAATTGATGAACAAGAAAATGAAATCTTATTTTAGCTCTTTTTCTGAAAACTACATATTTTCTGCTAAACACATCAGTCCTAGGGAAATTCTATTTTGCTTGTCTGCCAATAATTGTTAACGCTGTGAAATGGCTTGTTATGACTCGTTATGACTCTACATGCTGTATTGTGATTTACCCATATGTGTGTTTCCCTTGATTATAGCTTATATATAGCTATGTTGCTAAATAAATACATTATTATTAAAAATTAATAGAATCACTGAATAATTTCACCAGTCTACATATGATGCAGTAGGCCCAACTCTAGCCCACAGAAAAGTCTGCCTCGTTTTTACGGTTACGTTCCCCGATTGCACACATCATATATTGTGTACACAATCGCGAAAGGAAGGTTAGGTGTTGATCGTACTCCCTTTCTCCTATCCTGGAAATCGACATGTGAGTGTGCTGTGTTTTGCTATTAGGCTTTACTAGTCAACTTTCACTGTTGGGAAGGAACATTAAAAACTGGTGCACTTTCTGCAACAAATGGTTTTGCATAATTCCATGTGAATTCTTGAAGACTTGAATGTGCTGGAAGCCAAGTGTTCTAGAGGTGAGAATTGTGATGAGATTGTTGCGGTTTTGTTAGGTTTCACGCTTGTACTAGTTGTATCTATCTGTTTATGCAATCTTACTGCTAAAAGTTTGCTGCACTTGTTATGGCAGGCTTGATTTGCAGTACAGTATCCCTTAGTTTTGAATTACTAAATAGAATGCACAGGTACAAAATTGTAAAATTTTGCTTGTTTTCCGTGGTATAATCAGGAGGTTTGCATAGAAAATATTCATATAAAATATATATAGTACATAAAACGGTTTGTAATAAAACCAATAGGTCTATCAATAATAATTAGTCAAGTGTAGAAGTAATGTCATCCATCCGCATGTACATTTTCTCTCTATAGCAATGGTAATGGAAAGTTGGTTACCAATATATGTTCTCCAGAATTTACCAGTAAGAACAGTTCAACATCAAGGTGCGAGCCAAGTGCATCTTGATAAGCTAGAGCTCGACATTTACAGAAAAAGTACACTAGCGGTCACTTGAACTTTTGAAGTGGTCGTTCAAGTCATATTAAAATTTATCCTGAAAAAAATTTACTGATATTATGAACTCTAAAACTAGTACAAAATGTATTATGCACCCCATGTGTAGCCTATGGAAAACTTGGTACATTGTGCTTAGTTTTTATTCAAATTCTTATTTAAATTCTTATTCTAATTTCATAAATTACGTTTTATGTGACGGCAAGTGTATTTTTTGTATATCTTGAAATATTGGTGCTAGTTTGCATACTCAAAAAATAGCTTCAATTTGACTAAACCTATAGGTTTAAATTAACAAAATTTAATGGAATAAATTTTAGTTCTATTTAGTGGTGGAATTACCAGCATCAGAATAGTTGACTCTAGCTGGCAACTTGGATTTGTTATCACCGTGGTTACCGTACCCAGCTATTTGTTCTCATCAACAATCGGTTAGGCTAACTGTACTTGGTAATACCGGCCCTTCGTAATTTTACGACTTCCTACAATAATACATTTTGTAGAACCTTCAGTAATGATGTGTTACTAAAATCCGTTTGCTAATATAAAATCGTAAGATTTAAAATATTTAATATGGTATACATACATAACGTAGGCCTAGGCCTACACCACTTTTAGCATAATGTGGTACCGTAGCTCAGTGTAACCATGGAGTTGTATTGGTGTAACCATCGTTATGAATCCATGGCGTAACTATGAGTGCTATGAGTGAGTGGATGTGTGAGAATAACGAGTACATGATGTCAGAGGTTCGAGATCAGACGGTTGCAAGACTGTTTCGATTTCAGGTCTAGTCTGTAGCTAATATGTTGTATTCTTAATGATTGGGTTTTATTATTGTCTCCAGATTGAACGAGAAGTGATATTGAGCAGTGCCGATAAGAATACCAAGATACCAATACTCCAGGAATATAGACGGAAGGAGCGTAATAAAACCATGTCTACTATTTCTCCAGATGCGCCAAACAAACTGGTTGCTTGGACAACGGCTAATAATTCATCTACGGTAAGACTCTGTGGAAAATTTTAATGTGTTTTGGTTTTGAATATTCTTTGGAATTATTCAAAACATGATTATGTTATGGAATTATCCTTATTATGGTATTTAGGTAAATCAATTCAACTTGAGAATTCAAAATTGAATTTCAATGGGAAAATTGAAATTCAGTTCAAAATTTTATACAATGTCATAAAACTCATAACTTTTTCTCATAATATATATCATAGGCATGGCCCTACTATAATTTTCCATCTAAATTACAAAAACTGGATTACACAATCTATGTTGTATCAAATTGCATATCTGTGCAACAGATATCTATTTTCACTCCCATATACTAATGTTGATTTGTATATTTGATTCATTTCACATAGGCTTCATAGGCCTATATTAATAATCACATGGAACAAAGAAATGCCAATTCACTGTTATGGCTTTCTGTTTCTGCAACAGAAACAAGACCAATTTCATCAGATTTTTAAAGAGGGTTGCCGACAGATGTCGAAAATGACTCAAATTAATCAATTTTTTCGTGATGATTGATTGATAATCGATTTATTTTACAATTTAAACATGACCATTCGATTATGAAATTTTATTCATCAAAGAAATAATTTACAAAGATGAAAACAAAAATACAAATAGAATGAATATCTTTTGCTTGTAATTATGTCTGAACAATAACTTTAAAAAAACAATATTATCCATGCCTACAAGCGTAGATGTGCTGCATTTGCTACATTGCTACATTCGTCTTTGAACCGTTTTATGTGACAGCAAGTGTACATGCTGTATTTTTTATGTTTGGGCTGTATAGTCAGCATATCTGCAACCGACACAATATAAGTCCATCAATGTAGGAGCGTGTGCTGTTTGAGTATTCTGTAGCTGTCCCGCCAGACAATGTGCCATACCGATATGTTAACAGAATGCACCGGAACTTGGTAAGAATAACAAACAGCGTCTCTAGCGTTTGAGGACCTCGATTCTTGATTGTTTAGTTGTGCCAAGAGAATTGACAGTGCAGTACCTCAATTTCAACTCGCCATTATATTACATCACATCTGAGCTTTTCTGAATCATGTTTTTCATTTATTGTAAACTATGGTAGACCTATATACCGGTACTATTATTTTTGGAAATTTCACTTTAGTTATTTAAGCACAGTTTGTTGTGTTCAATGAAATCTTCATTTAATAATGCTGGTTTGTTACCAGCACATGTTTTTAATTTTACTCAATAATTTGTAGATTTTACAATGTGCCAACTGTATAGTATTTGCTCATCAGTTGAGAATTGATGTCATCATTATTTGGGAGTATCATTATGTTGTCACTCTGAAACACTGAAAAGTAACATAATTATGTAAAACTGCAAGATCAAGTGAGCTACCAAGTAGGCCTACTTGATTGAGGTTTTAAATTTATGTAGGCCTAGTTTCTATTTTTCATTGCCACACTATATTCAATACTTGGATTTACAATTCCTCAAATAAACTCTCTCCCAATTTCCACAGCAGGGTGTAATTTGGCATTTAGCTTGACTGTCGTGAAAACTAATTGATAACGTCAATCGTTTAAGAAAAAAGTATTTAAAATATTGTTTTTTGCATAATTTTTTGTAGGCCTATGTCAAAAATCTTCTTGAAATGCTACACTTTGGTAACTTCTTGATGCCAGAAGAATAGGAGATTTCATAAATATGTAGTCCTACATCATTTAAGAAGCAAATAAACTGCAACATATAGTGTAAGACCAAACCAGGCCACTTACTTGGTTGTGCTTTGCAATTATTTTCTGTATAATTTTTTCTTTCGAAAAAATATTTTTGAAATGCCTCACTTCTGTAACGTCTTTATCCCACAAGAAAGGCAGTTTGCAAGGAAAGCACATCCTCCGTGCCTTATTCCCCCCCCCCCCCCCCCCCCGAACGAATCTCTTGCTTGCTTCTACATGCTCGTGTCTGGTTCCCAGGGTCATGGCGTCCAGCTCCCCGAGACGCCGCTGCGGCCGCACCAGACGTACCTGACGGCCATGCCCGTACACCAGGCCACCTACTCCGGCGGGCCGCACACGGGCGCCGTTCCCAGGACGTACGACCCGTCACGAGGCAAGTACCTTGCCGGGGACGTGCAGCTGGCCACTCCTCTCGTACACCGCGACGGTATCCACGCCTCGAAGAGCATGGGCGACGTCACAGACCAGAGCAAACCTGCGGGTATGTACCTTCACGTTTCGACACGTTCACAGCCAGGGTTGGTAGTTGGTGAAATATGGAACATATAAAACTGGTGTATTAAGTAACTTATGATTTTTTTTCTTTTCAAATGCTGCTTAAATGACCCCACCAACAGCTAGCTTATACGGGGGTACGAATGAGAGGGTGATAATGCAACGATGAAGTGATAGGTGAAAGGACGTTTACAAAAACCCCAATGATGACTTCAGTGTCTGACGCGTGCCTCAGCTGACTGAGCTAACGAGGGCTGCTATAAAACTAGTATAATACGTACGTATTTTACTGTATACAATGCACATGTCCTGTGTGCAATATGTACGTATTATATGCCTTGGTATTATACATTTTAAATATAGGCCTACATTAGATTTTTTTGCCCCAAAAATAATATTGTTTTGTGGTTTATTTTAAACGATTACTCTTCAATCTTCTCACGTGAAAATGGTTCGATTGTATTGTGCTAAATACTAGGCCTACATTTCAAATAATACACACATGTGAATGACAGTTTTTTATGTTTGCCTGCAGGATAGATAAATTACTTCGAAGTTCATGTCATTTTGGGGTGTAAGAGACATTTTATTTTTGCTCTTAGTAGAGATTGGGTCAACAACAGGAATGTTATCAAAACTATTTTGAAACGTACAAAATAGTGTTCATTCAGCATTCTCATTTTTTTTTTTATATACCATGGTCAAAAGTTCAATTAAATTCAATATTTGGGAATTAAAACCACTTTCTCATGGATAGAACCCAAGTAGTGTTATTCATAATTTATTTCTAAAAATTTTAGATGCTAGTAATTTAGTTTTATACTGTATGTGGTATTATACGTAGGTTTTATCCGTGCATCGTATAATTGGGTTTTAGACTTGTATACCCATCCCAGCACACAGCGGATAGACAGTTTGCGTCATGACAGCTGAGTCTCATCCCCCTTGTTTGACCGAGACAGTTGTTGCTATTTTAACTGGCTAATGGTGGTTTGGGTTAGAAGGTGTCTTCCCGGTTTGTCGACCTCAACTTTCCTGATTGATAGTTTCGCGAGTTATATGCTACATAAAACTGACAGCTTTTTCTCTTTCTTCTCAGCGACAGTTGTTGGAATCCACGAAATGCTGCCCCGGCATTTCCCTACAGAAATACGGGAAGACAAGATCAGCATGGAGCACATGGGCAGCGTCGCTCCACCCACCGAGTTGACCGACATCAAACTGAACAAAGACGGGAACGATGGTGACAAGAACAAAGCCTTTTCGACGCGCACCTATCACACTCTGAAAGGAATGATCTCGAGCCGCTTCAACAAAACGTCGAAGGACGCGACCGACACGTCTCTGAGCAAGTCCAACACGTCGTTGGCAGATCTCAACGCGGTGGCTTTGAACAATATGGAGAAGGAGGTGAACAATGCAGTAACGAAAGACGATAGGGGGACGGATGTAGATGTTAGACTAGGCGACGACTTGCCAGCTAGATTGGGGCAAACTGTTCAAATGGAGTCTCGTGAAGGGGCTTGCGCTAGACTTGCAGGCTTAGGAGATTCAAGAATAGGAACTATGGGAAATATGGGAGTTGTGTATGCCAAAGTTTTGGATCAGTCCGGCCAGTGTGTAGTGAACGTAGACGGTAACGTGAACGACGGCCGGGTCATCGGAGCGGACCTGATCCACGCCACGAACCAAGCCTTGCACGCGGAGAGAAATGCTGCGAAACCCGACACGTTGAAAACGCCACAGCCAATATATTCGGATCGTAGTTACAGAAACCCCAACATATCTCAGTATGCAAAGCCAAACACTCAACAGTCCAGTTATTCCGACCAGAATGCGGGTATCTACATGGTGATGAGACAGGGTGGAGTGCACTATACGGGTTCCCCTGGGCAGAAACCATACGAGCCGGACAAAAGTGCTTCATATCAACATCATATGGGACAAAACGGTGGCTCCAACGACCCCCAACACAATATAGCTATGAACCAAAGTGGGAGATATTCCCAGCAACATTACTCTTTGCAGGGGGGTCCTTATCAAGGGCATCTCATGGGTCAGACACATATAAGTACAAATGAACAAGGACAGAAGGGGGGGCAGCTAGGACCTGGCGTGATGTACCAACATCAGTCGTCACCGAGCGGACAGTTCAACGGTGCTGTCAACGGGGGCAGTGGCTATTACAGCGGAAACGCGAATGGTTACGGAGCGAGTGCTACGAGTTGTGATAGGGTAGACGACATGGGTAAAGAGGACGGCATTAAGAGTGCAGGTGATTACGGTGGTAAAGACGAGAAAAGTGGCATGAAGAAAGGTGTGAACGGAGTGGTGCGGAGAAGCAAGTTCGGTTCGAGCGGCATTGGTTCCGGCTCGGGCCAGAGTTCCGATTACGACAAGACAAACGTGGATTCAGGAAGAGGTAGTGCTATTAGCGGCCAGCAGATGAATCGCGAACCGGCGGAAACGAGTGAAGAGTCTTCCACGACTCCGCAAGGTGAGTTGACCCTTTTCAGACTCTTTTCAGACCCTCTTTTGTTCCAAATGTTTTGCGATTTCGAGCAATCCTGGCATCAGCTAGTGGCGGGACTGTCGTGTCCAGGTTTATTATCATTATTCCTATTATTATTATCATCACTATTATTATTATTATTAATATATAGGCCTATATAAATGCTGATTAATGATTTGTTATTGATTTGGTTGGTTAGACACATTAGGTTTAAATCTGCACCGTGTGTGGCTGTGTAATTCCCCTTGCATTCACTGAGACAACCTAGTACCAGTAGTTAGTTACTAGTGAAGAGTACATAGGAATAACCTTGGTTGCATGCAAGCTATTAGCGTTGTGATTATTGACGAGCGAGTCGGTTTCCGTCCGGCCGGATTCATTCGTGAGAGTTCGGCTCCTCCGTATTTGTTCGGAAAGGTTCGGCTCCCAGTGCGTTTCGTTATAAAGAATAATTTCAATATTGGTTGCTAAACGATATTGGTCAAGAAAAAAAATTCTTCCCAACCCATAACATTTGGCCAAAAGCATTTATGTAATATTTAAAAACTAATAAAATAATAAGGAGGATGTGGGTATCAAATCTCGATTGCCGGCTTTCAAGGCAGGCATCATACCAATTGAGCCAATCAGACACAACCAATGACTTGAGTTATAAACATATCTGAACAATCTACTCGACTCGGACCAAGGAGCCGAACCCTCCCGAACGGCCCGAATGGATCCGGCCGGGCAGAAACTGACCCGCTTGTGATTATTGGCCTGAGAAATACTTATATTTAGAGAAGTGCAACACTGCGATTTTTTATCTTCATTGAAATTCTGTTGTTAGCGATCCTGATCAAGAATACGAACGATCGGCAATTCTCTGATGGTTATCAGTCTATTCTCTACATGCACACGATCTCGATCGTTTGCGCATGTCAATAAGTTCTGAATCAATAACTATAGGACTTATATGTCATATGATGTCCTTTCGTGGCCGATAGGAACCCTTTGTCACTCGACAATTTCAAGCAGTGTGCCAGCACATTTTCTTTTCAGAAAATAGTAATAACAATCTTTGTACTATAACAGTGATTGAATGTTTGTATGTTGTTAATGAATGAGCTAATGAATTACTCATGTCTCCCCTTAGCTGTCAGATCCTAGCCAATCTCTGGATCAAAATGTATTGAGGATGGCGTTGGTCGGCTGGTCACTTATGGTGCTTCTACTTCCCATGCTATCGGTGTTGAAAAAATGTTCCTATTTATCTGTCAGATCTATGAGCGTCAATTGAGACATGTAGCAGTGATACAAGTCCTGAACCAACTTTGTTTGAAGATGAATTAGAAATTAAGTTTGTCGGTGCAGATGCTTGGAACACGAAATAGAGCCATTTTCAGATGGAAGACCATAAGAGACCTACCAACTAATGCAACCCTCAATACGTCTTACTCTGGACTGTCGATTGCAGAATGTCAAAGCCAAGAGTATGACATGAGAACATTTCATTGTCAGATTGATATGGACGTACGGTATTTCATGTTAAATACCGGTAGACATTTTAACTATATGTTGCAACAGCTAAGGCACCGGTTTAGAAACTGAGGCTACAAAGTCACCATTGAGCAATTGGGCACATTTTTGATATTCGTAAGGCTACCAATTGATTAATATCAGTGTTTTAGTTTGTAAGAAATTGTGTTAAAATTGTACCTGATTGTAAATCAATCTGTCAGCCTATAGCTATGAAACCAAAACACTTTTGTGAATCCTGATTATCTCATCAATTAAAATGAATAATGATACTGAAAACTGAAAAACTAAAGAACTGATTTACTGTAAGTTTCAAGTTTTTACATTTTTTTTGCCCCTCATGCCTCAGTCAGCTGAGGCATCGCTTTAGGAAGCGAAATCACTGTTGGGCATGGGTTCGAGCCCTGCATGAGACATGTGATTTTGTAAATGCCCTTTCACTCATCATCACTTCATTGCTTCGTTGTCACCCACTCATTCATAGCCCTGTGTAACCTAGCTGATGGGGGGGGGGGGGGGACATTGATCAAACAATAATCAGTCAGAACTATGTTGAATCTACTGTCTATGAATCTACTGTTGAATCTACAGTCAGAACCACTGTATTTGAATATTACAGGTAGATAGCTAAGTGGTAAACTGTTTTAATTACATGACATAAGTGTACTGGTACTGTCAGTCAATAAGTTCCAAAAAGACACCTACCTACCTTTGTAATTACAGACACCCGATTGCCCAGCTTTTCCAGTTTATGCCGAGTAGATAGGCTCAGGGCTCAAGCTCGGTATTACGAGGGAACTGTTATTGGTGTCATGCTACGAAATATGTCATTTGACATACACGCAATCGACACTGTACTGTTCGTTCTAGTGCTGGTAGTTTCTAAGACCGTCGTAAATGGTAAATATTGTAGTATGAAGTATTATTTAACTGTCAGTGAGTATCTTCTTTGGAGGATAGGGTGTAGGGGACGGTTTCAGTAGCTGTGGCTGGTCAATCATCAGTACCCACTAGTCAGTCTGAGTGTACCGTTAGCAACTACCTTGCCGTACTACTGGTACTGTAGAATAATGAAAAATGTAGCTTGAGTAATAATCATCATCTTCTAAAATAACAATATCGCTTTTATAATACTACCGGTTAGTATATTGTAATCTGTTCTCGCACACACAAACATGCATAATATCAAAGATATATGTTCATTTTAGTAAACAATGTGTTTTAATGGAGCAAAACTTGACTGAGGGTAAAGAGCCAGTTAAATTCTGACAAATTTTTTTCAATCAAATATTGCCGGACTATTTGAACGCTGTATAAAAAATCCAGTTGGCCTACCCCAGAGTTTTGATATCGAGCTAGGGTAGGCTTGATCTCTGATAACAAAAATAGTGCCCTTGTAACCGGCAATAATATTAGATGACATATCGACAGGTAATGATTCGGAGTGGGTCGACCTGGTAGAATCTGAGCTGCGTCAGATCTTGGACCCTCACGCCCACCACCAGAGTACGCCACTGGGGCCAAACGGCGGCGGCAACAACTCCACCATTAGCGACAGTATCTCGTCCATGACACCGCCACTGCCCCCGCTCTCGCCTGGTGGAGGCAACACCAGCCGTTACAAGCTCAGCCACAATTCCAGGTAAACTAGCATATAGACCATTTGAAGAATTCTGTGTGCAAGCCCATATTGCCTGCGATACTGCCTTCTTGCGACTGAGATTGGTGTTTTTACAATCTGGTTATATTTTACCTGTCGTCTGCTTATCCGTAGGGTCACAAGCAAAACACTAATATATATATATAAAGTATATTATCCATCATTTTATTCACTGAGACATTGTGTAAATATCCTGGAATAGAGAAAACAGTAGTATTGTACCTGCCAACACATTGCAAATAAATAACTCCACTACAGTATAACTTGGGACACTGAAAAATGGTGAATAAGAACCTGTGGCGAACCATCTACGGACCCTGGAGAGACATTCAGCAAAGAGTTCCAGGGGCCGTGATGGATGCTGTCCTGTAGGACCTGTTGTCCTGGAATCCTTCCTCTACCATCAATGCACTTGAATTTGAATATATATTTTTGGACTTATTTTTTTCTTTGTTTGATAGAAAAAAAGTTGCCAGTGTTATGATTGTGATTTCTACAGATTTCCCCCAAAATTGAGGAAAATTATCAAAACCTGGCTAATTACGCGCAAACTTCGTGTAAAAACGCTTGAAGTATAGAATTTCGTGTAATAATTCGAAAATGGCACCATTTCGCGCCATTTTGTCAAAAGAATTTGATTGGCACAACATTCAAACTCACTATAAAGATGAAAAAAGTTGAATAGGGACAATATTAGTGAATTTCGTGTAAAAAGCATTCGCAAAATTCAAGGATCCCTATCTTCCCGAGTATAACTCATACTGATACAAATCATTCGTACTATATAGCATTGGCAGCATGGGACTTCAAACCACGGGTGCGAGGATCTCCCTCCCTACTTTAAAACCCACCGATAGATGGCTCATTCTTTTTTTTTGAAAGCCTGGTATGAATACCTTTTTTTATATATAATTTTTAAATTATTCATAAGATATTTGGTAATGTTACAGATGATACCTCAATTAACAATCCTTGAGGAAGTCTCATTGTAACTGACATCTGTAGTCTACTTGTCATTGTGTGATTGTAGTGTGCTTATTTGTACAGCATAATGCAATTAATACTGTACACATTGGGTTAACGATGCACTGTAATAGGAAATAATACTTACACCAGTTTTTTCACAAATGATATTTTCAGTGGTACGACTCACTTTTATGCCAACAGAACATTCAGCCTGCTGATGTGTTCAACTTTGGAAATTAAAAATGTGTTTCAGTTTTTCGTGTCAGTAATTGTTTATCACTATGGATCATGTTTTGTATGGCCTACTTTTGTTGCGTTTGCAGCGGTGTGTACGGAATCAAGCAGGACTACGGGCCAATAGACGGGCGTAAGACGTCACAGTCGCAAGGTAGAACCAACGCGACATCACGATTCAATTGGAACAAATCTTGGGACAGGAACAAGGCGACGCTCTTAGGTAAACAGTTATTTGTGAACTAGGTATTATGTTGAATGGGAGTGCACTGACTGTTTGAAAATAAAATGTTTCAAATTTTTTTGTTTGAATAAAAAACTGTTTGAAATAAAATGTTCCCATATAAAACTATTGGAATAATAATGTTGTATTTTGACATTTCAGTTGGCGTTAGGTGTGGTCAATCCTCGTTAATTCAAATTTCACAACTAGTGTTTGAATTAAACTGAAATTTGAATGGTCAGAGATTGAATTAACGAGGGTCTACTGTGTTTGGCACTAATACAGCTTTATGAGTACAAATTGATGTAGATTAGCCTCCTTTACTATGTAGTATAAATGTGCAATATTTGAAAATGTGAAAATTGTCCAACTCATATCTCGATGTATGAAACCTTGACCAAGTGATCTCTTGCTCTAGGTGGGTCAGTAACAGATGTGACATCTACGACAGGCACTGGCCTCGACTCTCTGTTAGATGACGACGTGGCCACGAGTATTGCTACAGGCGATGCCAGGGCCATCAGGCATCAACTAGAAGGACTAGAGAACATGTACTCACAGGTAATACCAGTTAACAGTATACATCAACAATATTTGTGCAGCTTTGGTATTTTTAGAAAATACAAATTTGTGATGGATGATATGGGAGATGAGTGATGCATGATGATACAGTGTAAGAGAAACAAGTGATATGAGAAATAATGAGGTGAATACAGGTTGGAAGAAACTCATGGACTGGACACGAGTTCAGCGAGTCGAGTTCCACAAGAATAAAAATCAGCCGAGTCTGTTGCCACTGGTAGTTTAAGGTGGTTCTCGTATCTGAACTGTTTGAAAGAACGAGCCAGGACAAAAGAGAGCAAGTTATGATGTTATACTGAGCCTGCCAATGAATTCACAATAATTAATTGAAGATAGCATTTATATTCACCCTTTGTGCGGGCCTAGTTTGCCGCTCTTGCTGATCCGTAGTTTTGTTGTGGGCATGAAGTGAAGAGTTTATATAAAATTTGTTGAAGAAATTATGGACTGTAGACACAACTGCTAGCAGTGATATTGTTCCAGTGTAACATTACAATGTTTTACATTAACATTAAAAGAGTCACATTATCAGTTCTGAAAATAGTTCAACTGGTGTTAACGTTCTGTCCCCGGAGTTCGCCGTAGTGCGTAAGTTGTGTGCGTGGGATGAAGGTACCAAGTGCGTTCCCTCGTACTTGAGGAGTGACTTCTTGTCCAGGTGTTGCAACTGCTGGGCGTGAAACGTCAGGGCATGAAGAGTCAGGGCTACCAACCTTCGGATCCTCGGTTCAACAAGCGCAGGTTCCACGGCAGCGTCTCTTCGGTACCCAGCTCGGTTTCCAGCCGGCCAATCAGAGATAAGCGGCGACAAGACGAACGGAAGAAGGTCAAGGACATTAAGGTAACGCGAAATAGAACTCAGCTCAGTATGGAGTACACTTGCGGTCACATAAAATGGTTTCTTCAAAACATAAAGTGTAAAATTAAAGAAAATGTACGCATAGTTTAACATATTCTTTTTTGTATAGCATATTATGGACCATCACTAAAAAAACCTAAAATGTGAAAGGCTTTGAAAAAAGTTGGGTTATATGTATATTTTCCCATTTTTTCTAATAGCCAATCAACTCATCTTTATCTGTATACCTATCTTTTCATTTTTTAGCTCCCAAAAAAACTGAAGTCTCGCAAACATTTGAGTCTCGAGTTCGAGTTCAAAGAACCAAGTTTGCACAAGTGTGTTGTATAAGTAAAATCGAATGGGATAGAATATAGGTTTTGTTTTTAGGGTATCAACAAACGCTTCCAGAGACTGGAGTCCCATGTAGTGACACTTGCAAGATCTGTAGCACATCTGTCATCGGAAATGAGAACACAGCATCTTATGATTCAGGTAAGCGGATCTCGCCCTTGAATATTACAACTTACATGTAATTGGTTCTCAACTTTATTTTGGCAAACTTCATTTTTTTATTCATTCAAATAGCCTAGTTGTTCAGTCCTTTTAATGTGTGGTATTGTCACGCATTTGTGCCATTGAAAAAAATCTCATATGGCCACATGTCTTCGTACTGAGCAAAATACGTTATTAGTTGCCACTGAAAAAGGATATTCGTACAGTGAACCCTATATATTGTTTTTCAAGCGATCAAGAAAAATCATCCATGCATGTAAATTTAACAATGGTTTCATGGGAGTTGTGATGGAGAAGAAGGGGGGGGGGGGGGGGTATAGTAGGCCTTACTAATAGAAGCAAGACAACGATGGATCCAGGAGCATTGTGTTGAGGATCCAGTGTGTTTAGTGAATAGTGCTTTAGACTACTTTTTACAATGTGCTACAAGACTTAAGAAGAAACGTTTTATGTGAACATAAACAAACTACTTGTCGTCATCAATCAAATGAAAGATGTCCTAATGTGTTATTACGTAGATTGTGTTCTGTACTCTTGATTGAATGTGTTCTAGGAAATGGAGAACATCCGCAGCGAGTTGTCAGCATTGCGGTCACACACTCTAGCATCTACCAGCCGATCTCAGTCGATGCCACGCCTTACGTCTGGCTTATCTTCGCTGCCCGCGCTTACCAACCCAACTAGAGTCAAGAAGCTGACCAAGTTCTTTGGTGATGAGCCACCTCTTCTAAGACTGTTCTTGAAAAAATTAGGATATGAGGTAGGTCCATTTTTAAAAAAATGCATCATTATTATTATTATGCTGTGTACATATTCACTATTTACGATATAAGTTGAATAATCGTAAAACCAGTGTCGTTTTGTAATAATTTACTGTATGCCTAAACTGTGATTCATTATTTGATTTTTATAAATTCTTCAATCTCTAAATATTAATTCGTTTGTGTATGACTCGACAAATTTTGTGATCGCAATTAAAGCTAATAATGGGGCCTGCATCAATATTTGTGTAGTAATAACAAGTGTCTCCTCTAGTAGGCCCACTTATAAATGGCGTGTCGCTTGGATATACATTTATGTTCAATGAAACAATTTGCGCACGTTTGTACAGTTGTAGTCAAGTTGTCATTTGATGATGGTTATCCAATTTATTATATAGCCGAGGAGTACTTTAGATAGACCTAAAAGAATATGTGTTCATATGATATGTTATGTGAACATATCATTTTGTTGCTTTGAAAAGACTTGAAAGATGTTATGTGTATTGGGGATACTTGTTCTAGAAAGTAGATGAGCGTGAACGGAGATTTCCATTTTGATTATCGAAAAACATTGTTTTACAGTATACATCCATATTTTTTCTCTAGTCGACATTTTTTTCATCATCCATTATGAGTTTATGCAATAAATGAACAAACGTCAAATTAAACAACCATTATGACAATTATGACAAATGTAAATCTCCACAATACACAAAATACAAGACCAGAATGAAGATAATAGGTTAATTTTAATTTATTAATATATTGATTTATAGGCCTATATTGTAAGGCAATACAAAATTTTGGGTTTTGAAAAGTTATGTAGTTACCCAATGAGATCCAGTTAGATCAATACATGTTCTGACTTTTATTCTATTAATAATGTCTCTGTGATTTTCACCGGGGGTTTATTCCCTTCAAAGTCCGCGGGAAAGGTAGTGGGAAATTGGAGTTTGTTGATTCTTCCTCCACAAGAGCACTCATGTCCTGTCCGTTTTTTGTTATTTTGTTCCTTATCCATGTGTTTCCTTTCCTCCAGCCTGTACCCACCTTATTGTTTCTCCAAACACTTGTTTCTCTTACTCGGTATCATCGTGTATCATTCGTCACGATTATCATCCATAACAAGTCAATCCATAACTATTTTAATAATCCTTATAATTTCTTACATTACTTTTCCCTGTTTTTTTTTCTAGAAGTATGCTGGTGTGTTTGAATCAGAACGTGTCGGTATGGTTGAGCTGCCCTACATGAGTGAGGAACGCCTTCAGTCCATGGGAATACCACTCGGGCCTCGCCTCCGAATTCTCCAAGAAGCTCATGTGTCCGTCCTTACCACAGACCAGCTGTGTGTCTTATAGTAAACCCTGCCTAAAACGTGGGAGAGGGGAAGTTAGCCATCAATTACCATTGCACGTGCAGAGTCCCATTTCATGCACAGGTACCGGAAAACTTTGCACTTCATTTCTATGCTGTCGTGTTTTGTTCTCCAACTCAACCAGTTCGAAACATTCGTCTAGAACTTTTTGAAACTCATGCAAGATGAACTCGGCGGGAAAAAACATTAGCAGCTTTTCTAGAAAATAAACTTTTCAATTTATTTGAAGTGGTCGTTAATCTAGCCAGTTCAGCTGTTTTGGAGAAGATTCCTTTACTACTTTTGCACGTTCTGTTTGCTTGTACAAAAATTAAGCTTACTCAGTGTGAATAGTGATTCTGTAAATTGACCATTCTGTGTGGTTCTTGTCCAAGGCCAGGTCGTCTGTCTCCAGTTGTTCCTTGATGCTTGACAAACGCAGATCCTTACTGCGTGTCACAAAATATTTACAGAAGACTAAAACAAAACATGATTTAGACCTTTGAACAAATCAATAATTTCGATTGATATTTGATATCATTTCGATTCGATATCGAATGAAATTGATATATTTAAATTTTTTTGATCAATTTGTGTACATTTCTGTATTATTTACATTTTCTTGATCAAATGGCAACCCTAGTTTTAAGAGATGACATTCTTTGTGAATCTGGGCCCAGGAGGCCTGATAATGTAAAATTGTACATAGGCCTAGATTTCAGGTCATCTATGTGTAAAATGAAGACAATCCAGTTGATGTATTGAGCCTATTTTTTAATTCTTTCAGGGTCAAAATTTTTCACAAAATGAAAATAATTCATTTTTAATCAATTTCATGGTTATTGTATTCATCTTTAGAACAGCCTACAGGTATTACAGTTTTGTGGTATGCATATTGGTGTACATTACAAAGAGCAATCTAAGCTTATTTGTTTTCTGATTGGAGCAGATTGTATTCAAACTAGTGAACTGGGAATCCTCCAATATGTTGCAAGTCAGTATGTACATTATGCTTGATATAATATTGTATTGAATGATGTGAGTATTACTGAACAACAGTGTGAATATAATATTGTAATATTATGAATAGCGTATCACATTTCATTTTGTGGTATCTATCAAAACATTCCCCTGCGATGAAAATCTTGCCAACTAGAGAATGGGTCATGCTGTAATGTAGGGTAACTTCTGAGCAATATATTATGTATTGCTATATTATTAATGGCTTACCAATTGTAATCAAGTACATAGTACCATTCCAAGCACGAAGGACAAGTGTAGAAACTGTGGAGAATATAAGTCGTTGGTCCTATTTATTAATACTGAAGAACTTGTTTTAGTTGTTCATGCCAGTTCTTTTGAATATATATTATTTTAGTTGAACATGAAATTAATAAATATTGTTGTGCATTCTTAGCAATAAATTGTTTCAGTATATTTTAGTACCCTTTGTTTGAAGTGTGCATGAATTCGTACAACACGAAGATGCGTATATGTTATAGTTTTGTGTAGATCAGGTAGCATACCGTTGAATAAGTGAAGAAAATACAGTACAAAAAACCTTTTTCATCGCCTGCAAACATTAAATATGTTCGTGAATTTATTGGCTATTTCACAAATAGGTAGGGCCTACACCAAGAATATTTTTTTTTTTTTTTTTTTTTTGGATCAAGATGTTGCTTAACGACCCCACCAACAGCTAGGTCATACGGGGGTACGAATGAGCGGATGATGATGAAGTGATGATAGGTGAAAGGACGTTTACAAAAACCCATGCCTTATGCAGGACTCAAACCCACGCCCAACGGTGACTTCAGTTTCTACTGCTAGCGTTAGTTGTCTTGGCCACCGGGGCGGCTATATAAATCATATAATAATTGTTAAATACTGTAACATACATAGAATAACCCAGTTCTGTGTGTGCATGTGCATCTGTTTGGAACATTGGCGTGCACACTGTCATTGGTATGATGAGTGGTCAGTTTTACATGCCGAAGGTCACACAGGCCTGGCTAAATGCCGCCCACTCACACTGTAATTGATATAACAAATGGCCAGGTTGACCCCGCCAGGTCACACGACAGACCTAATTAGCAGACGCAATTTTATAGCTTGTAACTAGGTCTTTGTTTTTAGCCAAGTAGTGTGGAATCATTTGACATGACAGATTGGCTATTTATTAAAGTAATACTACTTCAGTGCGCAATGTTGTTGAAGCTCATGTTGCACGTGAGGAGTCCCTCTAGTTTATAAACGAGTAGTGTAGGCCGACATGTTGGATCGTTGTATATTTTGATAACATTTTATTTTAGAGAGTAGGCCTAAACAATATTTCTATTTTCAAATTCTAAATATAAACAATAGTATCTTGCATGTTTGATATTTGTAATTCTTGTGAAAATGTATTGCTTAGTGAAACTCATGAAAATGACTGAAAATGCCAACCGGGCGTTGCCCGGTGGCACAGTCTGGCACTCGTTGTTTCTAGTAACGGAGGATGAGATCAGTAGAGGAGTTGAGACAGGAAATGTGAGTTTGGGAGTGCTCAGACAAAGTGTCACACTGCCTGGATCAGAGTACAAGTAGGTTTAAGATTGTTTGCAATATGAAGTGTGGCTGACAAGAGCTGCGGTGAGAGACTCAATTGCCAAGAACACGTTATTCTGATGGCTCGAAAAGAGCAAGATACGAAATGTGCGTGGTGTAGAAGATATGAGGTATGTCGGTCGATATGCAATATTTTCCTGGTGTTTAGAATAGCTTATCTAGTTGGAAAATACACTGTTTTTTTTTATATTGTGAATCAAATTACCGTTATCATAAATATTCACTTGATTGCCTAACGTACAGTTCTTTCCGAGTAAGACCAGTATGCGGGATCAATCTGGGACCCATATCAAGATAAGGAAATCAAGAAAGTGGAACAAGTGCAGAGAGTGGCTGCAGAGAAGGTAACTGGGAGGGTTACGACATGGAGGACTGAGGTCAATAAGAAAGAAGAAGAGATAAAATCTGAGGGAGACCATTCGAGGTGATAAGAGAGGTGGAATGGCCAAGCCTTGAGGATAGGCGGAAAGTAGACTGGAATGACATTGATGGAAAAGTGTTTGAAGGAAATGGCCTGGAAGTAGTGGAATTTAGGAAGAGACTAATCTTAAGTAATACATTTAATTAGTTGTAGGTGATTGTTAAATTATTGTGAGTATTTAAATGTAAACCTTGCCACTGCCAAAAGGCACCTGTTAGTGTATTCTATAAATAAAGAAATAAATTGTGCGAGATATGTTCTACAAAAGAAGACTTCAGTGTGGACAGGAGAAATGCCGAGTGATAAAATTACGAGAACGTGGATTTTGTCTTTCTGTTTTTTATGCATGAAAAAGCTGTTTCAACTTTACCTTGAATACGGCGTAGTGCAGTATAAAAGAAACCGGTGTAATTTTTACCGCAGTAGCAACACATTGTTGGTTTTGAGTACATAGCTAGTTGCACAGGTCTAGAACCCTGTTGCCTATCAATTGGTACGATAGTTTAATCCAAGATACAACTGATTTTAACTTTTTTGATAAGAAGTTTTTTGAACCATGTCTAACAGGATTGTAGCTGTGATTAAAGTTCTTCATCGTGTAGTGAGCATAAAGCCTGATTCATGGTAACACAGTTGTACTTTTCCGGCCTGGTTAGACATGTGAACAGATCAACAATTTTCGTAGATTTTCTGAATAGTTCACGTGACTAACCAGGACGGGAAAAATGTGTTATCGTGTAACTAAGAATCGAGCTTTACTGTTTTTCAGATTTGTATTGATAGAGGCGGCATGAGTTGATTAGCGACGTAAAAATACAATTTTGGCATTCATATTTAACCGTTTTCTTCAAATAATATATATGAAATGTACAAATATTTTAAAATCATATTTTTCTTGTTATGTATCATATGTATTATAGGTACGGTATTCCTTATTCTCTTGTGTAGTAATCAGCTATCATTATGGGCAAAAGATGCTGCAACTACAAGTTTACAGACTGAATGCAAAATTAAGTAGGCATATTCGTCTTTAAAATATGTGTCGAGGAGAAAAGCTAATGTTCTGAATGCCAAATCATTTAGATTTTGTATTGAAACACAAATTTTAGAACCGAGTTTGAGTCTAAAATAAAACATAAGCCAAGCAAATTCCCCAAAATTTTGCTCCGCAAGTGGTGGCCTTCTATAGGGAGAAGTCGAATATTTATAAATAAACCCATTTCATCATTTAAACTTATTTGCACATATCCAGACATATTTGAAACGTATTGTCCCCCTTTTTTTTATACTCTTCCAAAATTATTTCTTGCATTCGTAATATGTATTGATGTGTAATGTTGGTATATAATGATTGGTTGTTACTTGTTAGTGCTATACCCCATTCACACCGAAAATATTAATCGCGATTACCGTGCAGTGTGAACGCAACTCCATTATGTTAACGGTGATTAACGTCTTAATCTCGTTCAAACGGTGTTAGCGCGTTAACGTCATTAGTTTTGAGCACTTTACCCACAATTCCATGCATACATTTAACCGCAATTAGCTTGATCGAGATTAACTTTTTAGTGTTAACAGGGTATTAGTATTAGTGCTATATAGTTTCAGGATGAACAATCTCATAATTCACAACTTTTCGAGTCCACTCGTAGTAGCCTACAACTTACGAGCGAGTAGGTAGGGGGTACGGATTCGATTCCCATCTGATATTTTACTCTTTTGTTTTGTTACTTATAAACATTATATAACGACTGTTGACCATGGCTTAAGGAAGATAATATTTTTTTATCATAATTTGTAATCATTGTAATTGCTTTTCACTCAATTTTTATTCAATTGCCAACACATGCGACCATACAACCACCAGACGAAGTGTGGCACAGTTGGCCGAGAACGCTTGAATGCCGCGCAGTGGATTACAAAGTGGATTACCTATTACAAAAAAGCGAACTCTCATTCATAATTCAATCAAAGATAAACTCGTAAGGAATGTATGTACTATATTTTGTCTATATTACGCTCAGTGAGTCTGCAGTGCTTCCAACGTGCATGCGCAATTTTGTTGCCAACATTATATACGCCAGCCTGCCACGCCAGAATCCCGGGTTCGAATCCCTTGCGTTACTACTTTTTTGTTAACTTTTTAAATGTTATATAAATGCTTTTCGCCAAGGGTTATGGGTCGGTAACATTTTTTTTTCTAAACCGATACCTTTAGCGACTGATATTGAAATAAGTCTTGATAACTAGGAGGATTTAATATAAGTTACATTAAATGCTCATAGCTTGATAACGATTCAACAGGCCGACTCACGACCACTCGCCACTCGGCGGGTCTCGGCCTCTGACCAAGGAGCCGAACCCTCCTGAAGGAATCCGTAGTGTGGCCTGCGACCCGCTCGCATGCATGACCTTGACGTCCCACTGATTTCAAAATTGCGTTTTTTGGCCGATAATTTTGAGACATGTGTTGTTTTCGGACACTGACAGTATAATTATTTTCTGCTCAATTCAGAATGAGAAAAAACGTATCTTTTCTCAAAATTGTTTCAGTAGTCTCGATTGCCGTTGTCTCATACGTCATTTCGACGGCTCGTATAGCCAAGTGTTGTCATACTATTACCATACATGCCAACACCTGCCACCCTAGCCAACCTAGCCGCATTCTATCACTCAAAATCCAACATTGAGGCCAAATTCCTACTACCAAAAGAGACGTCTATCTTCTCAGCAGAGGCGATTGCCATATCCCAAGCACTACAATACATTAGTAAGATTCCACAATCTGACCCACACCTGATATTATCAGACTCGATGAATGTCCTCCAAGCTATAAATAACTTACCTTATAAACAAGGGAGTATCTCTAATTATCTTATAAATAATATTGTTGATAATATACAAAAGCTTAATAAACACAGAAACGCGGTACATCTAGTATGGGTCCCGGCACATAAGGGGATAGTAGGGAATGAGAGGGCCGATCAGTTGGCTAACAGTGCTCAGTTAGAAGATTATTCTGATACACTACTGAATCACACAGAGCTATACAGATCTATCAAAGAGGAAATTAGCAATAAAAAGGAGCGTATTTGCCTATTTGGGATGCGCATATCAAATCACATACGAGTCAATATAACTTTATTCAAAGTATTGTACATAAAAAGCCATGGTTTAAAGGCCTAGGACTGCAAAGAGCGATTGTAACATCGACAATAAGGATGAGAACTGGTCATTGCTCTATAGCAAAACAGAATAAATGTTGTCCAAATTGCTGAATGCAATAAATGTAACCAAGACAAAATTGAAACACTAAACCATGTATTCTTAGAATGTCCAAAATACAACAATCAAAGAATCAAGTTAATAGAAACCTTGAAAATACAGAAAGTGGCCAGACCAATAAATATTTTAACATTATTATCATTAATGGATTTAGCAGTCATTTTAGCTCTGCACAAATTTACCCAAGAGGCAGGGCCGGCCCGTGGGCTGGGCGACCTGGGCGTCTGCCCAGGGCGCAACATTTCCAGGGGCGCAAAAATATACTGGCGCTTGAATGGCAAAATACGTTCTTGAATTATATATGAATTAAATACGACTATCGATTTGAATAATCTCTCCCACATCAATAGAAGATTATAGCTGCTTAGCGCGAACTAGCGGCTAGCGCTATCTAGGACGTTTTTCACATTGCGCTCACACTAAAGAATCCATGACTTCCAGAAATTTCGTGTAGTTCTCAATACTCGTAGAGTCGTATATAAAAAGAGAACATTCCAAAAATGTCCCTGCGGGGCTTCATACCTTCTTCACTTGTATTCACGTTCACTATGCACACCTAGTTTGGGGGCTCACAATTGAGTCCTTGCCCGGAGAATGGGACTCTGTAGTAACAGGACCTGTGATTGGCAAATATCAGTTGGACATCTCTAGTTCTATTAAAAAATTAATTTGGACATCTAAATCTCATCTGAAACACGTTAAACCATATTAAAAAAGGTGTAATTTTTTTTAATCCCTGCGGGGCCAGAAGGGGGCCTTCCCCCCTTGCCCCCCGCGGGTTGCCGGCTTCGCATCAACGGACCTTTGCACCACTGTTCGTATATGACATTTTTTTTTCCACTAATATCCCCTGCCCCCTTCCATCACCATCGCGATCGGCAAACTAGGATCGCGTATCGTCTCAAGCTTCGCCCTCTAATTTATAAAATCTACTCATATGTCGCCCAGGGCGCAAAAACATCACGAGCCGGCCCTGCCAAGAGGCAAATATACAAATATAGACTATTTTATATGTAGTGTAGGAGTAGTCTGTAGGAGATATTACTGGATAAGATGAAGTAATGTTATTAACTAGAGAGACAAGGACTCAAGAATATTGGGAGGAAGCATAATAGGGGCATATTCTTACTCGAGTAGAATGTCTGTATTCCACATACTTAACAATAGTCATAACAATGGATAAGGGCGAGGTTCGGTCACATGGACGTTATGTCTTTTTTTTTGTGTGCGTTTTTTTTGTTTTGTTGTTTTTGTTATTCCATTTTTTAGATATGTTATTTGTTTTCGGATGGTGGGTCTCCAGATTCCATGGCCGTACTGTTGATAGTAGAAATGTCTGACAGGCCTCAGACGAGAAGAATTTCTAGTACCATCCCATACCTTATTTGTTTTTATATGTCTGTTTTGTGGTCACCCAATTCTTCCATATATACTTAAAAACCTCAAACCTGTATGTAGACCCTACTCCTAACTGTATAACCTTATATGTATTTATTATAAATCATTCTGCCTTATTTACTTACATTCCAATAATCCAAATTCATAATCATGCTGTTACTTACAAATTCAACTGGCCAGATGGGTTAATACCCAAAGCCATGAAGAAGAAGAAGAAGAAGATGAAGTTACCGCCAATTCAGCCAGAGAAGCAGACAAGATAGAAGCTAGAACTCACGTTTGCAAAGGCGGCATGCGAGTCTCATGTACTTTCAAAGATTAGGCAGTTTTTTAATCTAATTGTCACCAATATAATTTATAAAAGTTACTTAAAGAATGGACGAGGACGATGCGGTGAACAACTTCGAGCGCTATACTATATTTCTTATGGAATGGTGGATTCGAGGACAAGGAATGGTAAGAGCACAATCTTCCTAGGCTAGGCCCTAGGCCAAATTCAATGGCTAGGCCTAGTTGTGCCGGGATGAATTAATTGCCGAGTCATAGGGCCTTGTTGTAATCCTAGATCTAGGCCTAGAGGCCTATCTTTTTTGAAGGCTGAATGCAGAATCCTGGTTCCAAGACCTTTATAGATAGAATGGTGAAATGAATGTTCCTAGAACATTAGCCTGCATTACTGGTACCATTACAATCTCAATGCCAGTACATAATTGTGGGCCTAGTCCTTGGCTAGGCCTAGAACTAGATTGGTTCATCAATGTTCAGGGTAAAGTAGCCCTAATACCCCGTTCACACACTATGATCACTAACTGCTGTTAAGCTACTGACTAACGTAAGCATTGAGTTTGTAACGTAAGCAACTTAATGTGAACGGAACGGCCGCCCCGGTGGCTAAGTCAATTATCACTAGCGGTAGTAACTGAAGTCACTGTTGGGCGTGGGTTCGAGTCCCACATAAGGCATGAGTTTTTGTAAGCGTCCTTCCACCTATCATCACTTCATTGTTTCATTGTCACCCGCTCATTCGTACCCCTGTATAACCTAGCTGTTGGTGGGGTCGTTAAGCAGCATAAAAAAAAAAAAAAGTGAACGGAACGCAGTTAGTACTAACAGACATCAAGCGCTATAACTTCGTTCTGTAAACGCAGTTAGCGCTTGATGTCGGTTAGTGCCAACAGCTGTTGATGAACATGGTGTGAACGGGGTATAAGCCTAGTATTTGAACCGCAAGTATTTTAACCCATTCGACACAAACCTTAACTAACCGTAAACCGTAACCATCACTCACCATAAAATATTCTAACCATAAAATAGGTGGACGCGGAATATCCCCATTTAGCCGAGGCCAACGAGTCTGTAGTCTCCTAGGCCTAGCTATTTTTCAAAGGCTTATTGGGGCATCAGCGTATAAAAACCCGGTTATTTTACTGTGATACTGATCTTAGCCAATTGGTTTTTGATTTTTGTGTTTATGGTATTTTCTGAAAGATCTTGTTTAGGCCTATGCCTATCAGAAAAAGTCGCAGGACGTTGAGAATTGTTGGTTTTAAACTCAATTGAATCTGATGGTTTTCGCATGTTGTTTAGGAGGGGGGGGGGGGGGGGGGAGTGCTGGAGGGGGTGATTTATGCTGGTTAGGTTAGTGGGGGAGGTTGATGCCGTTGTTGGGGAGGGGGTGATATGTCGGTTAGGTTAGTGGGGGAGGTTGGGAAAAAAACAAATAGGTATGCTCAGTGTCTCAGTAATTTTACCCTAGAATTCATTAGGGTCTCAGCTAGTTGAAGATTATAAATTCCCCTGTTGTAGTCGATTATGTTCTTGGGTTGTGGGTTTCCTAGGATCCTGGTTTTCAGATTATGAGAACAAATACCTATAATAGTTGGCACCTTACTTTGTTGTATAGTAGGAATGGTTGCTGCATTGCCAGACAACCAGATGATAAAAAAGATGTAATTATAGTACGGTAGTAACGTTGAGCTTGTTATAACAACCACGTATTTATACAATGTACCCCATTCATAAGTGAGGTCTAGGTACAATTAGGGAAGTAGGCCTAGTAGTGATGCCTTCAGGTAATACGGTAGATTAGGGATCAGACCCTCTGAAATTATACGGGTTATTTGGAAAGAAAAATCAAAACACATTTAAAGAGAAAGGATTTCAGATAATAAAGCTGTTTGATTTTGAGCAAGTGTATCAACCTTTCAACTGCTGAGTTTTCTGACAGCAGCTCTACAGCCTCTGCTGAGTTATTTCTCCAAAAATACAATAGTTTGTACAAATGATTCCAGATGCTAAATTTATTATTATTTCTTCGTGATTATTTCAACCATCACAGGAAAAGGATCACAGAAGTATAAAAAATGTAAGGGTGATGGAAAATTAGGTAAGAAATTCATAAATAGACGTTTTCATTTCCTAGGCCTAGTTGGAGTAGGCCTTGCATTGCAGCGGGAACTTGGATAAATTATCTTCGTCTACACTAGTGAATACATTATCGTTGTTATAGATACCAAAATCAAGATAATAACGGGTTTCATCTCTCTAGATTCTTGTGTTGAGATAAGTTCACATTATAAGTCGAACAAAGCATATTATATTGCCAGGTCTGTCAATCAATCAACATCTGACATTTTCACTAATGTTAGAATCCTATTGAGTCGTTGACTATTTTCGTGTAATACCAATAGTACAATCTATGATTATTGTTTCAACGCATTCTGTATGTCACCATGACAAGACAATTAAGCAAGTCTGCCATGCAGTTTTGGGAAAGATGACTGTTAGTGAAGCTGCCGTAGCTCAGTCGACTAAGGCACTCGTTTCAAAACCGAAGACTTCGTTGAGCGTGGATTCGAGTCCCGCGTGTAAAGCATGGCCTTTTGAACCATCGTACGATGGATAGAGGCAACAACGTTCTAGAGCTGTGCAACCAGTCATATATTGAAAACACTTGCTATTATTGCAGTACAAATTTCACTACTTTCTAATAACATATACTGGTATGGTAGTTGAACTTGAGTGCTTTATAACCTTCTCATGCTGAAAAAACAGTAAAGCAAATATACGTGTTCGCATAATTTTTTTGCCCATCGTATCTTCTATCTTCATTGAAGTTGGAAAGAAACAGGGCCTACACTAGGCCTACTCGATCAAGAAAACGTCAAGGATCACAATAATCCGATTCACAATATATTTTAGCACTATTCACCACGCAAAACTGAAAGATCCAACAGTTCGCCCTCATGTTTCCTAGCTCTGAAGAGTCTGCATTAGAAATTAGCGTGAGTTGCGTATCCATTTAGCTGTAATCCAAGGTATAACTTGAATAACTACCCGTAATAAATGGTCAAGACTTGTGATGTTCAATCTGACAATTTTCTAGATTTTAGTTTTACTTTCATTTTCAGGTTGGACAGAGCGAGGGATCATTGTGTCAATTGGTACAGCGTTTCCACTCCATGTTATATCTACTCGAGGGTAAATATAAAAAACAAATTGAGGAAAAAGCTCGTAAAGCTGAAGACGGAGTTCTCGGAGGAAGGTATAAAATAATTCATTTATTTATTCAGGTATAAAATTTATTTGTGATAATTCAGATGCATTTACTTGTTTATAGTAAGCATAGCATGAGCGTACTCTCCTTCATCTCAACTTTCCTTATAAATGATACAACAAAATCTGCCGGTAGAATATGATGAGTGAAATGATCTGAATAGTACTAAATGGCGTGCTGATCGAAGGGACCCGTGACATATTTTTCATTGGTTTATTTATATTGTGTTCAACGACTAACTTTAATGATAACCAAGATCTATTTGCTTCGGATGAATGATTAATAAGATGATGAGATGAAGGTTTCTCTGGTAATGAAGAAGATAGTAGAAAGGATGCAGTCATGGCATATATTGTAGGAACTAGGAACCATCCAGCCATTAGCCTACACTAGAGAGGGAATTCACAAAATAATGTGAACATGGACGGTGGTGGGATCGAACCAAGGTCCGATTCACCCTTTTCTCCCATGTAACATGAAGCATGTTACCAACTGAGCTACCAGTACTTTTACTGTGAATTTATGCTAGATTTGAGTGCTGGTATTGAACGATTTCAAGTAATTGCGTTGTGTCCATACTTCGGGGTGCAGATTCAAGTTAAATATTTTGTTATCTTCGAAATGGAACTAGACTTTTTGTTTCTTTAAGAAAATACATAGACTTCTGAATTTGTAAGTTTTGAAAATGTATATTAAAATATATATAGACCTATGGGCCTATATAAATATATATTGTAGGGAGGGAGCCCTCAACACTATTCAAGTAGGCCTATGATACTGACAAAAATACACAATCTTGATCATTGTTGACTCTTGTGTAACAAGCTTGGTTTATTGTCTCCAATTAGGTAGATGAATACCTCCCCAATTTACTAGTTGCAACTGTTCAAAGTTAGACTGTGCCTGAGGTATAAAAAATTGCTTTCAATGCCTTACTGAATTTTTTTAATTGCACTGTCTTTACGTTGAGCCAAAAACATTTTGATCAGCTTAGAAGTTGTGCATTATGTTTTTTTAGTTATGATGGCATCAATTTCCTGATACTGGTACACATTATTTCTAATTTCACTTTGAAATTTGAAAGTTGTAAACATTTACAATTGGCCAAGTCCTAATTGTTTTTTGTAGCCTGTTAACCACATTCATATTGTGGCAGGGGATGTTCTGCACCAAATTCTAGAGTGGAATTTGTCTGACAACTTGGCATCTGCTATTGCAGTCTTTGTTCTTCTTGTCCTTGTGGTTTGCGGTCCTTGCAACTTACCTTCTTTTCTTACAGTATAATTAATTAACAGAAACCTAGCAAATTTGCATGGAATGTATAGTTTCTCAATTGGCGTGTGGTAATCTTGGTAATGGTAGTCTAGCCCTGGCTTAACGAGAAGTACTATTTCTCTCCATTGGCTCAGCCGATATAGCCGTTGAGAGTGTGATGAAACACGACGCCCCCTGCTAGCAGAAGTCCCAGTAGGTTTGGCTTGGCTACGGTTATCAGTAGTAGAATTCATTTCTTCAAATGAGTGAACGCTAAAAATAATAACGAAAGAAAGATTACTACTTGTGTAAAAAAAAAAACACTTGGAAATCACTAGGCGTATAACCTGGTATAACCTCACTTTGCGACTGCCTGACCTATGCATGGCCAGGCAGTAAACCGAATTTGAAATAATATGACAATAATGGTCAGTTTGTGTGATGAATTAAAACAAAGGTTGGTGGCTGACAGAACTGAATGCGTATTGTTATTTTACCAATGTTATTATGAATGGTTATGAGATTCTGATCTAGCCGCCCCGGTGGCCCAAGTCAACTGTCGCTAGCGGTAGTAACTGAAGCCACCGTTGGGGGTGGGTTCGAGTCCCGCATAAGGCATGGGTTTTTGTAAACGTCCTTTCACATATCATCGCTTCATCGTTTCATTATCATCCGCTCATTCGTACTCCCGTATAACCTAGTTGTTGGTGGGGTCGTTAAGCAGCATCGAAAAAAAAGGATTCTGATCTTGTGGAGTGTGGACAGAATAATTATGAAAGGTAGATGGGTAGCATGTCATACTCACGTCAAGCCCTTCTCGAAAAATAATTCTTCATTCAAAACCGAAAGACATTTCCCTCACAATAATTATATAGGCCTATCCTACTAATAATTTTAATTACTAGTTACTCCCTATAACATTTTGATTTATTTCACTACCAATAACAAAAATGTGTGCGTGTTAAAATGTGAGTGATATTATTTTGTCAGCATGGAAGACCGACGAGGCGAATGTGGAGGGACGAAGCTTTATGTCACTGGCATCGAAGTGAAATGTCCAAAGGTGAATATTTTACTCTGTAATACTCTGTTGACAACCAGTTGTAAGTAGGGATGTTGGCAGGTACCTGTGCAGGTCTGTATCCAAGTGGCACTTGAGTCCCCCCCACACCTTCTCAACACTAATGATTAACTTGTCAGCGTACCATGCTTCCTTCACAGGTCAGTGTGTATTGTATCACACACACACACACAGTTGCTGAAAAAGCAGTTCGGGTAATGCCTACATCACAACTCAGAAAAAGGGGCGGGTTTCAGGTTGTGATTTTACGGACAAATAAATTGATTCTAATTTCTGAAATTGAGTTGGTGATTTCTAGTTTTCTCTTGAATTATGAGAAAAAATATCGTCGTTATTAATTTGAATGCATATTTTCAAGGGATCTAGGAATGTTAAATTTCATGACCATCGATTTATTTACCGCTAACTCTTGAATCTACCAAAATTCTTAGAACGGCCGACGTTCAGAAGGCCTTGACTTCTAAACCGATATGAATCGAGATCCAAAGCCAACTTTTTTGTCATCTTCAAATATGTAGCAACCAATGTGAAAATTATACAAATAATCTAAAATGTGACGCCAAATCGGCTGTGGGTGATTTCTCGTGGAATGACTCGTGATTGATGGAACGAGGAAAGTAATCCATCTCTTTATGAGTATGCGTTATATTTGGGACCCGTGTTTTTTTTCGTGGTGTGGGGAATCTTGGTAGGACTCTGGTAATGATAACATTTACCCGGGTAGAAATTTTCGTACTGGTCGACATCCCTAGTTCTTCTAGTTTTATCTCCTAGAAAAAGGTACGTTTATAAAGGCACGACAGCACGGAATTACCCGGCCGACAAAAGCAGCGAGCCAATCACAGACTTGCCAGGTCAGCCATCCAGTATAGCAGTTGTAGTTGATTGCAATTCAATATTTTCCGGTCGTCAGACTCGTGGGGATGTGTCAGTCATCACGGCCACGTTTAAACCAAAACCGTTTGTTTCACGTACTGACTATCAACTGTCTAGCTCACTATCAACCTCGCTGCGGCGATCACTTTGATTCAATAAATATTGCGATCGTCCTTGACACTGCTAAAAGACACAGTCTTTGAACGCATTTGATACAATCCTATTTTTCTTTGAAAGAAGTGTAGCAAGCAAATTATTGTGCATTGTCGATCGTTTTGAAAGTAATTTGACAGACGGTTGTTATTCTTGGATGCCAACTCGAGTCTATTCATGCCAAACAAGTTATACCAACACTGGCTCCTCCACCGTGAGAATCTACTCATTGCTGGGCTAGTATGAACAGTACAAGTCATTTGACATCGTGCTGGACAAGAAAGGTGGGGGCGTGTAGAGATGTCGTGCCTTGATAAACGTACCTACAACTTGTCATTGGTTGTCCCAGGTGCCATTCACTTTATTGGCTACATTTCCGTCAGGTGCACGGAGACTTATACTAACATCGCCAGTACTCCATTCGGATTCATCACTAAACGCTGTACTTCTAAAGCCTGATTTACACGGTCCAAGTTTTCATCCAAGTCCGTGGATTCAAGGGTTGGTCATAGTACTTTGACAGCAACTAGGATGGAACATTGAACGCCTGTCTACACGGTCCAATCTATTGAAGGCCATACACGGCACATTAATACCAATAGTTGAACATGCTGATCGAGTATCTAGATGACTAGTAACGGCTGACTGGCAATCAGATATGGCGGGAGACCGAGCGGTCGCCGTCAAGTGCGCATGCGCACTAGCTTGTGTGACGTCAAAGCCTCTGATTGGTTGGTTTCATCACAGGTTGAACGAAAAATAGGAATTTCCTAAATGAAATGACTTGGGTGAAAAGATGTGTCCAAGGGTTGGATGAGAGCTTTTTGTTCCAAGTTTTCCATTTAGACGGTCAAAGAAATAGTAACCAACCTTGAATCACAGAAGTTGAATGAAAACTTGGACCGTGTAAATACAGCTTTAAAATTGCTATAAATATATGGCCAATCGTAATTTGGGTTTTGGTTAGGGTTGCCGTTTGGTTTCGATATTTTTGATCGCTACAATATTCTAGGATTTTGTTTCGATATCGAGTTATTCTATTCTATAAATTCTGTATAGAAACAATGATTAATATCGAATGAAAAAATTGTAAGTTTCTGAAAGAAGAATGTACCTACTAAGTAACAGAAAAACTCTGAAATTAATAAACCGTGCAGTAATACTTGTGTGGGTTTTTGTTGCTGTTACTGTAATATTGTTGTATGTATTGTGGAATTAACCAATTACTGGTATTTATTAGTGATGCCTTCGGGTAACAAATTAGGAACCGGGTACCCGCCGAAGTTACCCGGGTAATTAAAAAAAAAACGTATTTACGTAATTCCCTGTCTAGTTCCGTGGTTCTGACGTTTCATAATCTCCTGCAATGTATACGCGTGCACTAAGATCAAGGTTATGTAATTGTTTGTCTCATTGGCTGATGGCTACCAATTAATTAATAAGATAAGCTCCATGTAGGTATCACATTTTACTCACCCTCAATCTTTCCCCAAAGAAATCTGTCAAAGAATGATTTGGAATGTAGAGGAAGCGAGATAGGACTTTGCTTAATTGTGTTCAAGCTGAAAAACAACAGCGAAGTGAGAAGAAATACTTGATAAAACCCTCAAATCGTAGAGGTAGGTAATGGGTTGACTATATATGCTCCTCAGTTCTCGGTAAAGAATAGTATTTGGCATGGCAACTAGAGAGCGGTTGACAGGAGAGGGATTCAGTACACTGCACGTGTGACCACAGATAACGGTAGGTGGTGCGACTAGATTTGACGAGCGCATTATGACAAGTTGAGGGAGGTCTGGGAAGGTAGGTAAAAAAACTTATGTAGAATGCGAAGTTGAATTTCTCTCGGTAGCTTGAGTGATTTATAAAAGTTATTATCTATATTATAGGTACTGGTTAGCACAATTACCCGGAACCTAGACAGGTACCCGGGTAATGCATTACCCGTACCCGACCCGGGTACCCGAAGGCATCACTAGTATTTATATGTTTTGTTGATAAATGAAGTTGCACACCCAAGTGTACACTAACACTGTCCATGCACTCGGCTAGTAATGTTAAAGTATAACTACTCATGATACATGCTCAAGATTTGACTTCTAATCTTGCATTTTCATTTCGATTCAATTTGATATTGATTGGAAAGGGAATATTTTCATCAATATTCAATATCAAAGTTTCAATTTTATTTGCAACTTCCAAATCGAACGACAACTCTCGTTTCAATCTAGGCCTATTGTTGCATCTTTCTCGGTGTTGACTGATATTTCCTGTTCTGCATGTGGTGTGTTGGTAAACGGTTAGTAGACCTCCTGCCATTTAGTGTGCAAGCCACAATAGAAATGTTTGTGCCAACGTGCAGCAAGCCATGTACCTGACATTTACTCATTAGTATGCATTGCTATTGCTACCATAGGTTTATCCATACCACATGAGATAGTTGAAAGCATACTCTAGTTAAAGCCCTAATAACTTGGCTGCCGCTGGGGTCATTGAGCAAGCAACAAGCAAGCTACGGTATAAGGTCATAGGCTGGGCTCGACATAAGAACAGCAGCCCAAGACTGGGCTCTACCGATATTATCGAGCTTCCAATAATTCGTATATGAAACGTACATCTTCTCATTTCTGTATTGGGTCAGACCTTCACATAACTTCAAACGGTAGGCAATCGAGGACCAGGCATGACAACTTGAAATCACACTTGGTTTCTGATTTAGCAGAAAGGCGGAAGAAAAGAAGAGGAAATGCGAGCCGACGGAAGCATCGGTTACATCAAGATCACTGAAGAGAAATGCTATCAATATTTCACTAAATTATTTCACATTACCGGTACTTGTTGATTGATCTACAATCATATGCATTTCTCTCTTTGTCCACTTTGCTTTAATTGCTGGTGGAGGCAGCACTTTGGTTTCCCTTTGGTTTCGTTTTCGGAGTTTCTATATCTCATACCGTTCGGGGATTATCACCAAAGGGCTGTTGTTCTGCTAAATCAACTCACATGGACTCTTGACTCAAATATTAAAAAAAAAAGTTGCACCGCGCCGTCCTGCTTCCGCGAGCGTGAGCGGATTTGCATAAAAAATGTTCATGTAAGGCCAGCTAGAGAGAGAGAGAGAGAGAGAATATATGGCCTATATAGTCAAGACAGTATCCAGGACTCTTACCGCAACTACCACTTAGAATAACTTCCTAGGCCTGGCTTACTCCAAGAGACAAAGGATTTTGATTGGATAATGTTCTTTAGGAGAGCTAAATACCATGACAATACGAGATAATAACAGAGTCACGGTCTTTTGGATCGCAAAAATGTGACCTATTTTTAGCCCACCTCGAAAGCAGTGCTAGGATTTTATGCTAACAACAATGGAAGAACACAAATACTGGACATGTTGCTATGGTACTTGGCTCTACTAGTGAATAGAAACCAATCAAAAGCCCTAGTCTCTTGGAGCTAGCTGGGACTGGGAGTTATTTCAAGTGGCAATCATGGTAAGAGTCCACGTTCTGGTGTAGGTCATGCATCCAGTCCAAGCATTTGTATTGTTTCCCAAGGTTATGCATAGTAATTAATAAATTGCATTGATAATTTAATGGTCATTCACCAGCGTTGGCAAAACCCTTGGTTTTATTGGGCTTGGAAAAATCTTGGAACGATAGTAGTACATAATGCAGTAAATCAACTCGTATTGTTTTTTTGTTTCGATTTGGCGTAAACTTGATTATCAAAGTGTAGTAAAGAAAAATTATCATTGCGTAGGCCCTACAAATGAAAAGAATATAAATATAATACAAGAATAGTAAATGAAATCTAGAAATCTTCAATGAGGTCACTACTGTAAGATTACATGATATTAAATAAAATGAAAATTTAACCATAAATTACCAGCCAAGTGTTAACCTGAATCAGAAATGATAGAAAGTACTAAAATATATTGAATACGGTATTACAAACACATTTGTGGGTAGTTGAGAGTAGGTTATTCAAGGTATATAATACCTAGTAAAGCCCACTGAGTTTTATTGGGCTGGGTAGTTACTTGCTGCCACTGCCATCACTGTG
Source organism: Brachyptera putata (assembly GCA_907164805.1). Classification (NCBI taxonomy): domain Eukaryota; kingdom Metazoa; phylum Arthropoda; class Insecta; order Plecoptera; family Taeniopterygidae; genus Brachyptera; species Brachyptera putata. Next base: position 24,055,809 of record OU015463.1, on the reverse strand, counting down.
ATGGTGGTAATGACAAATAATATGATTTTAGACTTACATACTCAACATCTTCTCGGCCGTCACACCGTCGGCAGTCATCAAGAGTGTTTACATCAAATCACAGCCGCAGACCGCACAACACACTTGGGGATTTGTACACTACGAAACTCCAAGGTAAACTTCATTTATACTCATTGTGTATCCTACTACATGTATGCCATTCTATTTCTGAAATCTCAGAGCTTGTCATCATGCAAGTTTGATTGCTGTAAATATGTTGAAGAGTATTTTATGTTAATAATAATAATATAATAATAATTTTTCTTTATTCAGTGGAACAATTTACATTGTTATAGAATGCATCAAACTAAAACTTATACCTCACTAGAATGTAGAACCTGCAATATTAGCCTCAAAAATAATTACTTGTAGCGTTTTTGTTTTTTTAGAATGTTTCAGTGATGTTCATGAGATTTTCGATGTTAATAACACTAAACTAAACTATTAGTACACTCAGTGTGGTAATTATGTTAGATGAAATGGATGCACATGGGTTAACAACTTGTTATAATACACGTCCGCTTTATTCGCTCTCACATGATGGTCTGTTGTACAATCCTGGCTTACAAATTTATGCGCAGGGAACTGTTTTGTCCACTGCCTTCTAGGTGAGGCAGGAACTCAACTGTCAGATACTACATCCCCTTTCTCCTTTCTGATTGAATTCCATCACCTTATTGGTGTTAATTTCAATTTACAATAATAGTGAACATAAGAACATGACAATGCTGCACATAATAATATGACAATGCTAAACATAATAACTTGACAATGCTGAACATAATAATGCCGTTAATGGAATAATAATATGATTCTCCATCTAGAAATAACTTAATTTGGTTCTCCATCTTGAATATCATCAAGTTGATATTTAATGATTATTCATGCTAATGTTTGTTGATAATAATAAGTTTGACTTCACCAGCTTCGATGTAGTCCAATAATTAATTGCTTAATTAATTAGTTTAATTAGTTTAACTCAGCTCATACGACTCGGTTAAATGTTTAGGAACTCGGCGACTTCGTTGTGGTCTACCAATCGGACTGGCTGGTAATAGTTCTTGAACAGGTTCTTCTTGCTGTTCCAGCGGTGGAACTTCTTCAACTTCAGGTTCTTCGGTTGTTGGGTTATCTGAGCCTGTTCGATATTTCTTCACAAATGTTGAATTTCTGCGGTAGCTGAGTCCGTCTTGGGATTGGACGACTACTGCATTTCCTTCTTTCTTCAACACTGTATGTGGTTGTGGATTGAATGGAGTTGTGAGTTTGTCACGCTTGGTTTGTTTTAGTAGGACCAGGTCTCCGACATCTACGTCACTTTGACGTGCGTTCCTTCTTGCATCTGTATAATCCTTTCCTTTATCTTTTCTTTCCCTGTCGCGGTCACGAACTTCCTCATCATCTAACATTTCCCTATCCATACTTGGTAATTTGGTCCTGAGAGTTCTGCGGAACATCAGTTCAGCAGGCGGTACGCCCGTCACTGCATGAGGAGTGGTTCGGTACATCAAAAGGTAGGTATTGAGTTCTGATTTCCAATCTTTTCCTTCTGCATGAGCTATTCTCAGTCTTTTTAGCAGTCCTCTATTTTGACATTCTACTTGGCCATTTGCTTGTGGCCATAAGGGTGTTGTGTGATGAAGTTCTATCCCTCGTTCTGATAGATACTCTATTAGTTCAGCACTAACAAATTGGGATCCATTATCTGCATGGATTTTCTTTGGGAATCCGTATCTAGCAAACATTACATCCAATATAGAAATGAGTTCTGCTGTAGTAATAGTCTTCATGATTTCTACTTCTATGAATCTGCTGTAATAGTCTACTGCAACAAACAAGTACTCACCAGTAAACCCTTGGAATGGACCCATAAAATCAATGGCTACATGGTCCCATGGTTTGTCTGGTAGTTCTGTTCGCTGTACTGGCTCTGGTGGATCTGCTTGCGCGACGATTTGACATCCGTGACACGATCTGCAGAGCAATTCTGCTTCCTTGTCGATACACGGCCACCAAACCTTTGTTCGTAGTCTCTGTTTTGTTGCAGTGATCCCTGGATGACCTTCATGGGCAATCTCGAGTGTTCGACGTCGAAGGCTCTCTGGGATAACTATTCTGTGTCCACGTAGGATGACTCTACCTATGACGCAGAGTTCATTCTGGATGAGCCGATACGCTCTAGTTGAGTCATTCCATACCCCGGTTTGCAGACTATTGATAACCTCTCGTAGCTCATTATCATCGTCTGAAGCTCTTTCAATCTCCCTAATAGACATTGCTGTCGGAGTTGCTTGTTGGACTACCCACCGTATGTAATCCTCCGTTTCTCCAATAGGCTAACCGTTGGAACATGGAATTTGTCTCTTCAGCAGTCGGGACAGTGGGTCGGCGATGTTTGTCTTTCCGGGCTTGTATATGACCTTGTATGTGCACGGCTGCATACGAAGAACCCATCTTTCTATTCTCGCGCTCGGCTTCGATCTGGCTGAATAGATGACCTCGAGACTTCTGTGATCTGTGTACAAATCAAAATTTAGACAGTAAATGTAAATATGAAATCTTTCACACGCCCATACAACAGCTAGCGCTTCACGCTCTGTTTGTGAATATCTTCTTTCCGTATCACTTGGGCATCTGCTGGCATAACAGATTACTCGTGGGCCGTCATCTTGAATCTGTACGAGTACTCCTCCAAGACCGAATGGGCTCGCATCTGCTATGACTATGGTCTTCTTGTCCTTGTCGTAGAATCCGAGAGTCTTTGCTTCTGTCAAGTGCTTCTTCAGTTGCAGAAAGGATTCTTCCTGTCTTGGCCCCCACTGAAACTGTACTGATTTCCTCGTCAACTCTCGTAATGGTTCGGATGTTGTGGCAAGATCAGGTATAAACCTTGCACTGTAGTTGACCATCCCCAGAAAACTTCGAACTTCTTCGGTCGTTTCTGGTGTCCTGAATTCCCGAATGGCCTCAACGCTGCTTTTGGTTGGATTTATTCCACTGGCTGTAATTCTGTGTCCCATGAAGATAACTTCCGTTACTCCTATCTTGCACTTGTTAACATTTAGCGTCAGTCCCTTGTCTTGTAGCTTCTTCAGCGTTTCGTGTAGTCGTTTGTCGTGTTCCTCTTCAGTTTTCCCGTGTACTATGATGTCATCTTGAAAATTGTAGACTCCTTCCACTCCTTGCAGCATTTGCTGAACAATTCTCTGAAACATCTCTGGAGCACATTTTACCCCGAATACTAGTCTCTTGAATCGATACAGTCCTACGTGTGTCGCAAAAGTGGTTATCTCTGGAGCACATTTTACCCCGAATACTAGTCTCTTGAATCGATACAGTCCTACGTGTGTCGCAAAAGTGGTTATCTCCCTCGATTCTGGTGTTAGTTCAATTTGGTGATACGCCCACTTCACATCTAAACTGCTGAAAATGGTACTGCCATTCAGTTCCTGTAACATCTCGTCTGTAGACGGAATAGGATATCTTTCCCTTAACACGGCCTCATTTGCGTTCCTCATGTCTAGACATAACCGTATATCACCATTTTTCTTCTTCCGAATGACTACTGGCGATACCCACGGTGTTGGACCCTCTACCTGTTCAATTATGTCCAGATCCATCAACTCTAAGATTTTCTCTTTTACCTTATCTCTGAGTTGATATGGCACTCTATTAGCTCTAATTGCTACTGGTTTTACAGACTTATCTATTGGAATCTGTAGTTTATAATCTTTCAGCTTACCTAGCTTATCAGTGAAAACTTCTTGATACTGATTAATGAACGTTTCCTTACTCACTGCGTTTATGAGCTCTATCCCCATCTTAAGGATTCCTAACTCTTGTGCCGTCTTCTTGCCCAGTAAAGAAGCTCCATCTTCACTGATGACGTAGAAGTCTGTCATCGTGATTCTACCACGAATTTCAACTTTTGCTTGAAATTTGCCTATAACATTCAGCTCTTCTTTCTTGCCGTAAGCAAATAACTTCTGCCTTGTTGGCTCTGAACTGCATACGATCTTTTCTTTCTTGAACTTTTGCCAAACACGCTTGCTTATTACGTTGCAGCTTGCTCCAGAGTCGATTATCATACTAGCTTTGACAGTTCCGACTCTCAGATCAATGTTGTTGCTGACACTTCTAGATGTCGCTAGGCCCACATTGAATGCGTATTGTTCTTCGTAGTCTGATGTCCCCAAGTCGTCAACTTGACGAACTCGTCTTCCTTTAGGCTTCTGTTTGTGACTCGTCTGCTTCGTCTTACAGCATGCAGTAAAATGTCCAGTCTTTTTGCATTTCTGGCATTCTTTTCCTTTTGCAGGACAGCTTATATCACGACTTATATGACCTTCCTTGCCACACCTAAAACAGGTAGCGGTCTTTGTCCAGTCGTCTTCCTGCCTTGTGTGTGACTTGTTATCTCTGATCACCCTGTTTATTTCATGTTTAATATTTGGCCTACCTGTATTAGGTCCACGTTCCATTTCTCTGGCCTGCCGCTCTCCATCCTCTAATCCTATTGCCATTTCGCGTACTTTGCTCAAGGTTAGGGTTGCTCCCCTCTCCAGGCATTTCCTTCTTGAAGCACTGGATGAACATTTTTCGATGATTTGTTCTTGAATATTCTCATCTTCTTCGGCACCGAATTGACACAGTTTGGCTTGTACTTTCAGCTTTGTCACATATTGCTCCATGGTGTCTTGACCTTGCACCATACCTCGGAATACGTGTCGTTCGTATGCTCTGTTCGTAAGCGGCTTGAAATGTGCGTTAAGTGCATCTAGTGCGGTTCCATATAGGTTATTGTTTCCTTCTTCATCAACCGATTCTGGAAGAGTATAGAATATGTCTTGTACTGACATTCCCGCTGTTGACAATAAAATAGCTCTCCTCTGATTATCCGCTTTTACTCCTTTCCCTTCTATGTATAGAGTGAAAGCACGGGTCCATCTCTGCCATCGTCCAATTGATGTCGTGTCTCCATCACAGTCAAATTCCCCGATCGGCCTTACATCGATGTTAATTGACATTATAGATTTAATTTACAACATCAAGAAAGATAACTCGACCTATTTCTTTATCCTCGTCGCCACTTGTGGTAATTATGTTAGATGAAATGGATGCACATGGATTAACAACTTGTTATAATACACGTCCGCTTTATTCGCTCTCACATGATGGTCTGTTGTACAATCCTGGCTTACAAACTTATGCGCAGGGAACTGTTTTGTCCACTGCCTTCTAGGTGAGGCAGGAACTCAACTGTCAGCTACTACACTCGGTGACAGAAGTTAGTAAACGCACAGAATATGGAAGTGGATCCTATGTCACTGAGATGGGGGGTCGAGTTAATAGCTCACTGAACCACCATTCAGGAGACCTGGGTTTGTTACCCGCTGTGGTCCACCATCCTGACAGATTTTTCGTGCTTTTCCTCCGTCGTTCAGGTCAATACCAGGATGGTTATGTAATCACAGACTAAGACCGACCTCTTCCCACTATCCAAAAACACATAAGACCTTTCATCTCATTTTCCCGTCATCTCATTCATCATTCACCGACGCCAATAGATCTTTGTCATCAGTACAGTGCATCTTTGATGCCGAAATAATTTTAAAAAGATGGATCTTATGTGCCAAGGCCCTTTATGCCCCTCACCTCCCGGATCACATGAAGCTAACACATTAGCTACTGAGCTGAATGTGTAGCTGTAGAATGTGTGAGCTGAACTGAGCTGCATGTTTGTAGCCTCACGCATTGGTACTTGTTCTGTCAGCTCTGGGTTTTTGAGGACAAAAAAGTAAACAATCAGTTCCCAAATCTCCAAAAAGTCTGAAAGTAATTCATGCCAGTATACCGTAATAGGAGATTTTTTGATTGATGTCAATAAAACATGAGTTGAACTTAATTTTGTCATTTGTGAGCATTTATTGAGTCTACGCTATGTTCCTTCCAGGGATGCAAAGCGAGCGATCCAGGCGCTGCACAAGACTGGTCCACACTACTTAGGTGTGGAACTGGCACGCCACCAGGAAGAGTACACTCGATATGATGCTACGGGCAACTCATCCTCTGGGCACTCTGCATACGTACCCAGCTATGGCCGTGGCCAGTACTCTGAGGCCAGCAACGTGTCGGTGCCAATTGGCCGTGGCACTGCCCGTGGTTCTACCCGAGGCGCTGCCCGAGGTACTGCCCGAGGCGCCCTCTATAACACTCTGTCCAACAATCTTTCATCCGGCAGTAGCACGGACAGCGTTTCCAGCCGTGTCACTTTACGCGCTGCTCTGGACGCCCGAATGGGAGCCACTTTGCGAGAGTTGTACCCTCATATGAGCAAGCAAGGCCGTGACCATCCCCTGAACTCGTCAAATGGGCAGAAGATTTTTGAGGACTATATGCAGCAACAGGGCGTCTTTGCTCACAAGCCGGTTGGAGGGCCTCCGGCCGGTATTTCCGTGGCCGACTTTAACGGTGAAACGTCCGAACCAAGTAGAGAGGTTCAGCGTGGACGCGGGCGTGGGCGTGCTGCTCAATTGGCCGCATCACTGCCTGCAACCATTCCTACGTTTGACGACAGGATTTCCGCCATTGTTCGAGTAGATGAGACACCCTTGGAAGAGCCCGTCTTGAGCGCTGAGGAGCGAGAGAAGAAAATTGAGGCTGCGTTGGATGCTCTATTTCCAACAACTTCTAATGAAGTGTGAGTTGGAATTGAATTATTATATAACATAACGTACTGTCATGCTTCCTTATAATAATCAATCACGTAACTTACGTCTCGTTGGCTTTCCCCTTGGTAATCAAAATTGATAAAACAATTGAACATGTTTCGTGAAAGGTACTTTGAGCTCTAAATCTTTCCATAAAACTCTCCAAGGTATGAGTTTTGATTTATGAACTTACTAAAGATATGTATACGTATATATATATATAGTTTTAATCCAGCCTAATCTTGAGTACACATTCAATAAGTGTCAGTCGGGGGTAGAGCAACGACCGAGCTAGAGGTGTACTTGTCTCGTAAGCAATTAGCATGTGTTCATCAAAAGTATTCATAGAATAGATTTCTATTGTTCGTCATTCAAGGCATGTATATCGATAGTCTAAGTACAGGTAGGTAGAGAAAGTCACTAGAATTGAACTAGCAATACTAATTGCTTCTCTTTTTGGCTGAATTTTAATGGACTATAAAAAAGGTTTCTCGCAGTGGTGTGTTTGTGCAGAGCATCAATGACACAGACAGCTAGTTTTTCTTACTTCTGATGTAAGTCTTAGTACAGTTTTTCACACTGTAAGTGATGATAGCCATCAGTTTGCAAGACAATGGGTGCTGGTACTAAAAGTTTGGTAATGCCTACAACACATATGGCATATTCAAACAGTTTCAAGTATTATATATTACCTTGGAAAGTTCACAACTACATTTCATTGCATTATAAACCCAAGTGATCCTACCTGGAATCCAGGATTTTATCCCTTATATATGTGTGGCCAAGTGATCACTTGGACACTAGTCACTTCATTAAACCTATGTGTACGTGTCTGTTCAATAGCGAGTATCAGCCGACATATGCTTCGATAGAATCTCCCAGGCCGTTGATCAAGAGCCCAGAGGTCTTCAAGCTGCACATCACCCCGGTCCCAAACGGTCTCAACAAGGTACCTAACAGAGCCTAGGGGTCGATTGCGTAACCGTGTCCCGTCTCCTCTCGATAGACATCTAAAATGGCTATTGTCTAACTTGTTCTCGATCAATTCTGACAGATCATTCGACAAGTTACCGAAAGTCGAATACACCACAATATCTAGCTGTCACTCTGAAAGACAAGAAAATGGTGTCAATCTCAATAGTAATAGTAGAATAGTTTCAGCATATATCTGATAACTGAGTCATAACTGAAGACTGATATTCATTCTAAAATTATCTGCAATACGCATGGAATTGGTAAATACCCCTTTAATTTTCATGTAGGGGAAAACGTTAATATGTCAGTCTTTTGAACATGAAAACCAAGAGTTGATGCGTGACATAGTGTGGATTGCAAGAACGAAGTTTAAACCCCGGCCTACTTTAGACGCCGTCTAAGTACAAAATATCATTGCAGAGGCAAGGCAATGCTATTTTGTATCTAGACGGCGTCGAAAGTAGACGGGGGTTTAAACTTCGTTCTTGCAATCCACCCATAGCTGTCAAAGTAGACACAAAAACAAATTTGCATGGAGAGCCATCTATTCTTGAATTATATTATAGCAATTTGGCCAGCATCAAGGAGGCAGATATTTATGTCTTGAATACGGTCTTTACATATAATTAACACCTTCCTATTTGGTCAATTATATATTGCCATAGTGATAATGTATTATCTAACAAAAAGACATCCGCAAAATGAGATCTCGTGTCGACAAGAGTTGTCGCTGTGAGAGGTCTGACGAAAACGTTATGAAATTGAGCGCTGGTAAGTTAAGTGAGAAACTGTTTGACACTTGATTATAGGTAAGACCAACGAGTGATATCGTTGTCGAGTGAGTTGTCAAAATCGTTGCTCAATCGACCACCAAGCTTTAGTAGCGTTCCATTTGCACCAAAACGTAGCTTAGTTCTATTAGTGTGTGCTCCACAGGTCAAGCAAATTGCCTATAAGTCAGGAAAACATTCAAACCACTACTTGACAAGAATGGATAGGCTTAAGGCCCATTCACGATTATACTTTATCTTGAACATCAACAAAAAACATTCAAAAAAACATTCAAACCACTACTCGACAAGAATGGATAGGCTTAAGGCCCATTCACGATTATACTTAATCTTGAACTTATTCCTTCAACTTAAGGCTGTAAACTTACTAAAATGTTACCTTATTCACGTCACTATTCCTACGTTTAATTTCAACCAGTTCCAGCATCTCTTTCAATCAGCTGTCACTTGAACACAACATAACCTGAAAGTAGAACCCAAATTCTGGTGAGCGTTTCATAATTTTTTCACAGTTTATGATACGTAATATAAGAAATTATATAATTATTACAGTTTTTAGAATGTTGTAATTCAATTTCACAGCATTAAGTCTTGTTCCCAATGTTATAGTTGTTAACAAACAATAGGCTAGACACATTCTGCCAATATGGCGGTCGTCGGTATGTTTGAACTAGGGGCTGATTGGTCGATTCCCACGTTTTCTGTAAACTTTAGAAACCAAGTTTGGAGTTTGCAAACTTCTACGTTATTGCTACTGTTAAGTACTACCATTAAGTTTAATGTTGTCGTGAACAGTAACGAGAAATACCGTATGACAAACAGTTAGTAAGTTCCTGAGTTTACGGTCAAGTTTAATCGTGAATGGGCCTTTATTGTTTCTAGTTTCTTGGAAATTGGGAATTGCCAAAAATTATCTAGCCATTGTTATGTTCATTTCTCTCCATATTCATCCAAAAACGTGAATAAAGATTTGTTTATGTTTTCCTCCAGTTGCATATTTCATATCGTTGTACGTATAAACTCAAATGCATGTTTCTAATATTGATCATAATTTTTTTTTTTTTTTTTTCCACCAAATAAATATCAGCATACCGGTATTACTATCTCAAGTTATGTAAGCTTTTTGTAATTTTACCAGTCACTTGACAAATTTTTATTTGACTGACCATATTTCAACCTCAAATAATTCTGTGCAATACAAGTGTGACAAGGTTGAAGATGGTAAGTATTTCCAATACAATTGGTACAAAGAAGGCTCGTACGTCGCAAAAGCTTTTGGAAGTCGGTAGATACTAGATACAGCATGACTTGTTCATGTTTTTAGGCCTACATCTTGTCAAGTGTAGCAACCAAGAGCGTTTTGTAGAAATGACGTGGACTAAATCCTTGTTCCTCCATCTAACAATTTTTTAAAAAACGTGCCTCAATAAAATATAATGTGTCGTGCCAATCGACATATTATAGTCTTTCATAGATAGTAATTTTCATTTCCTCATCCATATCGTATAAAGTCTGACTGCGTTATAAACTCTGAATGTAATCTTTCAGGGGGATTTCCAGGAGATGTTGTATGGTAAAGCTCCTATCGGGTGTCCGGGCATCTGCGTGTTTCTTCAGCCAGCGGTAGACGACAAACCAGCATGGGCGTTTGTCGAATGTTTTACTCTCAAGTAAGAAACTTACAAGTGTAACAACTTCTGTCAATTCTAGAATGTGATCACTGATCCATATATTTTTTCACTTTATGCCTATAAACAAAGTCGTGGTATCCGTGTGATGCAATTCATTAGGGCTGTGCGAGGAGAGCTTTTTGAGTTCGAGCGAGATTGACTTATTTCGAGTGAGACTCGAGCACAATTTTAGTTTGAGTTCGAGCAGTTCAAGCAAATGAGCTCAATCCCTAATTAGTTCAAAATGGAATATTCGATCTATGAAAAATCGGATTAACCAAACAAGTCCTTTTCCACGAAAATCATCACTCTTCCCAGTTAGAAGTAAGGGAATTTAGTATTACGCGCGAGAGAAAGCTATGTGACCGGCCGAAACTACGTAATAGAAACCGTTGCTAGGTGCAACACTGATCGTGTGTACTCGGCTAACTCCGACGCGCGATCGTCATATGGCTCGCTTCTATTGGCGCTCGGCGTCCCGAGTCTTACGAACGAGTATTTCGATCTGGCCTTGACAGAGTGTGTATGTGTCATGGCAGAGGGGAGCGGGGGAACTGAGAAAGAGTGAGAGAGACGCGTGTGCTTGTCTGGTAGTAACTACGACTCAGCAGAACTGCAAACTCGCAGTCAGTCCAGAAATGGTGTGGGATGATGGTACGCGTCGTAATCAATCAGGAAGTTTATCATCACACTCAAATAAGTTTCAGAGACTGAATTTTTAATACCAGTCTATTAAATGATGGAAAAATAACAAGTTTATTCTTCCACTCTCGCTCGCTCGCTCAAAATAGTTTGAGAGCCGAAATTTCAATCTGGGAAAAAATATTTTCAATCGAGTTCGAGTCTCGAACTTGACTTGAATTCGCCTGAAAATTTCGAGACTCGCACAGCCCTACAATTCATCACTTTTGATAGGTACAGTACTACAGTAGTATTAACTATTAAACCCTTCACTGTTGTCCAATATTTTATCGATGACCACTCTTTGTTAGCCAATAATCAATATTTTTAGAAAAATTGTATCTTCCAATACCTGGTAATACAATAATCTTGGATTATTTTTGATTTCCATGTTTATAATAAGTTGACGATTATTAATGGAAAAACAAATATTTATCCAAATCGGAATAATAGACCAGAGGCCTTTCTCAAAAGTTGTTGCCGGTTGGACTACCGAAAATGTCAAGTCCTAACTGAGGCTACCTCTTGTCATTATTATTAGGTGTATCAAAGTAAATGAGATCTTCAAACTCATCATCACTGGACTCGAGATCACTCTAGAGTGCAGCTTATAAGCAGGTGCAGCTTACATGTGTGTAAATACGGCAAGTGGTGTTTTATTACACATGTTTTGTCATGTTATGCATTGTTCTGTTGCCAGAGATGCGGAGGATACGATCGACGAGTATGATAATAAGCCGCCATACTTCTTCCGAGTAAAATATGCGTATTCTAAACTGAAACCGTGTCCAAGAAAATCACAATATGCTGGAGGACTCGAGAGGAACTCGAATGGCGACATTCCTGAGCAACTGAGGTAAGCAAGTGGTAACTTGATTATGTGTGCATTGGTTTTATGACAGTGGCTGTGGACTCGTGGGTTATTCTTCTAGAAGATATATAAATTATGATATAGGCCTACAGTGAAAATTTGATGCACAATTACTCTGAAAGTCTCATAGCCAGTGTTGAATTTTCCTGCATCAATCATTCGTCATTTTTCACCCTACCCACTATTTTACCTCGATTGATTGTTTTAATTATTTAAAAAAAAAAAAAAAAAGGCCATTAAATATGTATTGATGGGTAGGCCTACTTTGGAGGAGGATAAAAATAGAAGTAGGCGTACCAATGCAGCATTAAAAGTGTCTTCATACAAATTTAAAATGATGATTAATATTTTTTTCAATGCATTTTTTCAGGGGTTTACCGTATATATGGTTTTCTTTGCTAGCTTCCATCATTTGTTCTGCCTCACTCTACTCTACTAAGACTATAAGACTGTGGGGTTTTGGTGATGAGGTGCAGGGTTAGGTTGTCACTGATACTAAAAGTAGAACTGTGTAATTGATATTTATTTACACTGATTGATAAAATACATGAACGTGAATGGGGACATCCGACTGTCCCAATGAAATATGATTCTTATACGATGACTGACAACTGGCAACTGGACTGTAGGTTGCCTTCCTGGTCTTAATATACTGGCACTAGATAATGGGGAGTCCCTTGCAGGATTCTCTTGTCTAACTCCTGCAAGGGATTTTCCCTGTGCATTTCTCTTCAAGGCCACTGCAGGAGGAAACCCAGAATTAGCCCCTACAAGACTAACCGATGTTGAATTATCATGGATGGATGGTTTTCCTGCTTCGATGTTTTTTTTTTTTTTCCCTTTGAACTGGATAGCTTGAAGTTTCACTGTATCGAGTGTGATTTCAGGCCAGCCCGTGCCAGAGGCAACAACTGGAGGGGGGCTTTCCGAGGCCGTACAGGAACTCGCCAGGGCTCCGGTGATAGCGACCAGCAGCAAATCGACGAGTGTGTGGTAGCCTATGAGTCGAGCTCGGATCAAGAGTTTCCCGAAGGCACCCTAACGTACTTGAGTGTGAGCTTCTTGCACTTGGAATCGCCGTCAGTGCTGTTCATGGCAATCAAGGATAGAATGTCTGACATGCAAAGGTAGGCCTATCTAGCTGGACATATACTGGTAATAAATTGTTGACTTTGGCCTAGATGTTTTTGGCTGCAAGTGTAAGAAATTTCCTCATTCTCTTAGATCAGAAATGTATCAAGTTATTAAACCCCTTCGCTGTTAGTCCCAATGATATTGTTATGGTTGACCGCGATATATTAGCCAATAATTTATATCTTTAGAAAAATATCGTCTTTTTTAATAATACATAAATCTTGTATTTTTTTAGATCCAACTCGTAGGGGTCCGACTTGATGGTGATGGTCGAAATTGAATTGAAATACAATATTCAAAATTTTTGAATCTTTTATGTTAGACTGAATCCGAATCTGAAAGTGGATTCGGATTCAATTAGAAAAACATGGATTCGCACACCACACCCCTAGCAAGTGGTAATTCAAACTCTTTTTGTCTTCAGAAGCTCGCTGGTTTATAACTAGAGATAGGATAGTTTTGCAATTGCATGTTTTGATTTTTGCATCAAATCCCATGCAAAAACGTGGATGTATCCATTTATTCAAGTTTATTCAATATTCAAAATATCGAAATGATTTTATAATTTTAGTTATCGTAGTCATTGCACATCTAGGTTGAAGTGAACATTTACTTTCGTTGACGTAGTTAATAAAACCAATAATTGATGAATATAGGGCCTATTTACAGATTCGTGTTTCTTCCTCCGCTTATCCGGTTTTTAACTTATTTGTTATTTTTACGTATTTTGCACGTTTTGCTATTTGTTCTTCCATGTTCTGAGGTTTTATTCTGTTTTATTTTACTCGATACAAGTCAATTGTTTTTTAGCATTGCTTCATCTCCTTCACTGCTATATCTGCTTGATTGCTATAATTCTGTGTTTGTCGTTCATTCAAAAACCCTGACAATATATAGGCATGTGGCTCTCGACTATTCTTGTGTATCTCCAGACATGGCGGCTCGATTTACCAGTGACTAGTCCGTCTGGTAACAGTCGTAGTAACAGTGGAAACGTACGTTGAGTGGAAGTGTTTTCTCTTGTAGGCTGACGGCGGAAATGAGTGCCTTCTATCTGGCACAGGAGAGGGATCCGGACCAGCAACTAGTCGCCGCTGGGGATCTGTGTGCAGTTCTCGACAGGAGTTCAAACCAGTGGCATCGTGGCGTCGTCTGTTCGGGTGTTGTCGCCAATGAACTCAAGGTACGTGCATTTTTTCCGTCGTGTACCGTATCGAATGGAGAAAATCCTTTGCATTTAATAACTGTCGATAACTTGAGTCAAGTGGAACTTCTCAAACTGAAAATGATTTAGGTATTGTCAACAGTTTACAGAATATTGAATACAACACGACTGTAAACGACTGGTGGACCAAGGACTAGAACCTTGAATCGTCATTCAGGAGACCAGGGTTCGATTCCCGCCATGGTTTGGAAAAATGTGCAGGAAAACACAAAAACCACAGTCAAAACAAGAACATTACATATTTCCAAATGAATTGCACTTATGAACTACATTAAAATGTCAGTTAATTGTCAAATATTTGAAGAAAACTGAAAATATGTAGTACTCCTGCCAATCAGTGAGCCATGTTGCCTTTGCGAAAAATGTTACCAATAGAAATTTAAAATTAACAAAATCTTCAACTCACCTAACCTAACAACCAAACCAAAACCGGTAATTATGAGAGTTGACACACCTGAATACTGTCACAAGGAAAACAGTACGGTAGTCACCTTGAACCACGTGCAGAAAGATCTGCGCAATAACGTATACCTAGTTTTATGACTAGTTTCTCAAAGAAAATTAACATTAAAAGCAGGCCAAAAATAGTAAAACAATTCCCTGGGAAATTATTCGGAAATGCTTTTAAAATTTCAAGAATTTTTCATTCAGTTGGCGAGCCTCAAAAAATGGCATGGCGTTCCTCAGGTTATGCATCACTGGTATATTGTAACTCACCTTTTTATAGTATAAGGTTTTTAGGTTTCAGGGTTTTTAATGGCGGTTAGGGTTAGCTAGGGTATGATTCGAGTTGAATACACAACAATAGGCGTACAGTCATTTTATGGTTCTAACCTCACCCTTCCTAATAATAAACAACATCCACCATTATCTAACATAACCTCAAAAATACCAGCTACCCATGTTTACAACATAATGTTTGGCGTCAAGTATGTGTGTACAGTGGAACCTCTTATGTACGTTTTCAGTACGTTTTTCAAGTTCGTGTTTGTTCCCGAACTGTTTGCACAACCCTATTTAGCCTATTATCAATTTCCCAATGTCCAAAGTACATCATAAAATTGTTGGTACACGCACATATACTGGCGGTCTATTGACGTAATACCTGGCGCACTGCTTATTCGGATCACTTTAGGCTTCTCTTGGCACTAGCAAACAGCCGACTAGACACAGGCAGCACGCGGGTAGCTATGAACAGCATTGCTTTGACAATTAATTCAGCATGTACTAACCCACCTTGATGAAATTTGACGTTTTTGTCTTAGTTTCCAATTTTTCATTCAAACCCAACCTAATGAAATTCGACGTTTTTTCCCCGTAATTTCCAATTTTTTCATTCGAAATGTCTTTTTTACACTCCCCTTAGTTTCGAATTAACAAGGGCTTACTGTAAATATGTTTCTTGTATGAAGTTCTATTCCTTTCCATTATATTATCATTCTACATTCAACCTAGGTCGAACTACCCGAACTTATCCGATATAAGATCTGACGAATTCTTGCGGTTTCATGTCGAACTAATTTTGTATAACACTTTGTTTAGGTGACGATGAAAGACACCGGGCATACACTGAAGGTGATGTGTGATGACGTCCGTCCGTTGAACGAGCAGTTCACCAAGGAGCCGTACAACGTGATTCGTTGTCATCTTGCGGGACTGAAGCCAACTGGTTCGAGCAAGTGTTGGTCGCAGCGAGCTCTGGACTTCTTGCAGGAGCTTTGCACAGAGCATCAAGATGATTGTCAATATGTCACTCAACAGGTACTGACCATTCTTCTAATGTTTACTCGATGTGAATGCTCGTGTGTCAAGCATCCGGCACGCATATCTTTTTGTTACAGATTACTGAGATTGATCTTTGTTCCTTTTCTAGTATAAGTTCTATTTAGTCAATAAGACTCACCCCTACCATGTCGTTCCTTACTTCAGGCATACATTAACTTGATTGGTAGAACCCAGTGAGTGGAATGAAATGGTAATGAGACCCTGAATCTACTTACTTTTTACATTTCTTGCATTGGTGTTCCACTAAATTGAGTATTGACACATAATTTAAGCATAATAATTCTTAATAAAATTGTATGGTTTCTAATGCGTATGAAACCTCATTGTATAAGGCATGCGTTTAATAGGCTATGTTTTACCTTATTATAATACGCAAGCAATCCTATCTAAAAGCTTATTAGTAGGATTGTGCGAATCCTGATTATTTGATTTCTAATCGGACTCGAATCTAAAAATGGGCAAGATTGG